>JAFIDM010009631.1:202853625-202866404 GCA_023159025.1 Thereuonema tuberculata
ATTTATTTATTTATTTATTTATTTATTTATTTATTTATTTATTTATTGACTAGACGGGTATCGTCGCTTCGCTCCGGAACCCTTGCATGTATAGCATTAAAAAAAAATAATAAAAAAAAACTTTATTTATTTAGCTAATTAATATGGAGATCGGAGAATACACGACTTTCCAGCTGGTTGTGGGCTTCTCCGCTTAACTCAGTTGTATTGCGCGTTGACACTCACACGGGGGGTTGCCGCAAAAACACTTCATTTTTGCATGTATCTTGCAAACGCAGAAACGTTTATGAATGACTGATATATCGTTTGATAGAACTTTCAAATATCAACATTTTCTCAATGTAATGTTCTCTTCCAACTTTTATACTTTTCGTTTAAATTGAGAAAAGTCAAAATTTGACCCTTTAAAAGGCGACATCTTGGAAACCAAAAACTTTTTTCGAAAGATTTTTGAAGCATTTTGTTTGTCTTAAAAAGATCTACATTTTATCCATTTGCATGACCAATCTATCTCTTATAGTTTAGTCACAAAATTGGAAAAACGTAAAGTCTTATGACAATGACAGACAGAATAACGCTTTTATAATATTATATAATTTATTATTGATATGTTTGTTAGGTTAGGAAATGTAGAATTTTCACACTTCAGAAAAGTGTTGACTTTCTTTTTCGGGCTAATCAAGAGGCAGAAAGTGTAAACAAGTACATGAAAATGCTTCGAGTGCTTGTGGTAGAACTTGTGTATGGTGTACTCTACTTATTGTGTACACTGCAAAATTACAATTTGTTTGATCGCATCTTGACGTTCGCATTAAAAATAGAATATTTTAAGTGATACCCGAGAACAAAAAAAAATGTTTTAGAAATCGCTGCTGTAGAAAATCATTGGAAAATAGTATATAAATATATACGCTTTAAAAATAGAGACAAACACAGAAGAAAGTGAAAGACCCGGACCAGCTCTGAGAATCGAACTCTGAGATTCAAGTGGTTGTGTTATCCATCAACACTCCAGATCGCTAAAATAAGTTGTTGTTTTTTCTGGCATTTGCGTCTCTTATGAAGTCTCCTACAATAGGGTCAAATGCAAAAACCCTGCGCAGGCCGGTCTAACAATTAATTTCTTCGCAGACTAAATCTTACGACAAGTTATTTAAATAAATATCAAAAGAAAAATTATGTATTAGTTAGACGCTCAGCTTTCCGTCGCATATTGAGAACTAAAGTCCGCCAAACCAAAGAACGACCGTGGCCACCAGATGTCGCAATAGTAGAATTTGAATCGATTGTATATGTCAGTGTTTATGGCGGGAAAGTTTATGGCTTCTGATTGGCGACTCTCAAGCGAGGCAAACCTTTGTCAATAGTTTCTCTTAAGTCCTGGAATGATTAAGGGATCATAGGTGCATTTCAAGGTCACAGTCGTTGTTTCGTTTGGCCGATAGTAGGCATGCAACCCTAGGGCAGGGAGGGCAGTTCGAGGTGTGGGGGGGGGGGGGATGGAAGCCAAAATAATGTTACTGTACTCATGGACAGAAATTCGTTATGTTGATGCGTTTTTCCGATTTAATAGTACCTTCGTTTTTGCGTCCTATTTTTTTCTTACCCCTCGTGTCTCCGCACTCTGGGGTCAGATAGCACTATGGGGTATTTAATCTCTTACAGTTCTTTGTTCTTTTCTTTTGAATTGTTCACTTCTTTGTTATTATCAAAAGTCTCTTATTTTCGAAGGAATTCACTAATTTACATTATAGTCATTACTTACTTAGTCTTGACTCCCGGAGCTCAGTTTGAACACGTCTACTTCCATTCACGACGGTGGCGTTTTTCAGAAAAATTGTTTATTAATTATTAGCAACTCCAAACTGTCGAATTGCATTAATTGCTAGCTTCCATAAGTGTAAACATACAATATTTATTGGTCTTTATACTTTTTATTTTATGGTTTTCCATTCTCTCATCCTCACACCCCCTGTCCACGAGCTTAAAACATCAGAACACCCGCGGGAAACGCACGCAGGCCATATTAAACTCAAAAGTCTATTTCTTAATAGTCCTGTGCAATTATGTTTTGACCCGGACATTAATAATATCTAAACTTCCTTTGAAGGGGTTGTTTAGTGGAGTCCCTTGAACCCAAAACTCCGGCCCCCCCATAAATCCGAGGTCGGCTTTGGGAGAAACCCGCCATTTTTGAAAATGGCCGCCAATATGCGTAGTTGCAGTCGTTTTCAATCTATAGCGAAAAAACGGCTAACTCAATTTAAAATAAAAAAAAAAAAAATGTAAAGGATAAAATTTGTAACAAGACAGATTTTTACAACTTTTTACATAACTCTAATGGTTAGGCAGATAAACTTAAGTAAAGTATGAATTCAGTTGAAATTTTGCATTTTAACTTTTGTTTTTATCAAATAGTGAGTTAACGCTTAATTTAAATGAAAACACACCAAGATAGGAAAATGTAGAGAATTACACTGGCTACAAAACAGATCAAATGTTCCGTATCTTTATTGAGCAGGTAGATAAAATTTACAGAAGTAAGATTATTCACCGTGCGCCCGTGGAAGTGGCTCGCTGAGGAGGTGGATGTCGCGACTGTCAACTCACAATTTTGTTATATTTATAAGTAAACTTGTATGCATATATACTTTTGTGTAACTGTATTACAAATATTTTATTGTATAAATTTTTACTCACCGAATACTAGTGAAGGTCTTAGAAGAACGTTTTGTTGAATGACTGGGCTGGTAGTGGACACTCGTGACAATCAAAGCGTTCACAGGAATATAATTGGGTGATATTAAATCAATGTCTTATTATTTTATTAATTTTTAAAATCCATAAGCATATCCCCCTTCCCCAAAAAACATATCCCCCCTTTCCCCCACTTCTCTTCCCCACACCAAAAAGGCTTTCTTTATAGTAGCCGACGTTGCTGAGCAGAAGGTGAATCTACACAGTCCTCAACAATGTGGGCATTCATTATTTTCAACATCTCCATATTCTTCTGATATAAGGTGGCCATAAAATAACTCCCTGTTTGGAGGCATCTGCAGCGAAAACTAATGAACGCAATGAAACCAAAATTCAGATGTAGTCTATTGAGGGCATGGGGAGAATTCTGCAAAAAAAAAAAAATTAGTACCAAAAGTCGCCGATAGGAGAAAATTCGGCGCTGCTGTCACTCTAAGTGTAGATTATGCAAATTTTCTAGTGCAGAAGTGACAGCAGCGCTACTCAGTCCTTTTAAAAAGGGAAGAGCGAACGTTCAGTCAAGCAGTTCGTCGATTGACTGTTGAATTGTACTCAATATGCGGCCTACCTTACCTCACACTAAAGAGTGCAATGCAGCGGCAGCTCTTAGGAACTTTCGAAGGCTTCATAACTTACGTAAAGGTCTAATGTCTGCTGTAGCACCGCGAGCTATGATTCATAAATTCGAGGAAACTGGATCGCTAGGAGTGAGAGCCGGCAGAGGACGAAAACCAGTATCAGACAACACAGTAACAGATGTTGCCATTGCAGTGTTCGACGACACAGGGACTAGTAGTGGTCCAAGCGCTCGTGCAATAGCTCGCCAAACCGATATGCCTTATGGAACTGTCTGGAAAATCTTTCAGAAAATGCTGCATTTCTATCCGTGTAAGATCACTCGTGTGCAAGAACTAAAACCTACAGATTATGATAAGCGCCTGACTTTCGCGCTAACATTTCTTGCCCAAATGGGCAAGATGAAACAATGATTGGCCTTGGAACATATTGTGGGGAGATGAGGCTCATTTTATCTGAATGGTTCAGTCAACACTCAAAACTGCCGAATCTGGGCATATGAACGTCCCTCAGTGATTCATCAAGAGCCACTTCACTCTCCAAAAGTAACTGTGTGGTGTGGATTCACGGCAAAGTTCATATTAGGACCATACTTTTTTGAGACTATGACTCCTATAGGTCCTGTTACCTGTACCATTAATGGAGAGAGATATCTGCAAATGCTGCAAACGTTTGTTATTCCTGAATTGCAACAAAAATAATGCTCACACTCGACATATTATATGCAAGATGGAGCACGACCACATATTGCTCGTGCAGTACAGAACCGGTTACGCCAGCATTTCGGGAAGAGAGGGTTATCAGTCAATATTTTCTGATGGAATGGCCGCCCCCGGACAAGACGTTATGTGACTTTTGGTTGTGGTGATACCTGAAATCTACTGTGTATACTGGTGGCGTTACAAACCTGCATTCGTTGAAATATAACATACGACGGGCTGTTACAAACATCCAAACTGACACTTTACGCGCAACAGTAGAGAACGTCATACACCGGATGCAATATGTTGTACACAAGAAAGGTCAGCACATTGAATCCTATTTGCGTGCGTTCTTTGTATTATTCACCAATTTACTGGTTCCGACAGTATCAAATTTTCTCCTATCGGCGACTTTTGGTACTAATTTTTTTTTATTGCAGAATTCTTCTCCCCATGCCCTTAATAGACTATACCTGAATTTTGGTTTCATTCCGTTCATTAGTTTTCGCTGCAGATGCTTCCAAACAGGGAAAGTTATTTTATGGCCACCCTTTTATTTTTGAGTCATCAGCATCACACTCATCGTCTTCTACCTGTATAGTCGAGTAGTTACTGCAACAATGACCACCACAATAGCCACACATGTGAGTGCAAAGCAGCCCACTACGACGACAGTCAGTTTTGTTCATACCCAGATTTGCAGTTGCATAATATGAGGTGAAGAATGTGTTCAGGTGCTGGTCGCAACTGCCACCTTCCATTCGCCATCCCCATTGTGTTAGATCTAAATCTATATCTTGCCATTGTTGAACTTAGTGATACACCCTAAGAGAATGTTGTCGAGCTACCGCTGAAGTAGAAGGGAGAGCAGGGTTGTTAAATTTAGCATTGATTGGTTATTTGAAGACAATCTTGATGTAATGGTGATATCTCAAACTGTCTAAATTGTCTCTAGACTTGCCACCATAAATAGCGAGCAGAATCTGTTATCCAACAATCGCAACTTCATTACCAGTCGATGGTCTGTTAAATACTTCCATCGGAATATGCAACGAAACGTCCTCTTTCAGCTTCTTAAAGGGCAATTTCTTGCCCTTTCTGTAAGGAGCAGAGACGGTATCACAACGAGTCATTGCATGCACAAGAAGGATGTGGTTGGCCAAAATCAACCAATCCATTCTTCAAGTCATTAGATCGGAACATTTTTAGTGTCTTGTTGTTTGTTCCGGGCATGAGTAACTGTATATCTCTTGCAGGAAGAGCAGCAATCAGAACTAGTAGGTCTGTGTCTTCTCCCACGATGACAGTACAGCCTTCGCCCCAAGACACCTCCATTGCAGTCCTGACAATGAGAGTATCGGCGTCGGCATGTTCCTGACGAACTTTGCATCCCACTTTTGTAATTCTTTAGTTAGCAAAGATGTAATGATGTTAGATGTTGCCAAGAAAGCTTTGCTGTGATGTAGTTGCAACAGTTGTATCTGAGACAGTGGCGAATATAGAATATATTTTCGGGGGGGGGGGGCAAGATTAATGTAAGGTTAAGTTAAATAATTTTAAATAGACACCCCATGGAAACCTATCTCTCCAATCAAAAAAAAAAAAACGATGGAAAGCTATCCGTTCAACCAAAAAAAAAAAACGGGTGGGGGGAGGCCCTTCATTTTTTTGGGGGGGGGGGGGGGGCCTCCGCCCCCCCCCCCCTTATATACGCCCCTGATCTGAGACCACTACATTAGCTGATGGTATTTTAGTTCCAGCTTCTCTTCGATAGTGTTCCTCGTCCTTGCTGCTGCGTACTGCATAACCATCGAAGACGATGAGTGCAAGTTCGTAGAGGCTATGTACGTAATTAATGAACTGCTGACAAATTTCCCCACAAGTTGCGGGGCGGAGCCATACTACTGTTTGTCTAGCACAACTTGAGCCTTAGCCACGTCTCTTCAAACGAAGAAGACATTTCACAATAGGGGTGAGGGTTGTAAAAGAAAAATTTGGGGAAAAAAAAAACAAGATTAGGAAATTTTTTTTTTAAATATTTACTATTAAAAAAAAATTATTTATAAAATAATTAGGAATGACATTTATAATTTGAGAATATTGAGTATATTTAACTATATTGCCAATGGTCTTAATTTGTATATTTGTAAATGTTCTGAGGATCTTTACAGGATTGTTTTTAAACAAGCTTTTTTTTTTTTTTTTGATTGATGATATTATTTATTTCTGGCAAAAAGTCAAGAATTAGTGTTTGTAATTTCGTTAAAAACAGTTACGATCTTTCATTATTAAAAATTTAAATCATCACCTGCAATATTGTTTATTCTAACAATTTTATTTTGGCGTTTTGATTGACTATTATTATTACAAACAATATTATATTATTTTAGTTATGTTTTCATTTCCATTATATCAAAACTTGCATTGTAATTCATGCAGTTATTATTATTATTGTCAATCTAATTCTATTTTGAATCTTTTAGTACAAGTGCCAATGTTCTTAATTTGGATATTTGTAAATGTTCTGTGGAACTTTACGGAATTGTTTTTAAACAAGTTTTGCTTTTTTTTTTAACTGTCAGCAGTTAATTGTTAAATAAAACATTATTACCATGAAGTGTATATATTTATTACTTACATTAATTAATATAATTTATATTGTAACGGTACCACGTGATAATTTTAGTCCTTCAGGGGTTGTTCGGGTATTTTGTTGGGCGCCAACCGAAAAGTCCGTTCGGTGAATTTTCTATCTACCCCCTCCAAAGTCGTTACATGGTATGCCCTGACTAATCCAATCCATTCGGAGCGTGGGGGAGCCACACTTCACGTTCACGCACAAAGAAGCACAACGCATTCACCACATTAATTAAACTTAACCATTTTATTCGACACTGCAAAATAATAATATGACACAACACTGCAAGAATAATATTTTCGGCGAAGCTATGGCTTATAACTTCTTGAAGCATAAAGTTAAATTACGACGCACTGAAATTTCACTTACGAAGCACTAAATAACTAAATTACGAAGCACAAATTTTACTTACGAAGCACTAAGTAACTAAATTACGAAGCACAAATTTTACTTTCGAAGCACTAAGTAACTAAATTACGAAGCACAAATTTTACTTACAAAGCACTAAGTAACTCGTGGAATCCTGCACGGGTGTACACGTGCATTGAACACAAAATTTGCAAGCTTTATTTTGCAAATTAATTTTAGTAGTTTTTCGCACCAATAAATTGTAGAAATTGTAGGCTATCCACGGGTTGCCTGTTCTAACTAACGATAACTTGATTTAACACACCCTATTTCTAACAAACGCATCGAGAATTTGAGACGCGGCCGCCAATACATCGTCCGCGGCGATCGACGAGGCCGGGTGCATTGTAGCAAAGGTTAAAAGAGCGAAACTGCGGCGAGAGAGAGAGATCTAACTTGAACACCCCGTTTTATAAACTTTAAGAGCGCCGCTGTGTGACGTCACGCGTCGCACAGACCATACGGATAGCAGGATTGCATATCTGCCCAAATAAGGGAGATTACCTCATTATTACCTCACATGGAGTGATAATGCTAATTAACCAATAGAATTACAATGCTTACAACAATTCCAAATATGGAATGATGGCCACAAGGAAATTCCTAAGAATAGGAAATTTCCAAACTCAAATCAGCTTAATTAAAGCAAAAGAAAATTAATTCCTTATTAAAATCCTTAAATTCAACTAATCTTAAATTACACAACTACTTAAAACACCTAAATTTCTAACATTAAATTGCATTAAATCCTAATAAGTTACATTTAAAAGATTTATCTCCTAAAATCCTAAATTAAAATAAATTAAAGCCTAAACTAAAATAAAAATCACTGACAATAATTAAAACTGTCCCTAACGAAGTCTTTTGCCATTAGCTTTTACAAAATAATTACTTTGAAATTATTTTTCTTAATTGACATTTCGTTTATCTTTATAATGATAATAATATTAATATTCTAATATTTTAATAGTTATAATAAATCGACATATGAGTATTGTCACAATATATAATTACGATTTTTCATAATTTAAATGAATAAGAAACAGTATAAATATAACAGTTCTTAAACAGCAAATCAGTTTTATACATCGTTACAGTTAAAATATAACCTAGTTATTATTATATGTAAGAAAAATAGATATATAATGTCGTATTTTATATCATCAATTCCTCTGTTATAACCAAGAAACAAAATCTGTGCATTTCCCCTGAAAATAGAAAACTATCACACTGACCCCTCAAATCACTTCTTGAACTCTTCGCCTACCACGTGACCTAGGCGTGGTTAAGGCTCAAGTTATGCTGGACAAACAGTACACGATGTAAAAGGTATCCACCGTCTATTTCGTAAGTAATATTGGAGGGGACTTGTGCAATTGGTGGTGCTATGGTTTCCAAAAATGGTCTAAGTGACGACTTGACTCCCTTCCGCGTATAGATATGATCGAAGAGGGAAGGAGGGCGTGCAGCAAGCTTTAAGTATTCAGCCAGTTCTTCATAACTTCTCACAATACAGACCATACGATGAAAGAGTTGATTCTGAATGTTTGAATTGTAAATTGTTCTATCTTGGAGAAAGTAAAAGAACGGTAAAGGAACGTATGATAGAACACGGCACCTACATAGAAAATCAATTAATAGATAAGTCAGAGTTTGCTGAACATTGTAAGAAAAAAACGCACTGCGTTAATAGTGAAATTAAAATTTTATGTGTGGAGAAAGAAACAAAAACACGAAAAATGATTGAAAGCATGTACATTCGAAACACGAAAGAACGAAATATCAATAGGAGTGATGGACTTAAAGTGAACGAATATTTTGTAAGAATAGCAAAAGTTTTTATTGAGAAGCTGTGTGAAAATTGCAATAATAAGGTTACAATAGAAGAATTGGCAAATAACTAACAAATAGAAAGTTTTTTAAGAAATTGTTAATTAATAATAGAAAGTTGTGATATTAATAACAAAATGTATCTGTAAAACATACAACAACATGTAATAATTTAATTGTTCAACAGAAATTTCACTAACTCATTGTAAATAGACTTGAGGAAGAGGGAACGATATTCCCTTGAAAATTTGCTTTATCATAATAAATGTAAATTATTACATTTTATTTTAGAGATGTTGGAGATCTTTTATCTAATAGTATTTTCACCAATACTGTGAAATTTGTGTAACTTTCGAGTCCCTGGAATTCTCAGGCAATTATCATATCTTTCTCTCAGACTTTCTATGTGCTGACAGCTTTCATCTTTTGACAAGAATGTAAGTCATCCCTTTTATTTTTTGACTACAAAAGACGTACATATCTTCAATGTTTAGGATCTGATTTGTTGTTGTTCTTTGCAAGCTAGCCTTTTTGTTCTATCCCTACTCCATCGCATGCATTTTTTCCGTGACATGTGCGAAAAAATGGCATTCAGCATCAATTCCGAAGTCTCTCTTGTGGTTGCAAATGTTAGCAAATTTTTTTCTTGTTTTTGTACTGACTTCCACTTCCATCAGAAAAATAGATGATTTTTTTCAACTGTGGAAAGAACTTTTTTCATGTGACTGATCACGTGTGTTTGAAAGGCATGGATAACAGCTGTGGTATGTTCCAAGGAATCACTCAATACACAAACACTGTGGGTTTTGATTTTATCTCTTTCTTTGAAATAGAAAACGAAAGGGTTTACTGTGGCCTGATCATTTACCCAGTGATACCCTTGGATTTCATCCTGAACCATGTAGGTAAAATCTTCAGCAAAATCTGCTAGGATTATGCATTCTGAATACTTAAGGTTTGCCTTCTTTTCTTTCAAAACTTGTCCTTGACTTTGAGACATAGTGATGCACTTTTAAAGACTCTAATTTTTCAGCAAGTAATTCATAAAATTCATCAAAAGATTTAATGACCATTTCAGATCTGTCAGATGTGAGCCATTCTACTCAATGCGATCTGGCATCAATTCTTCATCTAATTGTTTCAGCATTTCATTCTCAGCCTCTTTACCTGGACATCCTGCACAGAAATTCATCATGCAGTTGTAGCTATTGATATCGCAAACAATAATTCAACGAGATTTTTGTAGTCTATTTTAAGACCTCCCCTATCGATCATCAGCTTGACATTTTGGTGGTAAACACAAACAGAATGAGTTCCAGATGCCCCGGCTATAATACACCATTTTGGTCGCAACCTGCCTGTTTTACAGTCTGGATAGACATGGTTAGCAGCAACAAAGAGTTCATTCAGATTGCTTTTGTTTCATGACTTTGATACCGTCTTTTACTACTTTTGATACAACCTGTTTTCCCAGGACATAGTCTACTATATTCATCGCATTCATAAAATGTAATCACTTTCTCTACAGTATCTTCAATGATTCCTATACTTTTTCTTCTCCCCATTTCTGGTAATATACCCTGATCTCTTACTAACTGATTTGTTAATTTAACCAAACGATCAGACACTGAACTCAGAAAAAATTGTTTTTCTCGACCAAGAATTTGGCAGTAAACTAAGAATTTTCAACTTACGTTTCTTTTTCAACTTTTCTATCAGTTCTTCCTACTCTTTTGTCAAATACTGCTCCTCATTTTCTGCTGTATCAGTTATGTTCTCCTCAAAACATGTTTCTAGGTTGTTGTTTTTTCAACTTTCAGACACTTTGATTACTTTTGATTTTATAGCACTCTGTCTTTCAATTTTTAAAAGTGGTCTACGTTCAACACTATCATTAATAGCATCTGCTGAAGTGTCAGGAATGAAGTTGGACTTGCATAGTTTGCGAGTCACCCTACGGTGAAGATTGAGAACGTGCTTCTTCGCAGAAGTAAAGAATGTGATGCCTTCTTCGTGAGCAAGGAAATTTTGGGCTGTAAGATTGTAGGTGGTGGTATTTAAATTACAAGATTATTATCTTTATCGGAGGGTACGACAATAATGTTGTTATTCTTTCTATCTACGTTTTCCCATGAAATTCCAATGGATTCACATCGGTAGCAAGAAGAGTCCGGCGAAGGTTATTAACGAGGCTTCCGATCTTTTGACGTAGTGCCACGTCGCTCGCTACCAGCGGTCGCATATGTCAACCACAACCACACATTGATCCACCTTTCTACGGGGTTTCCCAACTCCCTACCTCCTTCCTATTCCTTATTGGTCCACTAACCCTTTATACTCTGATGTTGCTATTCCTCTCCTATATCCAATTAGCAATTTGGACGCAGCTAGTAGGGAGCTTTTTATTGTAAATATTTTTTATTTTTAACTAAGTGGAGCGGCTGATCCAACTTCATCTTAGTTATATTAAAAATTTAACTTTTTTATTGCTACAGAAATTTTAATAAACACTATACTGTCCCGAGCCTGCAAATTAGAGCTTAAACCACACAAAAGAAGCCATTCATTACAGAAGTGTTGAAACCATAATCAGATCATGGGAGCGTATAGGATTTTATTTCGGAGGGGGCCAACCGAAAAAAGAAACAAAAAAATAAAATAAACGTCGCGCCGCTAGGAGCGCTCAAGGTTTTTGTCCCGCTGTTAATCCCTTAGTATCGCGTTTTGTCTATATGCAGTGGCGTACCAACGCCTTTGGGGGCCCGGGGCGGGATTTCCATTATTCCACAACCAAAAAAAAAACGGAATCTCCGATTCAACAACCAAAAAAAAAAAAAAAAAAGTAAATACTTGGGTGGATGGGGCCCCTAGGCTGACTGGTGGGGCCCCCTAGGCTTGCTTTTACAACCAAAAAAAAAAGGAAATAAGCTGGCTGGTGGGGCCCCTCCCAAGCGCGGGCCCGGGGCGGATCGCCCCCCCCCCCTTGGTACGCTACTGTCTATATGGTATTTGGTATCACTTTGGATCGCCTTGATGAATTCTCCTCATTGCTTCTAGTTTCTCTTTAATAGAAACAAACTTTTTCTTGGCCTTTCCACTCATTTTTGCAAAATGTAACTTGAACTGAACAAAACAAAAGAGCGCGAACCGGTCACAGTAGCAGACAGACTGATACTGACTGACTTGGATGCAGCTGCACCTCGGATTACACGGAATCTCGGATTACCGGGGCTCGGATTACCGCGACTCTACTGTATATATTTTTTATGAAGTCGTGAAAAACAGCAACAAAAAAAAAGAGAAAATTATCCGTTAACTTTTAAAGTGAAGTTTCTGTTGAATACCAACAGTAAAAAGTTTCCATTTTCTGATTCATCCACATCATTTACCTACGTTGCTTAAGTCCGATTAATCGTATCACATTACAGTACACCATGAGCGTCCACATGATTTTTCCCAAGTGGTGGGGAGGGGCAAATATATTGGTAATTTAAAAAAAGTCTGTAAAAATTGTATTTTATATTGTGAAATTATATAAAATAAATATAAGTAAAGTATAATTATTAAAAAAAAATAGTTTTCTATATTTTAACCCTCAAAAAAATAGAGGATTTTCATTTAAATTGAAAATTCCATGGTGGGGCAAATGCCCCTCTTTGCCCGTATCTTCGGGCGCCCATGAATGGAAGCTAAAGGATTAATGCCCATTGTCGTGGGCGTCAGCATCTAAGGACAAGATGGAGCACTTGCCTCACCTTGGAATTTTCAATTCATGGATTTTTTTTTTTATAAGAGGAATAAAGGATAGAAAAAATGACAATATTTATTATAACTTACTACTTTAATTTACTGAAATTTATTTTATATAA
>JAFIDM010009631.1:202867640-202892919 GCA_023159025.1 Thereuonema tuberculata
GAAATATATTATTGAACTTTCAATTCTTTTAAAATAATAATTTTATGTGTGCCCATATAATAACTATTTAAATAGGGCCAATACACAATTTTACTATACAAAGTTTATACACATTAAAATACAAAAACCACGACTGGTTCCGCCTCTTGTTCGAAGTGACAAAATATGCTTTCAAAGACGGGAATTTAAAGGCTTTCACAACTAATGAATTTTTTCTTGTTTTTTAATGTTCTCAGTCCTATTAGGTGTGCTTATAATAATTCACATCTGTAGTATAGGTACTGACAAGTTTAATATGAATAATTAACATAAATAAAGATAAAAAAAGTTAATTTAACTTAGAAATTTGTAATTTAATATTTTCATCAATAATATCTGAAATTAATCTTTCCTTTATATCTTTAATTTTTTGAAAATCGTAATTTTCCCATTTAATTTGTTTGTATAATTCGTATATTATATGACCATTTAAACGGTAGCCATAATTATTTCTGATTTTATTATTATAAGCCAATTTTTTTATTATTAAGTTTGTATATTTCAAACCTTGGGTTTCCCCAGCAAAAACAATATGGCTGGTCAAGGACCAAAGCACATATTGCCATGTGTAAAGACGTGCGCAAGAATGATTAGGGATGTGTGGTTGTGTCCATGAATTTCCTAACTATGCGTGTTGTGTTGAGTACCACAGCCTTCTGCAGTTCTGCATAAATGTTTTTGTTAAGTCCTAGTGTGCTGAGACTGTTGTGCAATGTGTGAGGTACCAGACCAGTGGCGGACAAGACGATGGGTTCAACACGTACTCGGTCCTGCCTCCACTGCTTTTGGAGCTCGTGTGCTAGATCGGTATACTGTATTACTGATCTTGTCTGCTTGAGTTTTCTGCATGTTCTTGCTGATAGGCACTGCAATATCAATGAGATAGATCTGTTTGTTGATCTTATCAACAAGTGTGATGTCAGGTCTGTTGTGATGTATGGTTTTGTCTGTGTGACTGGGGCGATCCCAGTACAGCTTATTTGAGGATGACTCTAATACGCTTTGTGGTATGTACTTGTAGTATGGGACCATGTTCTTAATAAGTGAGTGTTTGTGTGCTAGCTATTGATGAACAATCGACGCTACCTGATTGTGTCGATGGAGGTAATCTGTTTGGGAGAGAAGGGGACAGCCTGATATTATGTGGTCGATCATCTCATGCGTAGTGTGGCATTTCCTAAATCTGTCGTCATGTGTGTTTGCGTCGTGTAGGATGTGTTTCTTGTAGTTGCATGTGGGGATGACTTGGTCCTGTATCGGATTCATGAACTGTTCAGTCTCCCCAAACAGCTCGCCACTTGTTAGCCATCTGTTCGACGCTTCCATGTCGACATGAGGCTGGCTGAGTTCGTGGTGATGTCTGCCATGGAGTTCCTTATGAGCCCAACATGAGGCTGGCTGAGTTCGTGGTGATGTCTGCCATGGAGTTCCTTATGAGCCCATCATTCAAGCAGCTGTTGAGTGTGGGTGTTAGGGGTGGTGAGTGTTGGAGAAGGGTTTTCGAGGTCCACTGGTGTGAGGTTGTGTCAGCCTTGACAATGGCTGAGTGGAGTGAGGAGTGTTGTGCTCATTGGTGGAAGTGTTCCCTAAGTGTGTGTATTTGTTTTGCATGTAGCGTGACGAGTCCTCGGCCTCCCTCCTTGCAGGGAAGAGTCATCCTTTCCTTAGCGGACTTGGGGTGGTGCATGTTGTGTTTCGTGAATGTAGTGCGTGTTGTACATTGTAGTGCTTCGAGTTCGGTATTTGTCCATGGAATTATGCTGAACGAATATGTTAGTGTTATTTTTATTTCTTCTGTCAATTGATTTTGCAATCTTACCCTGATGATATTCGAAAGTTGATTTACACATTAACTATATTTTGTTTAATTTCTTTTTCTCCATATTATTATATATAAATATTTATTACCAACAGCAAAGCCTGTCGGACGACAGGCATAAAAAAATCTGAAAAATCATTTTATTATCAACTATCAAATATAAAGTAAATGTAATCTAAGTACTGTGCTAACTTGTGAACGAAGCTTCTACTGCAAAAATGGTTTTGAGTTTCAAAATCAACGTAAAAAACTGAGTAAGTATGCCAAATTTCATTAAAATGGATGCAGAGGTAACAAAATTATTTGATTTTGAACGTATGTTTTGTTAGAATTTCAGGTAAAATTTCATGGAAACAACATGGAATGACAAAGTGAACTAATATTTTATCCAATTTGAGTATCCTTGATTCAATGGTACCATTGAGAACCTTGGATCTATCTTAATAGCTTAATTATATCGAGTTACAGGCAGACGGACGGACGGGCAGACAGACAGACGAACTTGGCCAATTACATAAGTTGATACAATTAAATGTAATGTTATTCTTGATATTATTGAAATCAAATATAACAAATAAAACTGATGATTTATCAGTTGATGATAAATTAAAACTGATTAAAAAAATTTTAATACAAAGGCTATAAGAAAATCAGAAGAGGGGGAAAAAAAACATGAGAAAGCAGAGGATAAGATTCATCCGCTTATTAAACTTAGATAAAATTATTTAAAATAAAAATTTGATGTTTTCGCTTCTTCTGTGTTCAAAAGTCCCCTAATTATTGTATAATGCAATATTATAATTAATATAATATTAAATAATTATATTATTAATAAATTAAAATTCAATTAAAGTTAGTATTAATTTATTAGTTACTAATAATTATATTAATTAATTAATTATAGCAAATAGTTTTCGCCCCCCCCCCCTAATGAAGAAGTTCCGACGACTCTGTATTAGCATTCAAAAGAGGCTTTAAATTTGTTGTTGACCATCAAGAGTATTTTAAAAATACAAATATTTGATGGCTTGTGACGATTTTATTGAAAAATGTCGAGGAAAATATTAGACTTGAATTCCAGCCAATTCTATTTTATGTCCTTATATTTAAGAGCTTTTATTCCAAGATGATTCGAAAGTATTTTTTACTACCACTCCAAAATTAAATTTTACCAGTTTCCTTAAATCTTAATTTTTGACATATTATCTTAAAAAAAATAAAATTTCTTATAAAAATTATAATTATATATTGTCTGAGTTTGAATTGTTCCTTAGTATTTTTATGTATACAGCGCCATACCAACGACTTTGGGGGCCCGGGGCGGGAGTTCGATTATTCAACAACCAAAAAAAAAAGAAGGAAATCTTGCTTTTACAACCAAAAAAAAAGGAAATCTTGCTTTTTACAAACAAAAAAAAAGGAAATAATTGGCTGGTGGGGCCCCCTAGGCTTGCTTTTACAACCAAAAAAAAAAGAAAATAAGTGGCTGGTGGGCCCCCTCCCAAGCGGGGGCCCTGGGCGGACCGCCCCCCCCCCCCTTGGTACGCTACTGTATGTATATAACAAACAACTAAACATTTGGAAGTGAAAAAGACGCGAAATTAATTAACAAAACAGGTTCTAGATTACGTTAGGCTTAACTTGCCGAAAAACTCAACTCGCAGAGAACCACGCCATTGCGGGAAACCCAGCAGTGAACTGATTAATATGGAAATGGGTGAAATTTAAAAAAAGATTAGGCCTATACCATAAATTAAAAATCGTTATCTTTTTTTTATGATTTTGTCTTCAAAAGGTGATTATTTATGCATTTATAATACAATAGAATTAATCATTGACTTTCTTCTCATTAGTAGCCCAAGGTAGCACAGCTTATTTGAAAAGTAGCCCAAAAATTCGCTATTAGCGAAATTCAAAATTTGGTAGCGCCGAGCTTTCAAAAGTAGCCCAATTCGCTACTAGTAGCCCAATCTTGTGACAGGGAGTTCTGACGTCACGACCACGTGACAATGCTTTTTGGAGGCGTGGCTAAAAGCCAAACTTTAAGCGTAAATTTCCCCTATTTAGAAATGACGGATTGAAATAAGATTTTAACCACATTAATGTTATGTTAATTTCTCTCAGAAAATAATTTTAGCTCAAAATGACAATTGTTCCCCATTCTGCTTTTATTTCTGAAAAAGCTATTCTAAAGAATAATGGACATTTTAAACTGAATTTTATGTGGCACACAAACTGCATTCAGTTATTGGAATGGAGGAATTTTATAAAATTGAATTTTTTAACCATTAAAAAAATATAGAATTTTGTAATAATCACTCAAACAAATGTTTAATATATAGAAAATCTTACACCCATTACAACAAGGGTACTTTTTTATTATTATTTACAGAATAGGTTTGGGATTAAGTAAATCTTAATTATGATGAAATGTATTTGTATAATAAAATTGCAGATTCTTTTATGTTTAATGCTGTTATTATTGGAAGGTTTCAAAGCCTTTATATTATTATAAATTGTAATTACAAAATTCTTTAAATTTAACATAAACACCACTATACGGTACGTATACTTTAACAAAACTTACTGAAAGAAATAGATCTCAAAGACACTTTGATGATGAAAATTAATTTGTTCAGAAAAAAAAAAAATCCAGTTTTTAAAGTTAAATGGTGCTTTGGCAGTTTGCAGAAATTTTAGATACACACTTTGCTGTGTAAACATTTAAATATTGTGTGCAAGATCTTTTATTGTTTTTTTTCTCCAATAAATTATGGATTTTTTTTTGGGGGGGGGGGGGGAATCCTTTATAATTTCAATCCCAGACAGTTAAGTTTTATTGTTGATTTTGTTGTTGTGAATACTGGAAATTAAAAAATTCTTGTTACTTTTTTTAAACTTCCTGGTGTTTCATTCGAGTTGTTGTTCATAGACTTATCAGATTCCAAGATATGTACATCTTGAGAGCCATCAGTTGAACAAAATTTCATGGAAAATTGCTTTATTACTGAAATTGTAGCTTACGGTCGGCACGTGGTATAGCCCGATCCCATTTCTCCAACAAATCGTCGTTTTCTGGAGCTTTAAAAAGACTTTGGTTGGATTTGATCTGTATCCGGACTTGCAGCCAGGAACGAAACATGTTCTAGATTTCACACTCATCATATAACATTAATTGAACAAAAATACCTAATAAATTTATTCAAAAGCTATATGTTGATCGCCACTCCACATACTAACACTAGGAATATGGTAAGAACGCATGCGCCTTGCACACTCTGCGACAGCAGCGCCAATGCGGTGGTCATCACACCGGAAACAGGAAGTTCTAATGCTACACCCCTCTCGATCGCCACACTATTTATTCTAGCCACTGTACCCCTGTTCGGCGTTCGGCCATTACTGATATTCGCTTGCGAATTGAGACCAAAGCAAGTTTTCTCTCAAAAATAACATTTAAAAATGACAACTTTACATTTATTTCATTCGTTGGACAGTGACTGTGAAGAGGAATTTCAGTTGTTAACAGAGTTTCATCATTTGTATCCAAAAGGCAGACTATTTCGAGATCAGTATATGTTAGGGTAATCGTGGAGTTTAGCGTCCCAAATTAAATAACAATAAAAAACCTACAACAGCAAATGACACAGTCATAAAATGTGAAATTTCATCATACTTGGGTGGGTGGATGGCCGCACGGATACCTAATCCCACCCCCCACCAACACCGGGCCCTTTTTTTCGGGCACCGAAGTTTGCCGGTATTGGTCCCGTGTCTGCCGCCGACGGTGCTCCTGGAGGCCGGCGATAGCGGACTTCGGAACGTGGTGGCACGAAAACAGAGCTTACGAAGGCCCGTTGTCGGTCGGGGGTGGGACACTTATAGCCATCCACCCACCCAAGTGTGATGAAATTTCACATTTTATGACTGTGTGTTATTTACTGTTGTAGGTTATTTTAGTAGAGAGTTTTTGCCCAGCTCGCTATTCTATACGGTAACGCTTCAAGTCACATGACTGGTATTCTGCGCATGCATCACTGTCCCGTAGAGGAAATACCGTTAACGTGACACGCTAACTTTCCTCGAATAGCGTATCGCTTTAGGGTAGGAAACACGAGTTCCGATAAACATGAGTTCCGACACTAGCGCTCCTGGTGACGAATTGTAGAACTTGAAGTCCAATCGATTTGTATCTATTTATTCGAAATGACCGATTACAAAAACGATTTTCACGATCGGAGGGCATCTTTTTCTTATGTTTTCGTGGATGCTTTCAGAAAACGTTACATTAGTAATCAAAATCATTACAGAATTTTGGACTGAAAATTTGAATCGGCGAGCGAGATTCAATCGAGATGGATCTCGAAAACATATCGTCTTTGATCGAGATTTAACGAGACTGAATTATTTATCGAAACTGATAACAAAGAAAGACAAAACGATGAAAAAAAAAAGAATATTTCCTATTTTAATTAATTAAAAACATTCTTTCATCTATTTGATGCATTGACTAAATGATATTTATAAAAATCAATGCTATTTTTTTCGTAAATAAACCGTAGGCATGATGACAATTAAGAAGTGTAAATTTTCACGTTATGGCAAAAACTCTCTTCATGACAGAGCCCGCTATTGTGGTTACCTTATTCGTTCACGTGACATTTACGTTTCCCGTATATAAATCACGTTATGGCAAAAACTCTCTATTGTTATTTAATTTGGGACGCTAAACTCCACGATTTATTACGATTAGTAATATTCCGCATCGGTTTTTTTACATTCTAAAATATGTTATGTACGATTTAATTATACCAATTAAAAGGATTTTTTTAAATTTTTTTCATCTCTGTTTAAATAGGGACTCGGCAGAATTCAGTTTTTTAACTCCTGAACTCCATTTTCGTAATGAGATTGTTGACTGCTGAAACAAAGGACAACTGTTGAAAACAATCCAATGGGTTGATTTCCCGCAACGAAAGACGAATCTTGTAACCAATCAGGAATCAGCTTTGAACGCAAGACGTACTTCCGCTGCTATGAACCAAGATCACAGAACATCAGTTCAGTTGTGCCTGCTGTAGCTTGGTGCGACAAGGCTGAACTTCAATTTGAGGTTCAAGTTGAACTCAGTTCATGGAAACCGTAGTTAAACGCTACTTTGGTGCAACCGGGCATGAGTCTTCGGAGTCCAAGGTCACGTGCCTGTCGTGCATGTATGTGTATGGTGAATGTGTGTGGCACGGAAGCCGACCAAAAATGAACAGTTTAGCCTTTGATTTTATCTCACATGACTTTACGGTTGACCCACGTCGATGAAAAATGAAATATAGGCATCCTTAATAGTATGCCTAACATTTGTCACCTTATTTGCATTTCTGTGTCTTATGGTTTCAGAGGAGATAGGGCCAGAAAAAAAATCCAATGTTTTCTTTTATAAATATGGATATATATTTCAAACAACATTTTTTTTTCCTTTGGTCTCTCTAAATTAAGTACAGTGATATCTCGGATCACGAACATCTCGGTCTACGAACAAATCGGTTTACGAACACCATTTGCGAACAAATTTTGCTTCGCTTCAAGCAGGGCCGCGCCAAGTTATGAATATTTTGCATATATTTCCTTTCCATTAGTATTTCTACACTAAATTATTTGCCGCCCGTCGCCCCCCAAGACTTGCCGCCCGGGTGCCGTACACCCCTGGCACCCACGCTTGGCGCGGCCCTGGTCTTCTTTGTCCTGAATTTTAACATGAATTGTTAAATTCAAAAACATCTGAAAAAATGAAGGTACCCCCCCCCCCCCCCGTTTGAATCGAAATGGACTATGCCTAATTAAATGATTGGTTTATTCTGAAAGTTTATTATCAGACTGGAAAAACAAGAATTGAATAAAAATGTGCTTACAATAAAAAAATTATACATAATTTTATTTATTATGAAAAGCAATAATTATCGACCATATTCTTGATTTATTCAAGTGTAATTTTTGAAGTTATAGGTAATGATGAAGTACCTGCTTCAGTTTCATTGAAAAATTGCTGATGCCAGTTTCGATGTTAATATAATTATCATTGGAATCTGCCAGCCTTTCCTTCATTCTAAATACTCCAATTCATGAACCACATCACATGAAGTCTCTCAATTCAGTTGCGATTAGCTTGTAACAAAGACAAAAATTTTCATTCATGGATGCCCTCATGACCACCAAATTTTTTTTTTGCAGGAAGGTGCAAATGTCACTAATAAGGCTGAAACAGCTATCCTAGATTCCTATCAATGATAGCTCACTGTACGAATCCTAATTTTTGTGCATTTTGATTTGTTTTTAAGCATCTCTATGCAAGTTAAGCTTTATTATTATTGAATTACTTGTTTATTGTTGTTGTTTTCTTCCCCTGTTAAATCCCTTTGAGCCTGGCAGTGGTTACGACAAGGGATTTAAAGCTGTATATTTTAAAGTTTATTTTTATTGTTGTGCACTCTGAGGGTAAATGTGGCTGATGATGCCTCACAAGACAGAAACAGCTGTCCCATATTCCCGTCGATGATAGCTCAGGGTACAAATCCTAATTTTGTGCATTTTGATTTATTTTTTTTAAAACTATCTTTTCGACTTAACTGTTTGGAATCAGATGCATATTGATATAATGATCCCAGCAGTTACTCTTCCTAACTTGTACCTGTGTTTCTGAATCATTCTGAATAATGGGAACAAAACCACTAGGGTGCTTTTAATACTCTAGTCTCTCACAGGCAACCACATACAATATTGAATTTGTGATTATCAGTTCTCATTGTAAACCTCACACTATTCTAAATAGAATTGTACAGAAACCTTGTTTTCTTATTGAATATTGTAATGGTATTTGTGGGAAAGTCTTTCAGGAGCGATAAAACAACGAGTCAAGTTTTGGAACTGAACTGAATTGATTTATTAAACATAAAACATGGGTTTTTACAGATTTCACAAAGTTGAATTTCATTGGATAAGTAATTAAAAATATACCTAGTGATTGGACAAGAACATAATGAATTTAAATCAATTAACTAATTAAACAGCTGCAACGGAAAAGAATTTAGAAATAAACAGAACAGCAATAATTAGGAAATAGAAAAATGAATGATTTAAAATAAATAATGGTAAAGATTAAAATGAATAAAATACAGATATATACAAATAAATGATTTCTAAAAATATTTACATATAAACTGTTATCTTTAATTAAAATTAACATTTTATTTAATCAATCTTAAATAATGTGTTGGTTTGCAAAATTATAATTATTATTCATTTGCTTATTTTCAAATGCAGATATAGCCTACTAATAAATCAAAACATCTTTTTTTGTTATTTATAGCTGGTTCCATGTATTGATTCTATTTGTGATGCTGCTGGAAGTGTCCTTACAATGATACATATATTAAAGAACTTTTCAAAGTGTAATTTGGCTTGTGATAAGGAAAAGCTATGCAATAAACTGCTTTTCGTCCCCCCCCCCCAACTACAACGAAAGGAAAAAAAAAAAAAAAAAAACTTAATTTTTATGTATTTAAATAACAAGCAAATCATTTATTTCATTCATCAGTACTGTTACTTAAGAAATACTTTTTTTTCTTTTATCTTCCTTTTTTTAACTTCTGGGCATGAAAAATATTTCAGCAATAATAAATACTTAGGAATTTTTTTTTTTAATATTTGGTTCAACTGAGACAAAAAAAAATAAAAATCAGTTATTCTAATTGAATTATTGTTGTTAGCAGTAGTAAAAAAAAAAGATACTTCAACTAACTTTTAAAAATAACATTTGGTCAGATTATGAAAAAAAAGGAAGAAAGACTTAAAAGACAGAGGTATCTTTACATTATTTCAAAACTGCGGCATAATTTAGTCAGATAGATAGATAGATACAAAAAATATTGAATATTCAAAAAAAACAACAATGGCTCATTAATAATTATATCTGCAAGAATCCTTAAGTTTCAAATTAAGATTCCAGCTGTAATATCATACTATCATTTTTGAGTATATCCTTAATACATTGTTTTAGTTTTTATCTTTTTATTTGTAAGTATTTATATCTTTAGTAAAAACAACTGTACAACGATATGTTCTTTTGTTCCATTTTATAATTTGTTAAATTTTATAAAATAGAAAATTATTTTATTTATAAAATAGAAAATTATGTATTTACTGTAATAAATTAATGCATTTTTAAAAACTAATGAGCTATAATTGTCGGCTTTTTAATTGTAAGTTTAAAACTCTTGTTTTAGTGTAACTTTCTCTCTCTCAAAAAATGCAATTCCTGCTGTAACTATAGCCTACATTTAGTTCTGTTTCCATGGTGTTATGTGTAAATAAATAGAGACACTGGTACTGGCCGACATTGGTACTGTAGAGACATTACTGGCCGACGCCACGTGGCCGTGAACAATCCGAGCCCCTATCAGCAGTTGCTGACCTGCCGCAAGAGTGATCGGCTGTTTCCAGGACTATACTGTTTGCCAAAGCGGTGATGAACGTAGTGGACATGCCAGGACTGCGTGGATGAGCACAGTTTGTGCAGTTAAGGGAATTTGAGCGAGGTCATATTGTGGTCTGGATTACTTGCAATATTAGGCCTACTTGCAATATAAAGTTGCCTGCGCTGCTTTCTAAAATAGTGTGTCCATACAGAGGCGTCACTAGGGTTGGTGTCACCCAGTGCGGTAGCTCATGGTGTCACCCCCTCCCCCCCAAAAAAACCTTCTAAAACTATCTGTTCAACCAAAAAAAAAAGGGGAAAACCTTGTAAAAGCATTTTGGTGTCACCCCTTGTGATGGTGTCACCCGGTGCGGTCCGCACCCCCCTAGTGACGCCACTGTGTCCATATTTTGCGAAAAACCTCGGAACACACTACGGTCTCGGACTTTAAGAGAATCTCGAGAAATCTAGATCGTCATGACTCATCTGTTATTGACTATACGATCGCTGATGCCGCTCGCCAGACTTCCCCTCATGCCTCGCCACCGTGGAGGCCGCCTCCAGTGGTGTCACGAAAGAAGCACCTGGAGAGATGAAGTATGCAGTGTTGTGTTTAGTGATGAGAGCAGGTTCTGCCTCGGCGCTACACTTGGTCCAGCGAAAGAACGACTTTGACCTTGGAGAATACCCATGATCTCTTAATCATTCCAGGACTTAAGTGTGTCGAGAGAGACAATGGAAAATGGCGTCTCTCGATCAACTGATCGCTGTTTTAAGCCAAACAAAGCACCTTATTGCTAACGTTAATTCTTATTTCGAAAAGGAGAAATCAGCGAAACAGGATTAATATCTTATAAGAAAGTTAATGAGCGAACATCAGCTGCGACAGGAATTGGATTAACATCAGTGAAAGCTATTCGCCGAGAAGCGAAGCCTGCAGCCGAGTATTGGACTAAAGACCATCTGGTAGAAACTGCAGTAGAAACCATTAATTATCTCGGTAACTAATTCTTATGATTCATACAGCAGTTCTTCTGAATCCGATGAATCTACGAGGGCAGATCAAAAAGTAAGTTGCGCTTCCAATTTATGGCCAGTCATTAAACCACCTATACAAAAGCAATACGGCTATGATAGCACACAATGTAAGTTCACTTTTCCACATAGTTCTCAAGAGACTGTAAACATTTCTCCGAACGGACAACCAACTTTTCGATTCCGGATGGTTACATAGTGCTGGAGGAGATTTTTATGCATCCGGAATCGAAAAGTTGGTTGTCCGTTCGGAGAAATGTTTACAGTCTCTTGAGAACTATGTGGAAAAGTGAACTTACATTGTGTGCTATCATAGCCGTATTGCTTTTGTATAGGTGGTTTAATGACTGGCCATAAATTGGAAGTGCAACTTTCTTGTTGATCTGCCCTCGTATTTCCACTTTTGAATCTTCATTTCAATCCATAGATTAAAATGAACTTCATGAAATGAACCTAATTTCATATTATTCTTAACAACTGCTGCTTGAATCATAAAAATTATATCTTATCATATATAAGCTACATAAAAATTCTACACACCAAAAAAAAAAAAGAGCTTCAATACTGTCACCTATTATTTTCTAAATAACATTAGTTCATTTTCACCCAACAAAAAATAAGTAAATAATTTATTTAACAGTAATTGTCAAAAATCAATGTGTTATGAATTTCACATTAGAATCCTTTAATAACTGAATCTAAATGATAATACCTTCTCAGAAATAAAATACAATTTTAGAATTTCTAATGTAATTTATTAAAATACCAATACTAATGAATAATATATTTCTCAATTAAATTCCTATTCAAAAGGAAACAAACAATTGGTAATATACTATAGTTATATTTTAATTTTTAGTTACCATTATTTTTTTTAAGAATTACATTCTATATTGAATCAAATGAATGAAAATAAATACATTTTTGAAATTATATTTTATGAGAAATCAGAATAGTTCAATAAAAGGAATATCGTTTTATCCGTAATCGTCGAACTTCCTCGAAATGTTCACTTTCCCGCCATAAGCACTGACATGTACAATCGATTCAAATTCTACTATTGCGCCATCTGGTGTCCACGGCCGATCTTTCGCTGGGAGGAGTTTAGTGATGATCGTTTCCGTGTCCAGCATCGACCAGGTGAGTGGTACCTGCCACAGTGTATACGACAGCGACACACAGGACCAATCGTGGTATGGGAACCACAGCTTACAATGACCTTTCGCCTCTGGTTGTCATCCAGGGAACATTGAGCAGTGCAGCGTACATTTAGACCAGGGTTTCTCAACCTTTTTTTACCCATGGACCCCTTTTCCCTTCTTTTTTTTTTTGGTGGACCCCCTCTTAGCTAAAAAATAAAGGGATTATATTAATAATCAACGAAATAGTAAATGATTATGCTTTATTTTGAATAAAAACTAATTTAATGCAAATAAATTATTCTGCAGTGGTAAATAATACATATTCTACACACTGGTAAATAATTCATAATAAACCATTTTAAAATAAGTGTGATTCAATGAGATCCTGTGGATCCCCGAAGAATATTACATGGACCCCGGTTGAGAACTCCTGATTTAGTCCATCATCCAGACCAGGTGAGCGGTATCTGCCACAGGGCCCTACATCAAATTCAGGGCCCAGGTACCAAAGGCAGTAATAAGCCTTCTCCCATGTTAGGGTTAAAATCATAGATTTTTAGCCAAAAATATCACGAAAACAGCACAGGATTTTGTATTTCTCCCATAACCTGCCACACAGTTATTAGCACTATTTTTAGAGTAAACTAATTTAACATCAACATCTACTTTTTCCGGCTCTGCCCAAAAGTTTAGAAAAACTTTGATCAAAGGAAACATTGTAATGAGCTCTATGCAGATGATTAAAGCAGAAAATTTTAATACCCTATTAGGAAGAGTAAATGCATTTGTCTAATATGTGGAAGCGTTAAATTACAAAGAAATTAAAATATAAGATTTCCTTAAGAAGGTTCTATCAAAATAATGTAGTTAATCCGTTCAAATTTTAACCTTTTTTTTTAAATTACTTTAATTTATTTTTCTCACTTTTCAAAATTTAGATAATGAAAACATAAACAACTGAATTCTAAAGGGATTAATTCGTCAGTATTTAGCAAAATAGTTCAGTTTTTTTGTTTATAAAAATAGGAATTGTGGGATAATAAGTTATATTAAATCTAAGTTATATATAATTGAACTTATTCGGTTTTACCGTTATTTCTATATACTTTACTTAAATAGAGAATAGAAATAGAAAGGATTAATTTTATTGGTTGTTTTGAGTTGAAATTATGTATATACAGTGGAGCACCGTTTATACGTTTCTCGTTTATACGTTTTTATCATTTATACGTTTTTTTGAATGGTCCCGGCAAAATCCAATGCATATTAACGTTAAATAATTTCATTTATACGTTTTTTTGAAATCGCAAATTTCATTTATACGTTTTTTCAAGAAGTCAAGCAGAGAGAAAATGCCCATTTCAACCTCAGATTCCCATCTGCCGATTGTCCAGTCTTAGAAAATTGCACTGAAAAACCTCTGCCAAGTTTTCAACAAGCTTTGGCGGCTTTTAATACCATGCAAAAATGCCTCATTAGCGATGATTTAAATGATAAATTTAAGATGGCACTTTTAACTTTGCACAATGAACTTTTTTCTGTGCATTCCAAGAAAGCCCTTATGTACATACACAGTAATACATACACAGTAATTCAATCCGAAGATTGGTTGAAAGTCCACGGAACCCTAGTGACCCCCGAAGGGCGACCCCTAGGAGAAACCGTAGCTTATTTTTGGGAACAGATACTGGAGTGGTTTCCCGTTGCCTTCTTCAGGACGCCATTACGGAATGAAGTCAGACCGAAGAGAAACTGAAGAAGAGGCTTACAACACAGGAAAGGAAATTGAAACATCCATGCTCACAACTGGGATTTGAACCCTTACAACCCTTTATAACAAAATATTTTGTAAATGCTGAATGAATATGAATAGTAGTACTATTTGTACATTAAATCCGTAATAAAAAGTTTTGTATTTCATTTTCATATAATATTTTAATTTTCCTCTACTTTTTATTATTGGTTATTATGAAATTGTTCGTAACTTTTGTAAATTTCGTTTATACCTTTTTTCATTTATAGGTTTTTTTTTCTCAGTCCCTTGAAAAACGTATAAACGATGCTCCACTGTATTTAGAACCTTTGTAAGAGTCCATTGTGTTGAAGAGGAGTTCCACGGAGGAACTCGAAAGGCTCCTAAGTATTTTGTAAATGTTTTTATAAATCTCTCTTAAAAAAAAAAAAAAAAAATTGGGTGCTATTTCTTATTATATTTTTTAGTGTAATTTTATTTGTTTGTGTTTTGGGTTAAATACTGTATTATTTCATAAATAACTATATATAACTATTTTATTTTATAGCCATGTAATTCTGTCTGTGGTGCACGAGTTGTTTGTTCTGCTTAAATAATAATAATAATAAAAACCTTCAAAGATATCCATCCACCGGTTCAAACGTTAAGGGTAACGCCCAGGGATTTGAGAACTTCCCTGTAGCTAAGAATGTCTAATATCACTCCGTGAATAAGAATATTTATCACGTAAATAGATCTGCCATTTAAAAATTCTTTAATAATTTGTCTTAGTTTATTAGAAGCTTAATGTATGTATGTCTGTAAAAATATTTTAATTCTTATCTTGGAATTCACCGTGAAAAATGCAGAGTTCAGTACTTATTAGAATTAAAAAAAAAAAAGTGTATTTGATGGTATTTACACATATAATCGAGACCTCGTTGGATCAGCCTAATACGGATGCTCCTAATCCCAGCGACATTTCATTTCAATAACCCAATTTTCTAATAAATTTCTATAACGTAATACATTTAATACAGCATGGACAAGTATTCCTACGTCAACTTGAATTATCAGATTTTCAAATGAAAATTATTTAGAAGCTCATCTTTACTTTTAAGTTATTTGAATGTCGCACTCTTTAAGTCCACTCCCCACCTTTTTTGTTTTTTTTTACTTTTCAATGTTGATCTGAATCTCAATACAAAACTGTTTACTCTTTAAAGTGCTACTAAAATAATATCATCCAGTTTCATTTCTCCGTTTAATAAAGAGGTTTATTGGATTTTTTTACATAGAAAAGAAAAAAAAAAGAATTAATTTTATTTATTGAATGTCTTTAGCACTTAATTTATTTTTTGTTCCTATGTTCGAAAGACAGAACCTGTGTATACACTGTGTAAGCAAAGGTTTCACCTGGTCATCTCTTGCTGGTATTGAGATTCTAATCCGATATTTAAGACAGATTTGTTTTTGTATGAGTTTGTTGATTATTATGTAAGATCTTAATTGCTTTAAATATTTTTTTTTTTAATAAGGTGATTTTTAGTTTAATTTAATTGATCTTTTACATTTATCTGTATTTAAAGGAATCCTCATAAACACATGGATCCGTATTTCCTATTAGTGCAGATTGTTTCTGTTGGAGATGTTCTTTTGTCAGTTCATCAATCGTCATTCAGTAAGTAAAACATTTCCATTGATCCACCGAAGAATCACCTGAGCTGAATGTTTTAAATCGAGTTTTATTAGTTGTCAATCACAACATTTTGTAAGACAAAAACATCTGATTCAGTAATTATAAATACAAATTATATTTTTAAATTGTTAGGAAATTTTTCTTCTCAAAATTAAAATCCATTGTATTTTTCAAAGGAAACCTCAGTGATTACGACATTTGTTTCTATAAGATTTAAGTAATGTAACTTTAAGATTCTTTTTTTTTTTTTTTAATGCATTCTTTCCAGGGATATTGTGTTTGTGTGAAAGAAAACTTATCTTTCAGTATCTTCCATTTCACACTGAAGGCCTAAATAGATAAAAGCATTCCTGAATCCATGTTTTCAAAATGGCAGCGCCCATGTTGCCGATTTAGGCCTAGGACAAAATCTCGTGAGTGATTCAATTATCTGTGTTTTCAAAATGGCAGCGCCCATATCGCCGATTCAGGTTTAGGACAGAAATCTCGTGAGTAATTGTTAAACAATGATAAGCGCGCGAGCGGCCCATTGTTACGCAATTAACGAGTCCGTGCTCAGTGCATTTCGGAGAAGAAAAGCCACGCTTCAGATCGGGAGTTCGTTGGCAGTCTCGGTGCGGAGTGGATGTATTCCTGGTTTTCGCACAAGGCAGTTCGTTTCCAAGTTAGCTGCAGATAGGATTTGTTCCTTATTCGCTGAAGTGCAGTTTGTTCCAAGATCCCAGTGATAACGATTAGGATCCTTTATCACTACGTTATTACGATAGCTGCGAAGTGATCAGCTATAGTGAAGCCGTACGCTACCGCAGTGTGAAGTTCAAAGTTCTAAGTGAAAAGCTGCGATTAGTGTGCTTCTATTATTGAGAAGAAATCCCGATTGATTCTCTCAATAAAAACTGTGAAAGACAATGCTTTAAAGACGTATTCTCGGTGAAAAGCCATTTGGACGAAGATCGCTGTTCCATTTCGAACGTGGGTCGCCATATTGGATTCTAGGAGAATTACCGATCTACGACGTGGATGTCCGAAGTTCCAGTTCGACGGAAAGCAGAAATATTACCCAGTGAGTACTGTTTTATTTCAGTGAGTTTCGGACTCTCTTCGTCCAAGCCCAGAAGTTTTAAGATTAACTTTTAACCGAAGAATTGAGACTCAGGCAAGCGAGCCGAAGACGGACTTTCGATTAACTCGCACAGATAATATCTAACTTTAAAGCATTAAGTAATTAACGTTATAGAAATAGAAATGTATTTCTAGTTTATTTACCTTTTGAAATTCTCTGAGAGAGATTGTATTCAAATTTAAAGTAAGATTGTTTTATTAAACGTTTTATTGTTTTGTTACACTTTCGCATTAATTTATTTTACCTTCCTAATTAAGCCTTGCATAGTCGGAATCATAGTAGCTCTCCAGTTAGCGATAAACCTCTGCCGAGGGAATTTAATTCGGATTATTTTTCCCCTCGTTAATTTATGGCGTAACGCCACACTTGGTTATGGTAGTGGCGTAATGTAATGTAATCCTCACACAAAGGGTTATTGGCCGTAGTAATAATTAAACACACAGATATTATGTACTTTAGACCAAATTGTTAAAACAAATATGTTTAAACACTTGCAGTATTTAATTGCAGAGAGTTAGAAATGAGATTCTTTTAAGCCATAAGTTGAGTAAATATTTCAACTAAATGAAACATTGAAGCCTCTTTTGAGAAATAGGACAGATCATGAATTCTAGTAGAAAAGTTAGTAAAAATAAGACAAACCCAAATGGGATTTAATGAGAAATGTATAATTTTTATTGTATACTGAGGGCCGTCCTACTACATTTCAGTGTCCTGGGCTAACAATACTAGACGCCCTCTAGTTATCAATTTGTTATCACTTTAGTGAAGTTTTATTAGTTGTCAATGACATCATTTCGTAGACAAAAATAAAATCCTACCACCTGTATTTTAGGTTTATTTATAATAAGATCTTTAATGCGAACATTGTCAGTCTTTCATTCTATTCGATTTTTTGTTAGACCAATTTATTTTTTTTAATCTTGAATAAGGTAGAAATTTAAAAATAGATATTGTCGTTAGTTTCCATTTCATATACCTTTAATATTTTAATAATTGCTAAGATATATGAAACGAATAAAATTTCAGAGGCCCTTTATTAGAGTTCTTACAAATCAAATTTCGAAGAAAAAGACAAAAATTGAGAATTTGGTAAATGTTCGAATGTCGTTTATTTTCACTTTCCTGATATGGCTTGACTGTTGTTATTTGTGATGGAACATTAACATTCGTGCATTGCAGAATCAAATCTTTTGCTTTTTATTCCGGACAACTAAAACTAAACATTGGAGTTTAAATCAGCTACGTATCATCAATAAAAAGATTTCAAATTTTACCAAGTAAAAGATGGGTTGTAGAAACAATTAAGAAATACGGATCCTATTTTAACAAATTGAATATTACTTTTGTTACTGTATTGAGGTTTATTTATATACTTTATTTATCTTATTATAATCGCAAAACTTTGTTTTTAATAACGTAATTTATTGAAAGTTTCATTAGAAAAAAAATTGCTGACCGAATTGCACTTTTTATTTGCATAAATTTATAATTTTAAGCTAACAATGATTATATACTTCAGTGATCAACCTTTGAATAGTAGATCTATTTTTTTTTTATTTCAAATTAAGCCTAATTATTTTATTTTGTTTTTGTAGATCCTGTCTTCAACTAAAGAATATCTGGCCTTTCTGTTAACTTCAAAAAAAGAACAACTTGAAACTGTCACAGTCCATTCAAATGTAATCAATTCTTTCTCCTAAATATTAAGGCATCAGTTCTTATTTAAACTTTAACTGTAGTTAATTCTATTAGTTTTTCACTGGTATTAAAATGCAGATTGCTTTTGTATGGTGTTTATGATTGCTTTAAGCAGTGTCTAGAAAGAAAGACTTCTTTTTAATACAATAAGTGTATTGAGATTTTTGATTTTACTGCCAAGTGTAAAACGAAGATAATTTATCCATTTGTTTAATAGATTTGTTTGTTTGTTGCACGGGATTTCTACTTGTAGCAACACATAGTGGTGGTGGCTTGATAAAATGATTTAATTTTCAACATAGGCCAATCAGTTTGGATAATCCTTCTGCTTTTAATTAATCACATTTTAGACAGTGGTTTGCCTCTTTAAGAAACTGAAAGCAAAAGAAATGATAGTTTAATTGATATCAACGAAACTGTTCATTCGTAAATGTTTCTTAGAAACTTCTTTCTGTGGTTCAGCCATCAGGAGAAGACACGTCTCTTCAAACGGAGAATACATTTCACAATAGTGTTGAGGGTTGCAAAAGAAAAATAAAACAAGATTAGGAAAAAATTTTAAATACTTACTATTAAAGGAAAATTATTTATAAAATAATTATGAATAACATTTATAATGTCAATAGGAAAAAAATACCACTTTCTGTGGTACTGAAATTACATCCACTTTTCTATCTCGAGCAGTTTTAGTGTTTATACTAATCACTTCTTTAGTTGGCTATTCTTTAATTTGAATATTTTACCTCTGAAGTGTAAATTTAGTTACTGTTCTGATAACCACGAAATGTAAACAAGGAAAAAAAAGCACTGTTTTCCCATATTTTTGTAACTAATGTTTTAACCTATTCTAGGCAGAAACAGTTCAGATGAATACAGATCACTTTCCATTAATTCTTTAGTTTAATAATTTGAAGTTCTTTTAAATTATGAACACAAATAAAGAATTTAAACTAAAGACTTATGAAGCTGCTTCTACATAAGAACTAAATTACTAGTGAATATCTATATGTAAATAAAAAAACTTAAGATTCTTGCAAAAGATGTTGAATTGTATTTGATCACTTTGTATTTGTTGAAGTAGTTTGTATTTCTTAAAGCTTCTCCTTTTGGTTTTTATTAAATTTCGTTTTGTTTTTGTAATATTGTAGTTGAATGTTAATTTACAAAGTTATTACAGTGGTTTTAAAATTAAATAAAAAAACCGTATTTATATTTTTCAAAATTAAAATATAAATTCTCAAGCAATTTCAAGTGCAACACTTGAGTGTTAATTAGACCTGACAATTTTAATTATTTGTAAGTAAAAAAACCAAACAAACTGATGCCTTACTTTTTGGAAAAGAATAAACTAGAATTCAACGTTAGTTTAAATAAGAGTTTTTATTGATGTAAATCAGCAGCAGATGAATGGAATTGTACTAGTAGTGATGGACAGGCCATGCCAGTAAATGTTAAGATTTCACAACGGTTGTTGTTCAGAAGAATAAATGATGAGACACCAAAATGGCTGGTGAAGGAGAATGACTTAAGGGACGTAGCAAGAAAGGAAACAAGTTGGACAGTTCAGTGACTTAAATTATTTCAATTGTCTTAGGTCTAGTAATAGCCGAACATTTTGTATCAAAACGTGATTGTTTATGGCCAGAAAAATATCCACAGTGACTGGCCTATTTTGAAAATGAAATTAATTTATGAAGTCATCACTAAGTGATGGTACAAGTAAAAACCCCATGGAACAAAACAAAAGATCTTGGAACAAATCGTTACATTACAGTTTGTAGCACCTATCCAGAATTACTGTATAGGTCACAACTGATTGAATTCGTTTTAGCTTGGATGTATAACTTATGAATACTACTTGGATGTATTCTATTAAAATTACAAACGGAACTTCATTTTGAAATGTATTATTTGATGCCTTCAAAATTAATAAATTATAAATTCAGTCTTTGACCGTTTCATGTTCTTATTCAATTCTTACATTTTAATTTTAATGTTCTTGGACACAAATTTAGATAAATGCGGAGTAAGTCTAGAAAATAAAAAATCTAAATTCTCTTGATCTAAGATAAAAGCTCCAGGAATGATGCTATGGATAGTTTAGGACGTGTTTTATTGACTAAACAATAGTTGAAGTTAATATAAACCTTATTCGCATGAATTTGAACTGAGAGATTCAACTTCATAGGTTTGTGATGTATCAAAAAGTAACCTATCAAGTAACTTAATTGATAGTGGTATGTCTTTTCTAACTTTATTTTCCTGTTAAACATTTCCTTATTTACATTAATACATTTTTAAAATGGCATTAGCTATAAAGTGATAGTTTCGTCAGTCTTCTATTTGGAATGATTGATTTGTGGGCCAGAGAAAGACATGCCTTCAGGAAGGCGCGGGATTTACCAGGAAGCAAAACAAGTTACTGCTTGGGACCTCGCGCTGAGAATAATACACATGATCAACTGTGCAATAAACATTTACAGTTTATTATCAGCTGTCTATTAATGATAAATGTGTTTAATTCTTCCTTTGAATTCTACATTTCTTCTGACTTCATTTTTTTAGTTGCAAGGGGCCCCGAAGAATTTAATTTTCAAAGATAAATCGATGTAAATACTTAAAATAGATCTTTACTTAAAAAAACCAATATTATTAACTGATTAATTTAAGATTAATAGGTAATAACTCAATAAGAAACAGCAAAGTCTTAGAATATTGAGTTTTTAATTTCTAATTTTTTTCTATATTTTAGTTATTTTAATTTCCGCTTATGCCGCTGATGACATAAGGATAAGTTGAATGTGTGAGTTGAAAAAAGGTACATATTCCAAAAATGTAAACTTTTGGAAAACTAAAAAAAAACTGTTTTTTAAGAAAACTAATTTTTTTACAAAAAAAATTTCTATTATCGGTTTATATCTTTAAGTGAAGCGAACTCATTGTGGTTTGTAAATATATATAACTTTTTTTAGCATAAAACTATGTAAATGTATTGAGAAATATGTTCTTTTTTCAACTCAATGTTTTAAAAATGGGAAAAAAAAAACTCATAAAACTTCTTTTTTGTGTATATTATGTTACGTAATGTAACATTACATCACGCCATGTATTGTGTTTTCTAAATATATATACATATAGCATATGTATGTGTTGAGAAATATGTTCCTTTTTCAACTCAATGTTTTAAAAATGGGGGAAAAAAGCCACTGGTACTAGCGCAGCTTTGAGTTGAAAAAAGAACATACAGTAATACCTTGAGATACGAACGCCCCAACATACGATTTTCTTGACATACGACGAAAATTTTCATATAATTTACGCCTCGAAATAAGAAGAAATTTTGGAGATACGAATAGCTAGTACAGGGACGCCATCTTGAATGAATTTAGTTTCATCAACGTTCTCTTTCTGCCTCCAAACACGACGTCTATCCTCCAGCCCATGGATCAGCAAGTTATTTCCAACTTCAAGAAGTTGTACACAAAACACCTTTTTAAACGGTGTTTCGAGGTGACTGAAAATACTAACCTCACGTTACGTGAGTTTTGGAAGGACCATTTTAACACTGTAATCTGCCTTAAACAGATTGATCTTTCCTGGCAAGATGTTACCATGAGAACCATGAACTCGGCTTGGAAAAAACTGTGGCCCAGTGTTTGTGCTGAGCGTGACTTCGAGGGATTCGAACAGGTAACAGAACCACTTGTTGAGGAGTAGATTGTATCTCTTGGCAGTTCCATGGGGCTCGAGGTGGATGAGGCAGATGTTGTGGATCTGGTGGAGAAGCATGCAGAAGAACTCACGACGGAGGAGCTGAAGAAGTTACAAGAGATGACGCACTCAGAGGTGATGCAGGAACTCAGCAGTGAGGAGGAGATCGAGAAGGAGGAGATTCTATCTTCACGTGAAATTCGTGATATCCTTGCTAAGTGGCAAGAAGTGTACGATTTTGTAGAAAAGAGACACCCGGAGAAATTGTTTACAGGGAGAGCCAGTGCATTGTTCAATGACACGTGCCTTGCGCATTTTAGAAACATTCTAAAAAAGAGACAGAAACAGATCTCTCTTGATCGTTTCCTTTTGAAAAGACCACGTCTTAGTGGCGATACATCCACTGCAAGTGCGGCCAAAAGGGTCAGACTTGAGAGTGGCAGTCATAGTGATTAGTCTTAGTGTAAGTAAAAAAATAGTACATTTAGTAAAAAATTATAGTACATTTATATCATGCATACAATAAACATTGTATTTATCTTATATTAAATCTATATTTGGTTGGTATTTAAAGCATGTTAACTATTTTTTGGGGGGTAAATTCGTATCACTGGAACAAATTAATTCTATTTCCATTAATTTCTATGGGAAAAATTGATTTGATATAGGATTTTTTTGATATACAACGATTGTCATGGAACGAATTAAATTCGCATGTCGAGGTACCGCTGTATTCCTGGAATATGTCCCTTCATGAATTCAATCGCTTTTACATGCCTCTGGTAAGCAGACTTAAAATTGAGAAATATATTACTTTTTCTGTTCAATGGGTGTATATACGTGCAAAGAAGAAAATGGCTAACTCAGTTTAGTTTGTCATATTTTTGGAATATATACCTTTTTCAACTCACTCATTCAATTAGCCGTTTCTTCACAGAAACAGTGATATTGTTTTTGTATTGGCTTTTTTCAAAATCCAGATCACTGTCCGGAATATATTTTCTGTACAAACTTTGAAGGTAGGTCAGGAATACAAAAACAAACCGTTTTCTTAGTGGAACGTATGTCCGCAAACGCCACCTGAATGTGCTTGAGGGATCTATTTGGCAGCACATTAGTTGGGCAATGAGCTATCGTCATTTGAGACTTTGTACGAATAGGATGTATCGCTTCACTAATGATGAGAGGCGCGTAGGAAAACAATAAATCGTTCGATAGTTTAACATTTTTATATTCTTTTTAATAAATTTATACATTTTAATTGATACTAATGTAAAGAACGTCATTCAAATTAATAAGCGTATTGTACACAAATTTAATTTGACATATTTTAACATTTATTTTTATGATTTTTCACTTTTTTATTGGCTTTTAGGTGATTTTTTTTTTAATAATTTTTATGGGTTTTGATGTGTTCACTGACTGACGTTTACCGGTATGTAATGTTGCATAAACTGATATTAGTCGACATTTATTTATTTTCATCTAACAGAATTTGAACGTGGCAGGATCGTCGGGCCTAGACGTGCTGATCAAAGCGTATCCGAGACGGCAGTGCTCCTGAACTTTTCGGGTACAACAATATCAAGGGTGTATAGGGAATGGTGCAACGAACAGAAAACGTCGAGTCAGCAGCACTCCTGTGGATGAAAATCGCTCGTTGATGACAGAGACCGGAGGAGAATGTCTAGAATTGTGCAAGTCAGAAGACGGGTCACAGTTGCCCATGTAACGTCCGAATTCAGCAGTGGTATGCAGCAAACCATCTCGCAACGCACCACTAGACGTACCGTGTTCCAGATGGGTATAACATCCGACGGCCTGGTCGGGTACCCTTGTTATCAGCAAACAACAGGAGCGCACGCCTTCTGTGGGCAAAGCAATACCGACACTGGACCATCGACGACTGGAAAAATGGTTGCCTGGGTCCGATGAGTCGAAGTTACTGCTGCATCATGTAAATGGCAAACACAGAATTTGGCGCAAACAACCTGAATGTCTGGACCCACCCTATCTCACAAAACTCTTCAAGCCGGTGAGGGGCAGTGTCATGGTGTGGGGATGTTTTCCTGGCTCACGTTGGGTCCATTGATATCTCTGGAGGCACGTCAGGATGTTAGAGTGTATCTAAACATTGTTGCTAACCAAGAGCAACCGTACATGTTAACAGTTTATTCTCATGCAGATGGCTACTTTCTATTATTTAATGATAATGAACATGTATGAAAAATTTTCAAATAACTTTCTTGTTTTTTCTCATTAAATATGGCCGTTAATGTTGAGGCCGTAATTAAGGTTCATTCTATAAAGGCTAAGGAGATTTTGGCAAGGAAAATAGGGAGAACACCAGATGGCGCAAAATACAGTGCGTGTCTCACCGCTCAGGAAGTTCATGAAGAAACTTACAAGTCTAAAGTCATCTCATCAATATATTTTTTGTAATTTTGATTATGGAAAAATTTCCAATATGGACATAAAATTATTTTGTGCCCCTAAAATCCGAGACGCTTTAATTTGGGAAAAGCAAATAAAATTTCAATAAGCCAAAAAACAAGGTAGTGATAGCGATTAGTAAACCAATCAGGTCAATCCATATGAAATCAACCAATAAAAAAATAATTTGTTGCTGGCATATTTTTTTATTTTTTTTTATTTTTGATAGTACATTTTCTGTTTATATATACATTTGGGAGTACAAAACGATTTTTTTTTTAAATTTATTGTTATTACTTTGGCTTTTATCGGCCATTTTGTATGTGAGAGTCGGCCGTTTTTGGCGTTTTCAGAGGTTAGCGATAAGTTAAATAACTT
>JAFIDM010009631.1:202916160-202954556 GCA_023159025.1 Thereuonema tuberculata
ATGGTTATCCTGAGACTAGAATATCATAGAACGAGTCAGATTGTGTGAAAGTTGAAGTATAATGATTACATAGACATCTTAAAACTGATATCTTGAATACAGATGTGATGTATGGATTTATAGGAAGGCAAGTTGTTCTTCAGCTACTGGGGAAAAAAATTGGTAATTGACTTGATATCCAGCATAGACCATAGCTGGTCTCTATTATTATTTTATCTACATTTGCTATGATAGAACTCGTGTTCCTAAAGTGATATCAATAACATGCTTTTTCTAAAATGGATAAACCTAATAAGGCAAACTAGTGGAGTAGTTTCTTTGGTAGTCTTAATTAGCATATTTAAAAAAAAATACCTTTAGACACTTCAAAACTTATCAGTACAATTCTGGTTAAAAACCTGTTGGTGGAAATATTATTTTAACTCTTAAATGGATTTGGCAAAAACATAAACCTGTTTAAAAGGCACTGTTTTAAATGAATAATCTGAATTCAACTTAAATCAAAAGCACCTTAATAAGACATTCTTTCTGAAAAGTGAAATAAACAGTCTTTCTTTATAGGAGAGGTCTAGATGAAACAAGTCTGTTCTCTATCCATGACAATTTAAAAATCTACTGTAAGACAAGTTTTAAAGCAGTATAATTCATTGTGGGTTTTTTTGTGTGTTTTTTTAATAAGTTAAGACACTTTCCAGAAAAAAAAATCTGTGATTTTTTTTTTATCTATTTTTGCATTATAGCCAATTAATGAAAAGTCATGTTGGGAATGTTAAATATATTTGAATGTAAGGAAGCAGTAGGTATTTTTGAATTTGGCTTTTGTACTATCAGAAATGATAAATTTTTAAAACTCAAAAAAACAAAAAGTTTTGTTATTTAGTTGAGCAATAACTTCAAGAATGTACAAAGAAAAATTACCATGCTACAATTATACAAAAAAGACTGAAATTATGTTAAGCCAGGGTACTGGTGGAAATATCACTCCTCAGGCCTTTAATCAACAAGAACTGACTGACTTCAAATAACTGGCAATGAGAGGCCCACTTTAATTAGTCATTCGTGCTACATCCAGCCTTAATTTGTCTTTTGAACTTTTTCAAATGGTATTGACCTTTTTTCAAAAAATGGGGATGGAGAATGCAAAAATCGATGGTATATATTTTAAATTATAAATCTTGTCCTCCAAAAGAGGACTACACAAACAAATTTCCAATCATAATAGTCTAATTGAAAAAAGAAAAACAAAATGTATTTAACTAACTGTTGAAAATGCAAACATCATTAAAAACACAACATTAGATGTCATTCTAAATTGCACACAGATGAGTAAACACTCAAAACAGTAGTATTTTTAAGTCCTCAGGTAAATTATAAATATATATAAATATATACATAAATGTCTTTTTTGTAACTAGTATAGTTTTTTTTTTATTATTTATTGCAACTCCTGTAAAAATATTATGAAGAATGTTCTAGAAGTAATAGGATGTGCTTTTCAATCACGGCTTGAGCTATAAAAAAAAAAAAAAGAGAGAAAATAAGACTTACAATTTTATTATTATTGTAATAACTCAAATCAATAATTGTATTAAAGATGTCTACAACAGTCTGATTCACTTTCTGAATGATTTTATACAATTTGATTGAGATTGTAACAATGTCATTCATCTTCAAAATAGATAGTTTGATTGAACAACCTAAAGTTGAAGGTTCAGAAATTTCATTGAAGTTTTCAATCTTATTCTTAACAAATTTAACAATCATTTAAACTGAGCTCTTAATATTCCAACTGCAATATTTGTTTATAACTGGAATATTGAAAGACATTGTTCTGACCAAAATTTGCAAATATTGGAAAGATAAAAACAAAAAAAAGCACATCTACATAAATAGTATAAATACAAATGAAGTAAACTACCTTTAAGGATTTTAAACTTGGATTTTTTTTTTTCATTTATTATGATTAGACACTAATTTTCTTCAGAGAATCCACACACAAAAAAAGGAAATGCTTTTGACAGATGAAAGGTAGCACAATTTCTTGATTGACCATTAGTCAGAATTAAATTTTCATAAACTGTCAGGGGATTATTAAAAATTGTCCACTATTTTTAATGTAAAATTGATGAAAATACAATGGTAAACTTGCCTCTACCTTCTAGTTTAACACAGTAGTAAGATAAGAGTAACGATGGAATAGGAATTGGGTTAAGTCAACTAAATTTCTAATAAGAATCGAATAATGAATCCTTAATGAAATATAGTTATGTAAGTCTGGACGAAAACCAAAATACTTTAGCAAATAAATCATGACAGTGAATAAAACAAAACTAAAGAAATAAAAAAATGGAATACATCCAAAACAATATCTTACAACAGCTGCAATTAAAACAGTCCTTGCCACATAATATAACTATATATGGAAGGAACTCTAGCTACTTTTTTTTTCACTAAATGTATGTCTCAGGCATGTTCCTGAAGATTTGAAGAATGCAGTGGTAATATTACTATTTTTTTTAAAAAAAAGAGAAGATTTTGGGACTTACAGATCTAACAGCCTCTTGCCAGTGTTATATAAAATATGAAAGTTACTAGCCAGGTACCGCCGCTTCGCTCCGGAACCTTTCATATATAGCATTAAAAAAACAAACTTTAAAGAAATAAGCAAATAAATATTGCAATCAGAGAATTTATAACTTCCCAGCCCGTTGTGACCTTTCCGCTTAACTCGGGTGTATTGCTGGTTGGCACCACATATCTGGGGTTGCGCGCCATACATTTTTGCATGTATCTTGGAAACGCAAAAACGTTTGTGAATGACTGATATATTGTTCGAACATATTTTCTCAATATAATGTTCTCTTCCAACTTTTATACTTTTCGTTTAAATTGAGAAAAAGTCAAAATTTGACCCTTTAAAAGGCAACAGCTTGGAAACCAAAAAAATTTTTCGAAAGATTTTTGTAGCATTTTGTTTGTCTTAAAAAGATCTACATTTTATCCATTTACATGACCAATCTATCTCTTATAGTTTGATCACAAAATTGGAAAAACTTAATGTCTTATGACAGACAGAATAATGTTTTTATAATATATAATTACTAATCACTTGCAGAAAACTTTAGATTTTACCCAACCAAGAGAGCAAGCTGGATTTCGTAGTGAATATAGCACGATTGATCACATTCATGTTTTAAGAAAAGTCATTGAGAGAACCAATGAATATGAGATGCATTGGATTTATTGACTATGAAAAGGCTTTTGACACAGTTAACATGTCTCCTGTTGTTAGTGCTTTGGAAAACCATGATACTGACACTAGCTATGTAGAACTTATCAAAAGTATTTATAAGGAAGCGACGGAAAAATTTGTTTGCATAAAGATACAGAAAAAAAAAATCAGAAAAGGAAATGATGTCAGACAGATACTATTTCCTAAACTATTTACAGCAGTTTTTCAGGAAGTGTTTAAAAAAAGAGGCATCGATATTAATGGAAATTAAGCCACCTTAGGTTATAAGATGATGTAGATGACTGCAAAGGAAATGTATGAGTGAGAGAGCAAACGAACGTGTCTGATATTCAGGATTGGTAATATTTTAAACACTAACAGTAAAAAACAGGGTGTTTTAAACAGTGTTTGAAACAGGAAAGAAAACATAATAAAAAAACAGAAACAAAAACAATTTTGCCCCACTACAAAGAAACTGGTGACTCAGTTGTTCATGGCCATAGCCTCATCAGTGGCAGAAGAAAGACTTTTTTCGGCATCGTACATTCAAAGCTGAGAAACGAACTGGGAACTGACAAAGCTGGAAAATCAGTGTTTAAAGCATTTTAGCATAGAAAACTGAAACATTAAACTTATGGTGCAAATTAGAAGTGTATTAATAATAAAATGTCCAAATTACAAAGTAATTTGCTGTCACAAAAAAAAAAAAAAAAAATCATATGAGTTAAAACATTAAAATGACAGTTTCAACTTAGTACCAAATTATCAAGTTAGATTACAGTAGCCTCAAAGAAAGAAGAAATTCCAAATATGGAAAATTCTGATCACTTAGTTGATCCTGGAACTCATTGCTGCAGAAACGAGGAAATTTTACATTGAAAGGCCTGACGTCGTAACCCATTCATATAGAGACTTTAAGACAAATTAGACAATGGAAGATGCTCGGTTATCTCAATGAGACTTTGATAAATGCTCACACAGGCAAAGACACACAAAGATACAGTAATGAATGCGGCGCAGTGGCCACTTGGAAAGAAGGAACTAATGCCATGCTTTTGTCTCATTCTCATTTGGAATAACATAAAATTTTAAAAAAAATGTGAATAATATAAAATAATAATAATAATAACACTAAAAAGGTAGATTTAAGATATAAAGAATAAAAAAAAAAATAACGAAATCTTATTATTTTCTACTTTAATGTGTAGAATGTGGAAAGTATTGTAGTTTAAGGTGATATGCAATAGATGTTGCTGAAAATTCCTGGAAATCATAATCGATTGCCCAATTAGCCCCGTCCAAAGCTCTATTTTTCTTGAGGGAATTATAATCTATGTTATTAATTTTTGTCTTTAAATAAATAGTGATCATGTGATAGGGTTATTGGATTCTTGCAAGAAATGAAAACAAAGTTGAGAGAAAAGACAGACTGGTGGAAACTAAAATTTTTATTTCTTGAAAATTTATGAAAATGTTCCCACCATTTTCAATGTATAATAATAATAATATTGAACTTAATCTTTACTTTATTAAAGCAATACTTTACACACATAATACACAGTCCACACACCCCAATTTTCAAGAAATAAAAGTTTTGGATTCAGCGCTCTCTTTTCTCACTTTGAGAGTGTCTTCTAACAATGCCAATAACCCAACTGTAAATGAGTAGCTCTTTAAATAACTAGTGACCATGTGATTAAGACAAACATTAATAACAAATTAATCTGATGATAATTTGATACCGAGTTGAAACTGATTACATTTTAATCTTTTAACTCATTTATTTGTTGTTGTTTTTTTTTGGTTTTACTACTCATGCACTTCTACTTTGCATGTTCTATTATTCGCATGTTCATCTATATTAAATTTATGGATTCATATTTTGTTGTTTTTCTTACTATGATACAATATACTTATGTTCTTTTGCTTTTCACTTATTTTATAAATGCTTTATGAAGTATTGAATTTTTTAATTTGTGTAAGAAATGAAATAAAAAAAAAATGATGTATCGCAGGGTCGTTTTTAATAAACTTTTCATTCTAAGCTTATATCAGCCTATATGACTTATCTTGCAACTCATGATTGTAAAAAAAATTAAAAGGAAAAAACAGCTTAAAACAATTTAAAACCGTTTAAAACACCATTTTAAACATATGTAAAAAAAAAAAAAAAAAAAAGTTCTTTTTGTTTTTTGTTTTTTTTTATACCAACCCTGCTATATTATTATCACTTTAAAGAAGATTAAGTGGAATTGGCTGGCCATGTAAGATGTAATGATAACAGATGGCCAACAGAAATTCTAAAGTGGATTCTGACAAATGAAAGAAGGCTGAAAAAGTGTCCACAAGATAGATGTGTGGATGAAATGAAGTTTCCTTAGATTCAATTGGAAGAGGAAAGCTTTCAACAGAAAGAACTGGAAAAAAACTTGGAGAGACCTTCATCCTGCTGTGGACTGAAAATGATGATGACTAAACAAAATATAAAACAAAAAAAAAAACAACTAATAGCTGAAGAAATTAGACAGCAACATCATTTCTGAAATATATATATATATATATATATATATATATATATATATATATATATACCAGATATGTCTTAGACATAGAAAAACGAACGCTTAAAACATAAATACTTTATTAAGGTTGAACTATGAATAACTTGATGGACTGAAAATAAATGTAGAGCCTTTTCTTCTTTTCTCAATAGTTTCGTAATAGGAACATACAACTTGATTTTAGTGGAAAAGGATTAAGAAAAATGAAATTTTCTCAAAGTGCTTAAATGAGAGGCTCCCAAACTTTCTTCAGTTATGGCACTTACAGCTGAAAACATGTATGTTATGGTTGTATTTATTAGGCGGTTAGGTCCAAAGAACTTAATAAATATTTATGTTGTAATAACTTTGCAGTCATTGGAAAGAATATGTAAACTGATAGGAAAAAAAACAATATTTTTATTTTTTTTTGAAAATGTATCATCATATTCCTATAAGTTTACTATGGTCCTCTGAAGTGCAGTGACACATTGTTTGAGAGTTGTACTCACTACTGAGGAAAAATTCCCAATATCTAAGTAGCTACATATACAGTGAAATGCCAAAAAAAAACTGGGAAGGGTACTACACCATGTGCATTTCATGTCACCACAAGCTTGCAGTTAGTAGAATCGTCTGTAGAATGTACACTGGGTGATTCATAAAGTACTGGAAATAAACCCAATGGACTCGCTACAATTTGTTTATTTATCCCCCCCCCCACCCGGGCTCCAATGGGGCCAAATAAACCCAATGGAGTCAATACTCCATTTAAACTATTCTAATCTTGCTTCCCTTTCTTTGCTCTTCCCAGTTGTGAAGGGTGCTAACTGCACCATTTTTTTTCATAAGTTAAAGTTAAAGGATGCCACGACAGGCCTATGCAGGCCCAAGGGCTCGCGGGAGGTAAGGCTCCCGGGACCAACGGGACTAGGTTGAGGTCGGGAGGTCAGCCCGACGCCTGCCCGCCTTTAACTCCCGGGAAAGAAACCCGGTACCCATTCTACAGAGGGCTGGGTAGGCCCTAGGACACGTTTGGAGGAGAATGGAGCGTGGAAAATTCCCGCTCTCCACCGTGACCGGGAATCGAACCCGTAGGGGCAGAAAAAAGGCTAAAATGGGGACCCCATCATCTGACTCAGAATCGCATATTCGATCCGGAAATCCATGCCCTATTTTTACTTTTTTTTTCACCAAATTTGACAAAAATATTTCGATGTTCGTTCTTTATAGGCCTTCTAGTACTTTATGAATCATCCTGTATATAACAGCAGATATCTCTGTAATCCCAAGTAGTAACATTCGCAGCTATGGTGGCAGCTTATCAGGGTCACTCCATCTCAGAAATTACGGCGAACTTTGGATTGACATGTTCAACAATTTCAAGGATGTACCTGGACTACACAAAATCAGGAAAAAAATCCAGCATGCAAGAGTGGTGTGGTCGAAAAAAAGCCCTTAATGAATGTGGACAGTGGCATCTGGCATGCATTGTAGCATCCGGCCCATCGTAGCATCTATTTACATTGCTGTAACAGCACAACTCAGTACTGGAGCCAGTACTAGCATCAGCGTTCAAACAGTGCAATGTTCCCTGTGTTCTATGGGGTTCAGGAGCCCACAGTCATCCAGGTGCCATTGCTGACCACACAACGCGAGGCTCTGCACCTCACCTGGGCTAGGGAACATCACCACTGGACTATAGATGACTGGAAACATGTAGCCTTGTCCGACGAATTGCAGTTCCAATTGTTTTGGGCAGATGGGTGACTCCGAGTGTGGCAAAAAACCCACGCGGCACTGGATCCTGCATGTCTACAAGAGACAATATCGGGCTCTGTTATGGGGTGTTCAGCTGGCACACATTAGGACCCCTCAAGTCTGTAGATCTCTGTGACCAGTAGCAGCTACATAATCATCCTTGCAGATCATTTCCATCCATTCATGTCCTGCATTTAGCCTGATGGATGTGTTCTCTTTCAACAGGACAATGCACCACCGCACAAGGCCACAGTCACCTGATTATGGTTGGAGGAGCATTCCTCTGAATTTGCCATCATATCTTGGCACCTGCATTCGCTGGATTTAAATGCCATCGAACACACGTGGGATGCACTTCAAAGTGCCTTCACTGCCAGGAATCCACCACCAGCGAACATTAAAGAATTGTGGGATGCTTTGCAGGATGCATGGTGTGCATTGTCTTCGCAGTACTACAGATCGCTCAAGGAGTTCCAAGCCATGTCATGTTGCTGCTATCATCTTAAAACAAGGAGGACCTACATGCTATTAGACAGATGTCTGTTTTTTGGACACTTCAGTGTACATGAATGGTTCCAAGATGAACTGAATTGAAAATAATGGACCTAAAATTTATTACGTAGCTAGAAGATAATACAAATCAAACTTTGTTCCTTGCTCTAGCATTACTCATCTGTAGACCAAGTAGCTTCAGGAATGTTGTCCTGATTAACTCAAAAGCAAGAAATCACCTTTAACATTATCCTAGTTTCTAAAAGTGTATAGTCATATCCTACTTTGCAACAATCTGACTCTATTTTATGTCTGAACTCATTGCAGTCTTTCTTAATTATATAAAAATTTATGTAATTATATAATATATTCATAAAGTATATAAATAGTAAAATATAAAAGGGATAATAGTAAAATAAAGTAACTAGGAGCATTCTATTTTTTCATGCTCTCCCCTCCCCATGAAAACTTCTGCATATGCCACTGCCCTTCCTGTTTAAAGTTTTTCCACAACAAAGAGAATGGAGTGAAAGGGCCACTTACAAGAAAATTTCTCGATACAGTTTTGGCCGCCAATCTGCCCAAGACTGCAGTGCAGTTCTTTATAATGTTATTTTACTTTACGACAATGGTCTAGAACTTAACATGTCATAATACCAGGATATGTACTTGAAAGTAGAAAAATTGATTAAACTATTAGAAAATATTCACAAGAGAATCCATTTCCAGTAGATTTTCTCATATGTTGATTTGCTATCAAAGGAAGGCCACTAAACTCCAATATCAAAACAACATCCTAAGTTTTTGTACATTACAATAATTAATAAAAGTAGAAGCAGATTTCCTCCAGACAAAGATTTACTCTAGGCAAAGATTAGACAAATACTGATAAAACTTGGAAAATGTGCTGTGAGAAATCTAGAAAGATGTCATCTTGTTTCAACTGAACACTGGACATATAGTTATATAAAATTAAAGTACGAGCTCGTAATATGATTAAAAAAATATGCTTTGCAAATAGCTAGGATCAAGAATGAATTTAATCGTCTTTTGATGGTATGAAACTTAATAAATACCTTCCACAATCCAAGAATTTAAGTGGTCTCACATTTACTCAATTTATTTATCTTACAAGTTAGGATGCATATTACCTTGTTTACTTCCTTTCGTTACTGCAGCATTGTAAGCTGTTTCTCCTTGATCATTTTCTATAGTAATATCAGCTCCATGTTTCAGAAGTTCCTGGACACACTGTGCATGATTATTGTAAGCTGCATACATAAGAGCTGTATTTCCTTGCTATAAAGAGATTTTATCTTCATTAAAAAGTTAATAAAAAGTACACTCTGTTGCAAAAATAATGTTGCACATGTAATAGAGTGAGAGCAGTGAAAACATGGTATGCAAATGCTTTTAAGTTAGATATAGAAATGATTAAAATTTCATCACCAATGGATGCACCAGGCATTTCCAGAGCACATGAGAAGGAATATCTAAAGAGCGGCATTCACACAGATGGAAAAACCTTAATGGTTTTGCTGTTTTGTTATGTTAAGTAGTCTATGAAGATGCTTCTACGACACCAATGGCAGTATCAACAAACGAGGTTGAGAGAGGTCACATCATGAAGCCAGGTGGTTATGCAGATGTGTCAGCTGTCATCTTAGTCTTGATGTGGCAGTCAGATAATGTTGGCAGCAGTGGGTCCAGGAGGGCACAAATAACTACCACAAAGGATCTGGACATCTCAGAGAAACAAATGTTTGAGGTTGCCATGCGATCACAAAAGTAGTCATAAATACACCGATGGTGTCCTTGTCCTCAAGACAAAAGACGCATAACTTTCCATATGAATCATGTAGTATCAAGAGAAACCATTCAGCAAAAAAGGCAGGCCTTTGTTTTCGGTGTCTCTTAAGATATCTATCATTGACCACCCAACATAGGCAGTATCATCTTGAGTGGTGTCAAGCTGAGGAATCTTGTGCAGTATCCAATTGGGGGTCTTGTTGTGTTCAACGATGAATCCTGCTGCTCTCTTACAGCAGATGATCATCATCTCCGTGTATGAAGGAGACACAGACATCTCTCCAATCTGGTTCCAGTGGTTGAGCAGCAGATGGCCATATACCTGAGGTGACAGTTTAGGAAGCAATCTTCTATAAAAGCCAATCTACCCTAGTTTTGCTACAAGATACTTTGACAGTACACCTGTACATTATATTCTACAGCCAACTGTCTTGCCTATGTTATCATGCCTTCCAGGAGCTATTTATCAGCATGATAATGCTAGACCTCACACAGCAACACTCTCAACAGTACCTCTTTGGGGCTTATACCCTCACAAGGCCAGAAAAACCCCATACCTCTTATCAATCGAGCATGTCTGGAATATGCTGGGAAGGCAGTTGCAGTCATCACAGAATTTGACTGAACTATAATTCTAATTGTGAAACATCTTGCAGAATCTACCACAGGACAACATTAGATTATTTGAATCCATACCGCACTGTATATTGGCTTATAATGCCACCAGAGGGATTTACTATATATTAATATGTAATTGTTATGTTACCACTGTTCTATAATAAAAAGCCCATTTGCAATGAAATCATTTCTTTATCTTTGCATGCTCATTGTGTGTGCGAAGTTTCTTAGCAATAGATCATTTTCTTCTGGATGAATTGTCCTATTTGCATCAGAGCTGTAAGATCAAATTGCTGACTATTAGCTAATTAGCTATTAGCTGACTAATTTATTAATCATTATTTTTTCTAAGTTGAAGAAAAATTAATTTAAAAAAAAGCATTTTATGTATCACATAATTACTTAAATTAAATATATTAAAAAAGATAATAAATATTAAAAAAGATTAGAGTAATGATCTTTCAATTATGCCTTACATCAGAATAAAAAAGGTGAATAAAAGATGATAGTTAAATTTATGTAGATGTTTATGGGTAGTTCTAAATTTACTCATTAGTTTCTGCAACTGCAACTGAATTGCAATTGAAGTATTATTTATTTCCCAACTTCATCAGTTATATGTTTTCATAAGTTTCTATAATATACAGTTTGCTAATTAAAAAAAAAAAAAAACTGTTATCTAAACTATTAAGACCATTTTGGGGGATTAATATACATGGTGTAGCAGTTGGAGTCAGTCAATTTTGCAAGAAGTAGCAACAATATAATGACCTATCAATACTTACTACATACAGTAGAGCCCTGATTTTCTGCGAGTGCTGCGAAAATTTTTTTTTTAATTACGAACCTCAAAAAAAAAAACAATTTTAATATAAGCCAACAACAGGGAAAGTACAATAGGCCCTATAGTGCGAAGGTCAAAAATTACTGACAGGTTTATTGTGCATTGTAATCCTATAGCTTCTCGGAATTTGTGAATGAGTGGCAGGCTCTTGCTCTGCAGAAAGGTTTCTGCTATACTTTACATATTTTAAAAGTTTTGCATATTATGTTTTTTGTATAATAAAACATAGTTTTTATGCTGAAATATTTTTTTTCGTGTTTACACCTCATTTTTAGTCTTTTTTCGGGTTATTTGCAATTTTTACTATCTGCAGTACCCTTGCCACCCAATTCTGCAGATAATCGGGCTCTACTGTACTCCGTGGCACTACAGCCCTTGTAGAGCCTTGGCCTCTCTTACAACATCACGCCATTCTGATCTATTCCTTGCTTTCATCCTCCAATTTCTGATCTCTATCCTTTTGATATCTTTAACATCATCCAGCCATCTTTTCCGTGGTCTATTGGCAGACCTTCTACCTCCAGCTTTTCATTATAAATCTTTTTTGCCATGGTGTTTTTTGGGCATCGTCTCCATGTCCCAGCCACCTCAATCTGGCTCTCTTTAAAACCGTAACTAGGTCAGGCAGTTGATATATATCGTAGAGCTCTTGGTTAGTACGAATTCTCCATAAACTGTTGTCTAAGGTTGGCCCATAAATTTTTCGAAGAATTTTCCTCTCCCATATGTTAAGGGTTTTCTCATCTGTAAGACAATAAGTACCCATATCTTCAACCTTTAAGTCACAATGGGTTGGATCACTGTTTTGTAAATTATAATTTTTGTCCAGCGGGAGATTAGTATCTTAACAGATTAGGATCTTCATAGCTTCTGAAAGGCATAGAAAGCATGGTTGCCTGCAGCGATTCTTGCTGTAATTTCAATCTGATTCTCATTTTTTCAGTAATATTAGAACTAAGATATCTGGAAGTATCAACTCTTGAAACAGATATTTATTCAAATGTATGATAAATACAATGGAAATGCATAGATATAAGGATGTTGAGTAAATGTAAATACTCAACATCCTTATATCTATGCATTTCCCTTGTATTTATCATATATTTTGTTTTCTTATCATTTATACTCAGCCCTGCTTTCTTGGCTGCTTCTTCCAGCTCTAAAAAACCTTCTTCTAAACCTGTTTTAGTATGAGCTACTAGATCAAAAGCGTCTGCATATGCCAGACCTGTAAAGTTCTATTATAAATAGTTCCTCCTGGGTTTAAAATGACCTCTCAATGCACTCTCTAATCACAAAGATGCTCGAGCTGAAGACTGTCAACATTTATGCAGTCCTGCAATCATGTGGCAATACTACGGCAGACTTCTTAAACAGCTCCCTCGAAACGGAACGAACTTTGACCTCGATGCGTTCCTGCAGGACCAGAAGGTGTTAAGAGTTTGGTTGTCTAGACCTGTTCACACAGATATCTCACATGAAAAAAGTCCATGGGTGAGAGATGGCATTTGGATCGCACCAAGTCTGCCAATCCAGCAGTTGGGAAACGTCTGATTGAGGAATGCACAAACATCATTGTGATAATGAGACAATGCCCCACCCTGTTGCCACAGCATTTTGTCATGTACAGTATACACTCGGGGAGGTGCAGTAGTATACTTGTGTCTTTAGTAATTCGAAGTAATGTTCACCATTCACTGTGTCATTGAAGTACAGTCCCATGATGCCAATGCAAGAAATTCCAGCCCATGCAGTAATTCTTAGAGAATTGAAATCCAACCAATTTATGGGTCCATCGAGATGGAATTTTGCCTGATCTGTTCACACAATTCGATCAAACAGGCTTGTCCTGTTGCAATTCATCTAGCCGGATGGTGCAGAATTCAATCTTTCAGTTAGGATCATCCTCAGACAGTGCATGAACTCTTTGTGGATGATACAGCTTTAAGTTTAGGGAGTGATGCATATGCAATGCCATTTCACCAGTGTTCAGTGATGCTGCGTTGGTTCTCTTCAGTAGTGATTGTGGTATGTAACCCTCTCACAGAATTTTTTTGGTTGCAATAGAGCCAGTGGCTTCAAATTTCTTCTTGATTGTAGTCATTGTTTCATGTTTTGGAGGATGACCATATTCCTCATCAAATAAATGTCTTGCTGCAGCGATGTTACCCTTCAACTCATAAATAAACTTAATGACAGATACACATTGCTTTAACGTCAACCAGGATGCACCACTTTCCCTGCCTGCCACTTCGATTATTGCATAGTCACTAACGCACATTCAATGTCACGAGGTGCTTGTACTGACATCAGGAGCATGCCCACTGTTGTACACAGGAGAAGCCTTCCTGTGCCCACCTTGTGTTAGGATACTGTTATTCTTGTAAAACATATAAGCTGCTCTCGAAAATGGTTCCCAGAAAGAAGATACTGGGTTGACCAGGTCCAACTGTGTATACCCTGTATATATCATCAGTTGTGTTTGCTGTCTATTTTGAAGTAATGAGAGGCTTCTGTAATTATTTTTTATTTCTTTGAAAGAATTTTGTCAGACAAGTAGACAAAAAACATTGTAATGCCCTCCCCCTGCAAGCAAAGTGAGCAAAGGGGGGAATCAGAGATGCCGATTTTATATAGGTGGCTCTGAAGATAATCATGGCCAGAGACCATTCTGAAAGTGGCCACTGCAACGTCTTGAGGCAGGTTGTTGGGGATGGATTTTGAAATGGCAAATGTTTCCTATCTTTTACCAACAGCGGCTGCTTTCCAATAGTCCTCCACAGCTTTCTTGATAATAATAGAGATATGATTTCTAACGGAAGAATAAGGAAGAGGGAGCAATGGTGGAGCACGGAGCATCCCTCTTTGGCAAGTTTGTTAGCCTGTTCATTGCTATGAATATCACAGTGGCCAGGTATTCCAGATGGATATCAGTAATAGCTTTCAAATGGAGAAGTCACTCCTGACATTGAGCAACAAGATCATTTTCTTGTGAGTCCGGGGAGGCAATTGCTTGTATCGCAGCCATTGAGTCGGAAAGTAAGACCACGCTTTTAGTAACACCCAATTGGAGGAGTGCGATTGCTGCTTCACTAATGGCCGCTACTTCTCCGTCGAAGTTTGTCCTAAACCTCCCCACAGGGAAGGCGCCTTTGATAAGCATAGAGAAAAATCCAGCTATGCTGCAATCATCGAAAGCAGATCTATCAGTGTAAACTTGGATCCAGGTTAGTAAAGGAAATTTAGTGGCGACTGTTTCAAGTGCTGCTGTTTTCAGCAGAATCGGCGGGATGTCAGCCTTGCGAACGTCAATGCCAAAGAGCAAGTCGAAAAAGGAATTTCAGTTGTACTGTATTTAAAGTTCGGGTCTCCTGAATGGGAGTCGGTTACCTGCATCAAAATTATATTTCTCAAGAAGCAGTTGAGCCTTCGCAAATGGAGTGTGCTGCGTCTTTAATTTCCAACAACTGAAAGCAACACTTAGAGAGATTCGTGCTAAGCATTTGATCAGCTGAAAGAACAACAATATGTTTTAGTTATTATGAAGGCAAGATGCAGTAACTAATAATGTGTTTATCAGGTGAGCATGTTTCTCCTGTTTGTTAACAATATTTTAGGTTTATACAAAGCAGTTTGAAGGATGAATTATCTTACAAGTTGATAAAGGAAAGCATTTTTTTTTTTTAATTATTTTTTTTTTTTCCAAATTAAGAAGTAATAAAATCCAAACTATTGACGAAGATACTGATTCAGATTTGAAATGGAAAAAAAAAACCGGACCCCACTTTTCGGGAGTTCTGCCAATTAAATTGATATTCTTTATCATCAGTGCTTGTTCTGCTTTTTTAACATTTTATGGCATAATGTGCTTAGCAACAGAGTCCAAGATGGGCATTGAGGGTATTTTGTTGTTGGTAATTCAGTCTCTTTACAGAATTATGCATTTGTCTGTCTTTTGGCAATTTTCCGATTTTTCAAACTTTTCTTTTTTGGGCATAGTTCTAATGTGCTCCTAATATATAATAGTGGAAGAATATTATTAGTCTTTTAAATGCATTTGGAAGTGAAAACAAAATGTTACGTTCCACTTTTCAGAAATTTTTACTTAACGTTTGTAAGAATATGGCCCCACTATAAAAGGAAATCCTTTGTTCTGTTAGACACTGTGAAGCCATAAACAAACATTGACTGATGTCAAATAAGTTAGCATATGGTAACATGAACTTGATAAAAAATACAAATGATCACATTACTTCTTGAAAGATTTCTCTTCAATAGTATACTTACTGCATCTTTATGGTTGATGTTAATATTTCTTTCTATTAAAAGTTTCAAAATATCACTGTGTCCATTATTGCTGGCAAGGAGTAGACAGTTTTCTCCATTCCGTCCACAAGTATTTATGGAGACACCTTTTTCAAGAAGTATATTTACAACTGGTAACTGGCCATAAGCACAAGCCCACATTAATGGTGTAAAACCATTGGAATCTATTTCTTCTAAGTCAGCATCTAAAATAATGATTTCAAAGCAGTTAATTGAGTATATAGTAAAGGATATAAATTATAGAAAACAAAGTGAACCTTCTAAAGATACAATGAAAAAGAAAAAACTAGATAACAATTAAGTTCAATGACAAACACCTGTTTATTGACAATTGATGCTAATCCATAATATAAAAATAATATAAATGAAATATTTGAACTCAGTAAAGTAATGAGTATAACTACATCAGGAGATGTCACTATTATCATCAAATCTCTGAAAAAAAAATATTTTAATCTGATTTGTTCAGCAATAAGTTACATCTCTTTTCAGCTACTTAAATCTCTTAATAAGTAAATTTATAAATGGTGCTCGGGTTGTTTTAATTATAAGTTGAATATTACCTAACTGATCAGGGAAAAACTCTCCTTTTGCTGCTAACTGATGAATGCTTAGGTCTAAAAATAAATAAATAAATAAATAAATAAATTTTAAGCTTTGAAACCAATTTCTATGACTAACTGAAATTGCTTGAACTCTTATATTTTTAAGGCACTGAAGAATAGTTTTGAAAGACAATAGTGGCTGTCTTTTGAAGTATTCCATCACAACAGCTAAATCATAAGATTTTTTTTTATTATAAAATACACTGCTGACCATTAAAAATGCAACACTATGAAGGACAAGAGCTATCAAAGTCATATATATTTTACAGATAACATATGGTGCAAGGGTGAAATGATTACAATTACAGCTCGGTGCAACTTGCAGAACATAAAGAAATCAGTATCTCGTGTAGCCAACATGGGCGGCAATAACGTTTGCTACACAGCCCAGCATAGAGAGGAAGTCGTTGGATGTGTGTTGGGGGGTATGTCCATCCATGATGCCAAAGTTTATTTGCTGTAGCCAAGGATGGTCTGTGGTGTGCCAGTCGTTGTGTGATCATGAGCCAGACGTGTTGAATAGGCAACAGATCTGGTGAACTGGCAGGCCACAGAAGTTGTTGAACATCCAGGAATTGATGGATGCACGTGCGGTCGTGCATTGTCCTGTTGGTAAGTGGCCCCAGGCAGGTCCTGAATTCAGATAAGGGACAACAATAGGCTCCAATACCTCAGAGATGTAATGTTATTCACTGTACCACGAATGAGCACTAGGCACGAGCAAAACTGAAATCCAATGGCACCCTATACTATCACACTAGGTGCCAGACCGGTATGGTGATGCATAATGCAGGACTCATTCAGTCTTTTGCTGCAGTGCCGCTAGATACAGATGCGACCATCATGGTGCTACAGACAGAAGCAGGGTTCATCGGGAAAATAAAATGTCATGCCATTCATTCCTCCATGCATGACGTTCTAGGCACCATTGATGCTGCAGACATCTGTGGTGTACAGTCAAAGGTAGCTGAAGCAATGGGAGCCTTGCAAAAATTCCCTGATGCTGCAGATAATGTCTAACCATACATGCAGAGACTGGTTGCTGTGCAACAAACCGTAATTCTTGAGCTAGGGTTTGTGAAGTGGCTGTACAATCCGTAATATCCATGCACACACGATATCCGTCCTCTCATTCAGTGGTCTGACATGGCCTTTGGGATCCTTTAAGTTGGTGAGTTTGTCCCTCCTCAACCCACCACGATTCTATATTTGCATCACTGTGGCCACGTTTTGTCTAATATGATCACCAATTTCTTGGAAGGATAATCCACAGTCTCAATATGCCACAATTCTCCCACGATCAAAGTTGGAAACCTGCTGGTACGGATGCCATATTTTTCAATGAGGCATACTGAAGCCGTCTGTGCACAAAAACGTCGAGCAAACACAATTCCAATACTGCACAGAGGCTCTCTGTTCTCTCTTATACTGTTTCCAGGGGGCATTACTAGCTCACATTATTTGCATATGTACTGTGCTGCTAATCATTTACATGCAGTGGCGTGCAGAAGGGGAGGGGCAGAGGGTTTGACAGCCCCAGGCATGCAATCAACGAGTGAAATAAAAATTTAGCTTCTGAAATTTGAAATTGTCTTTGTTAACTTCTTTTTTGTCCTCATGAAGCCTCTTCGTGTGGTAATGATGTTGAAAGGGGCCAAAATGCCTGATGGCAACCTCCGGGGCAAGGATTCCAGTTCCCATCAGTCCCGTTTTAGCCGGGAGATTGTAAAATATTTATGGTTATATTTGTTTATGATTTTATTTTGCTTCTTTGCATGAAATCAAAGTGTTCAATATAATTTAATCTGTATCAAATATTTGTTGCATGCCCATAAAACGATTCTAGTATCAATGCGTGTATTGATGCGTCATATTGGAAACGAGGGATTATTATAAATCTTGTATAAAGTCAAACAATATCGTCGCCCGTTATTTTCACTCCCTCTGTTGAATTGTAAATGTAAACAAGTTCCTACAACTGTAAACGTAAACAAGTGCCAAACTCCCAACCTTACAGGTATTTTGTGATTTAAAAATACAATCTACACAGGGGAGAGTAACAATTACATGTTGTATTTATGAAACATGAGTAGCTTCCATTTTTTTTTAATATTTAAAAATTTATATTAATTTAAAATAAACCTTTTGTCAGGGGTGTCAAATTCAACTGCTACAGCTGGCTTTTTTTGGAGGTGGGGAATTACTTTGTTGATCTGTCAACTTCGTTTATTATATATAAAAATATTTTTAAACATATTTTATTTTCAGAAGTTTCAAATATCTCTTTTATACTGGATTTCTAAACTTTTTCTGAAGATAAGGTGAGATCATATCAAAAATGTAGTAGTTCAAATGTTTTCTGACAGGAGATCTCATTTGGGGAACCAAACTTAATAAATGTGGTCGATTTATATTTAATGTGAATAAAGTGTTTATTTCATGTTTCATTTGTTTTTACATATCTTCTCACATTTCTCAGTACTAGGCTCTTTATTTGAGTCTTAGGAGCATACAATCAAGGAGTTGGCCCTAGGCATCACTTAACCTCTGCATGCCGCTGCTCCCATGATCTACACATCACGCAAATTTTGGGTCGATCGGATGTGTCCTTCCTGGTGATGCACTTTTAATGGCCAGCAGTGTATTATTGTTATTTTAATAATTACCTAAAAACTTTTATTAATGGAATACATTATATGACAGAAAATACAAATCACTGGTAATGAACACACAGCTGAAAAAATGGAACACTTCCACTATTTGAAAATAGAGCAATATTTGCTCCAATACCAATCTCATACTGGAAACATTGTAATTGAATACGAAAGTAATATTGCATATGAATGCTGTAAGTATACAAAATTCCATCAATATCTGTAAGGTAAAGATACAAAATTATCAGCAATTTGTATGACTTACTTACAGATTAATTCATTAAAGATTAGATGGAATCAACCCAGAGAATCTACCATTTGTTTCCTTTACCTTAACAATTTTTTCTATATAAAAAAATTTAGTTCATGAAAAGTCCATTCATCTTATTTTATTTATGATATTCATGAAATGCTTGATGACTGTGACTTTTAAAAACACAAATTCCTAGAACTGCCTTTCTATCTCATTGAAGACTTGCTAATGAATAATCAGATTATTTGTTTTCTGTGCAGGTTCAAATGAGCATATGATTTAATTATGGAAGATAGTCTCTTCACTCTGCTTTTTCATTTGATTATAGGTCAGAAAAAAACTTGATAATTTATGAAGCTGCAGGAATAACCTCACTAGATGATTCCTTTGTCAGATGGAGAAGGAAATTAATGTTTTATGCAAAAATTTAAACTCAGCTTTTCGTTGCTGCCAACATGGCAGTCGTAGGTTAGATTGCTTGACCAATGGCAGATGATAATATTTTGCAAATACCAAAATGTTGACAGAGAAAGGAGTCCAAGCTATTTACAGACTAAAACAAGCATTCCTTAACAAAATGATAATTACTCTCATTGAAGCTTAAAGTTAAAGTGATTTTCTGGTTAAAGAGTTCTCATTCAGAGACTACACCTACTTAAACAATCCTCCTCTGATCTCAGAAACTGTTTATTTTATAGTAAAATTTAAGTTTTTGAAATCTTTCATAATCATTAGTACATTCATCTGGAGTAAACTCCAGATGCATAGAATTGTAAACTGAAACAATCTACACATTTTCACTTTAATAACCCTGGTGAGAAGTAATCATATACATATCACAGTATCTATAGTCCTCAAGTAACTCCCCTTCATATGTTCCACCACATTTCAGTTACAAGAATCTTCAAGAGAATTATGTGGACAGTTTTATCACTACATAAACTTAACCATTTGTAACAGTAATTGTACCGTAAAATGGATATACTTTGACTAGTTGGTATACTTTGACCGAAAACTCGATAAAATATAATGCTCCATCTACAGCATAACCCTTGCAATTTTTCTACAAACAGCTTATATGGTTTTAGTTCAAAATTGTCTCTCTAAATGTCAGTTGCAGTAACAATTTTATTCAGATCTGCCATTTTGACATATTGTCAAAACATCTATGACATGTAGTTATGTGTTTAGAAGAATGCCCACAAAATCTTGTTGAATCTGTAATTCAAGGAACAAAATCTCATAAACTTTAAATAGGACCTGACTGTTAGATACCATATAAAATTTCTAGGCAGTTTACAAACTGCTGGGAGTTAAATGTCCGAAGAGTGGAAGGAGATACTTGGCTATCTTGGAGATACTTCAGCATGTTTTGCCAATTGAAATACACTTAGAGACAGAATGTTGATATGAACTATTTTTTTGTCAATGAAAGGCATGATGGTTAAGGAAACAAAAATACTGAAAGATATGACCTGCTCTTCAAATGTTTCAAAACTTAAGGTTGATTTGTTTACCATTTTTTAATTATTGGTAAACAGCTGACTAATCTTTAAGGGGACATATGCTACAGAAATTAGGGGCAAAAGCAATGAGTTGAAATATCAACATAATGCTCATGCTATAATGTTTAATGCTAGAATCTCCATTTTTCTAAGATCTTTACCTCTATGAGCAACAAGCAAATTGAAATTGAACCTTGAAATTAACCTTGAAATTGAAATCAGTAAAGGAAGATTAATGTTTAATCATCACAAATAGAATGTCGTACAATCAGGTTAGGTTAGGTTTGTTCCAAGGCTCACAGCCCACAGGGGGCTGAAGGTAAGAGTATAACATTTCTTTGACCAAAGAGACTGAGATGAGCTTGGGTGGTCAACCTGGTGCTCGTCCACCTATATCCCTGGGAAAGAAACCTGGTACCCATTCTACAGAGGGCTAGGTAGACCCTAGGATCCATTTGAAGGAGAATGGAATGTGGAAAAATCCCTGCCTCTGCTGAGGCCAGGAATCGAACCCACCTCCTCCAACCTGCAGCAAAGCAGCTTACCACTAGGCTACCAGGCCCACTGTCATACAGTATGCTTAAGTAATTAAATAAGAGCTTAATGTAGAAAACTGATAGTTAATAATGTTACAATAATAAACTGAGCAAGTCAAGTCTCACTCTTCCACTTGAACATTTTTCTTATCTGTCTGTATGTACATCACCCTAAATGGCTAGACAGATTTTCACAAAATTAGATATGATACTTATTTATGGTCCACCTTAAAATATGAGCATGATGATGGTCTCCACATCCTCTCCAGTCCTCAAAATGGACCTCTTCCCCCTCCCCCCAATCTCTGCATGTTCAGTCCCTACTTTGTGATGGATAGTTGAACATATACCTACAAGTATTTCCTGCCAAAGTCTCATTTCTTTATTTAGGTTTGTCAGTTATATTTAATTAAGGATTTTATAGATTTTTCAAAGAAGATTACCTGGAACAACTGGTGTTGTTTCCGTTTTTACATTTCCTCTTTGTAAATTAGTCAATATAGTAGATGGCTGTAAAATAATTTTTCTGTAATTAATCTGAATAATAATCAATATAAAATATTAGTAAATAAATAAACATCAAAATTTTATCAAACACTGAAATATTAATTTAACAATAAAATATTAAAATATTTAATACTTTTTAACATTAAAAGTAGTTAGCACTATAAACAAAGTAAGGAAGTAATATTCAAGAGAAATTAATGTTTAAAATTTCCACAAACATGTTAAGAATAATGATAAAATATAAAATGTGGAATTGTAATTATTAAAAATATCTTTTAAATTTCCAACAACATCTGAATTAACCATTAAAAAAAAATTCCACTATATCAGTTATCTTTAAAAACAAAAACAAGAAAAATAAAAAAAAGAAAACAAGGACATCACAACACTGAACCTTAAAATGTTATTTTCTGGAATTGCTGAAGACAAGGATAATTTCTGATAAGATTTTGCCAACAAATAAATTTGTAAGAATGAGACTGGCAAATTGACTAACTTTCTGGAAACACTTCAACCAGACAATAAGATTGCATAATATTTCTCATTCCAAAAACCTTTCTAATGCTTCAGTTTAAATCATATACACGACTATAAAGGCACACTCAACTATCTCAAAGTATTAATTTTAATTAATAAGTTTTAGATATAGTCTTATATGTCAATTTGAAAAAAAAACCTCAATCTTATATCCCTAATTGATATTCCTCATCTCATGGAAAACAGAAACTCTCAAATGAATTTAAATGGTATCACTCTCCTGTCACCATAACCAACTAACTTATTCCATACGTTATTTGATTGTGCAAGTGTTTCCATTACTAATAACTATTACAAAGAATAGCTGTAAAGTTGAAATGGCTGCAATGAAAGAAAATATAAGATCAAATGCAAAATACAGTTATTTTACTAAACACTGCAGGAATGCAGTACTGGGAAATCTTTTACAATAACTAGTTGTAAGCAAAACATATCTCCTGCAAAATATAACTGAGGAGGAATTTTCCATCATCTGGTACTGCCAAGCTTTCTATTTGATACATAATTTCCATGAATGATTACCTCTTATAAACTTCAAAACTCAAAATATGCATTTAATGAGATCAGTCATGCCCCCCCCCCCCCCACCTACCAACAACTCCCACTGAAAAAATAATTAATCACTTGAAATGATATCATTTTAATCTACTGTTTTTTGCTTCACAACTATCTTTCGTTATGAACTCAATCTAAATGTTGTGAGACCCTTAAAAAAACCTCTTTGACAGAGGACTTAAATTCAATTAGAAAGCCAACTTACAGATAAAAATCTACATAATCCTACCCTATACGGAGAAAAGGCACTTCTTCGTGTTCCATCTTGCCAATACTCTACTCCAAACTGAATAGGAATTTCAGATTCTTTCTTATTGTTTGAATTAGATTTGCTTGAATTGGCAGATTTTGTATTTGAAACTTCAGTCATTCTATCATTACAGGAGTTACTTTTTGTCTCCAGTAGAACAGTTTCAATTTCGGTATCGGGAGTCGTACATTGGGAAGAACAACTTTCATTTGACATTGATGAATTTAATCTGGGGAAAAAAAATAAGATTATTAATCTGGTTTTATTTTCTTATCTGTTTAGATTAGAAATAATTTTCACTTAAGTTTCACAGACTTATCTCCAGCCTTAATATGTTACAAAAACCAGAAAAATTCATAAGCCTTATTTTTTCATTATGATAGTTATAGATCTGTACAGCTAGGCTTATCTGATTTTTATTCTTTCGGTAATAAAGGATACTGAGGCTGGCAGAACAACCTTTTTCAATTATGGGCCACAAAAACATCATTAAAAAGATGAAGTGACATGTAATGTATTAAAAAATTAATATTAATATACTGGAAGTATAAAATATAACTACATAGCAAAACACAATCAAATAGATAATTATACTATCTTTTTATAAACAGTTTTATTTAATAAGATATTCTGGAGTATAAAAAGATTAGTCTTTTTTTATTAAAAAAAGAAAAGAAAAGAAAGAAAACAAAATGATTTTGAACACAAGTTTGTTTAATCCTCAGGGATATAAATTCAACTGAGGTAATTTTTATCCTGGCTGATGTATAAATTTAATTTGATATTAATGAAATCTTAGCTATTACAAAGCTCAAAGAACCCATTCCTCTCAAACAGACTGAATTTGAATTCTAGTTTTCAGTTCAATTTCCAAGATTTAAAGTTCATTCACTGCTTGCTGATCATCATCTAACTGTGGATCACTGTGTTTTGCATAAGGCACTGGCAAGTCTACTGGCTTGCACCTTTCAAATATGACCATGAGCCTCTAATTTGGTCACCTAAATTAGAGGTAGAGAAACTCAAAGTAATAAATGGTACTTTACTTACAACTGACTCTTTTTGAAAGCATTGCAGTTCTTTCAAGCTTTCATGGACCACGACCTTGAGAAATCACTTTGAAACTGATTATTATATAGGTATAGTCACCTCATCTCTATTGCCCTAATGATATAAATAGAAATTTGATTGTTCAGTGTTATTTTTATTAAAGAGACAATCTCTGATAACACAACTTAGTCAAGAATGATTTGTCAAGAGAATACAGGCAGTATTCTAAAATTCCCCAAACCCATTACTGTGTAAGTTTCTTTTCTTTCTTTTTGAACTAATGAGAGAGAATGAAACTTTAATTACATGTTTTTAACATAACTTTAAAAATAGTTACATTTATTTAACAGTGAATCATGGATGTCCCTGTGATGCTTGGATTTGCTGCATAAACTGATCATAAATCTTAACTTTCACTCAAGAAATTACTATACTGCAAATGCAGATCATTATGTTTGACCTTTTCTGTTTTACTTTTTTCAGCAATAAAAATGACATATCAAGATCTGACTAATTTATGGCTAACGTTGGTGCTCTGAAACCTATTTAGGTCAAAACAGTTCAGTAATCTGCTTTAGCTTTTTGAAGTTGTTTTTCTATTCTTCTTATTACGTGATTTTAAATATGGTTAACAGAAATCTTCGAGGAAGGTAAAAACATGTTTACATATTCATATAATTAATATTTTCGTAAACCGCTAATTCTTTTTCAATTTTACCTACGCGATGCCCTTCTAATTAGATGGGTTGATCAGATTATGTTTAAAGCATAATATATGTGCTTTATGCAAATTATGAAAAACAATGCTATTTTGTTTTTCTTACAGTTGTTGTCAATTTCTGCAAACCCTTGTTAGGTGGATAACAATGGCACTAACTTTTGCTTTCTTTTCATTTGGTCACTTTAATAGGAAATAGTGATATACAATTAAATTCAATATTATGGAGAATAGGAAAAAAATGATATGTTAATGTCATTGTTGGCCACATAGTATTGGTTTACGTTAATTTAAACAGATTGCAGAGCTATTGTTGACGTAAATAAGTAGTTGCTAATAAATAGTTAATTTATGTATAACTTTCAATTAATATTTTTATCTTTTAATGAAATATTTTATTAACATAGAAGAAAGAAGGCGAGTTTCGTTACAAAAACAGTTTATATGACAAAAATTAAATAAATACATTTCGTTCGTAAGTAAAATTTCAACATTAGCATTGTTTTGGGGTTACATGAATCAGGATCATACCTTAAAATTTGTGGATTTAACTTCTACCGGTATCCGATAGAGGTCGTCCCTTTCCCGTGACGTCATTTCCTTTTCTAGGTGTAATGTCTAACATTTCTACATGTTTCACTATTGATTGACTAAAATGCTTAGATTATAAGTTCACGGTAGCGCTTATTTACATTTTAAAAATCATGAAGTGGAGTATATGAACCGTCTTCGATAAAAGAATCCGGATAATTCTCTCGTAGTACAATCTGTTTTTATTTTTTTATTTTTTTTTAAATGTGCTTAATTTCTTTAACCTAGGTTGTCTGCTTCAAAAGTGGTAAGTAAAAGTAATGTACTGTATAATTGTAAGAAATATATATAAAATCAATTTTTATAGTTAAAATAAAATTAAAAAAAAAAAAATTGTTTTAGATCATTACTATTATATGGATAATTCTCTGTTTACTTACAGCCTTTTAAATTTTTAAATTGAAAGTCAGATCATTCCATCTAACTCGTTTGAATCGGAATTGCTCTTTCATCTTATAAGCAGCCCGAAGGATTAAAAAATAATATAAAGAATTGAAAAGAGATAAATTCAGCAATTTAGAATTGCAGTCAATTTAATTTTGCATACTATCTTTAGTATTTGCAAAATGCTATTTAAAAAAAGAATGATGAAATTTGTGAATCTTCTTACTGTGTAGCCCATTCCATTTCCGTATTTCATATTCGTTAATAGATTAGATAAATCTTCTGTCATAATAAGAATTGAAACTGGTGATAGTAATCATTAAATTTAAATAATTATTAGTCAAAAATTTTGATGGCATTAATTTAAAAAGTGAAATATTAGTCCCATTTATTTGGAACACTTGATTTATTTTAATAAATGTGAATGAAATTCGATATTTTAATATAAAGTACTGAAAAGCGGAGAAGTAAATTGATAAAGGATCCTTGATTTTAATGATATTGCATTGTAATGGCTTTCTTGCAGTGTATTTTCATATAAATACTTCTTTCAGAAAAGTCTTGAAAGTTAAAGGATATTGTCTCTATCTTTCTGTTTCACTTTCAAATACTGTAGTTCTTTATGATTAGTTAGACTTTCAGAAAGTCTCCATTGGTTTCATTTATAATTTCAGCTGCTTGACTTCCTAGGAACACATCTAAAGAAAGAGTGGCTGTTCCACTTGGGCACATGATTGTATACTTCCTGTACTTACAAAGGAAATATACAAAATCTCTTATTTTCCTCATAGAAATTTTTTGAAATTACAGTAGAACCTCATTATAACAGACCCTATTATAACGGACGTTGCTTATAATGGACAGTTTTAAAAAAATTGTTAGTAATAATAGTTTTACATTTCCAAGCAAGCGATTAAACATCGATCGTTATGTTGTTTTGCATAAACATGTAGGAAGAGATAGTAGACAGTCTAAATTAAGGTGAATTGAAAGACCATTTAAATTTGTTATTCAATATGTTGAACAATCCTGCAAATGAAAATGTGTTTGCATATTATGAACACTTACGGCACCTCTGTCAGTTACCAACTGAAGAAATAAACAGCAAACAAACCCAGGAAAATAAATTATTTTTTCAAACCAATGAATGTAAGTAATCAACATGAAGCAGGACCTTCTTGTTCTTTAAGATTAATGCAATGTATACGTACACATCTTTTTCAATTCAACCTATATTGAAGGCTATTTTTTTATTTGATATATAATAAACACTTTTTTTTTCCATGCCGGCGTGGCCGAGCGGTCTAGACGGCGGTCTGCCTTGTGGCCTACATGCCGGACACCTGGGTTCGAATCCCGCGAGGGCATGGCTGTTTCTATCTTCTTCTGTGTTTCGTCCGTTTCTCCCTGGAACTTACTATTTCAGGATTATTCTGGTCGAGATGAGAATCTCGTCCTCCCTTGACTGTTCTAGACTCCTCCTGACGTTGTCGGGTCAGGCTAGCGCGTGGTCCGTAGTTGGCCGATCCGCGTACAAAAAAAAACACTTTTTATAGCTAATTATTATATTTTCATTAATGTACACCCTGCTGCATTACACCCCTATAAGAATTATTTCTTATGAACTGGACTTTCATTAAAACGGACAACCTTCAGCCCCTATTAGTCCGTTATAATGAGGTTCTACTGTAATTGGTCTTCAGCCTATAATTTGTTGATGGGTAAGACATTGAACGATATGTCTGTAAGGCATCACAACAATCATTTAAATAAACTGTAAATCTAAGCATATTTTCATCAGTACTTTGATAGTTCAGGAAAGATAATTTAATTCACTGAATATGTAGAAGCTGGTGTTTTGGAGTTCCTGATAGGTTGTCTTAGTTTAGGAGCAGAATATCATCTTGAGCAGAGTAAACTTTGTAAAGACACCGCACTGATATGAATTAAGTTGCAAACATAAGTTGATATAATTAGCAGAGGTTAGTAATCTTCAGAATCAGATAGAACAAATCATAGTCGATTATAACTTTGAATTTTTGACTAGAGTATACGGTACCCCTCAATAGGATGATTCATAAGGATACATCGGTGTCGGGTGTTGCGCAAGGATACATGACGTCCGATTAATTAGCCTTCGAAACAAATTTCATCCGAATGAGGTCCGAAGGATCGAAGTGTTTATTCCGATTAGATGTAGGTTAGGTTAAGTGAGGTCTGCTCAGCTCCAGAATGTATCTGTTGGTAACTTTTGAAACAATTTTTGCCCTTCAAAATAGTTCGAAAACGGACAGGTTTGACGACATGAAAAAAAAAACCACCAACACCGGGTACTGTAAACTAGACTTTACCGAATTTTTTTAATTAAACTTAGTAGCTTTTCTTCAACCTCAAAGTTTTTCACTAATCTTTTGAAGATTTTTTTTTAAGTTATCCTAATAAATTTTAATGAAATAACTTATTCACTAAATGGTGGACCCGGTAATTGAGTGCGTAAGGGTGCTTGGCTGTGGGTTGGAGATGACGAGTTCGATCCCTCGCTTCGTCTGAAGGCGAGGATTTTTCCACGCTACAAACGGGTCCTATGGTCTACCCAGCCCTCTGTTGAATGGGTACCAGGTTTATTTCCTAGGGATTAAAGGTCGGCGGGCAGGCATCGGGCTGACGACCCATCCTCAACTTAGTCCCATTGGTCACGGAGTGTTGGAAGCCTTATCTCCCGTGACCCCAAGGACCACATAGGCCTGTAGTGCGACACTTTAACTTAACATTCACTAAATTCTAATTCAGTTTACAGTCTTTTTTTTTCAAATAATTAGAATTCTAAAAAAAAAAAAAAAAAACAGATTAATGTGCAGATATTTAAAAAATTTTTAAAAACCATTGGTTTTCCACTTTAAGTTATATTTTATAATGATTTGAAAACAAAAATAGTTCATAAACTTAAAAGATTTTTAAATAATTTTGTCCTTCTGTTTCATTGGCTTTCATTACAACTTAAAATTCTAAACATTCAAAGATAGGAAAATAGTTGTAGGTTTTGTTATCCATTCTTAATTATTTAATTTATGTTACATTAGTTCAGTCAAAAAGAAAATTTAGCAAAATCTGAAAAGTATTGATGGAGCTTAAGGAATAAATGCAGGAAGTGCTTTTTCATTTTGTTTCCAAGAAAAGGTTAGTGTAAGACAATAAATAAATAAGTGAACAGTGATTGCTCATAAAGACAATAGCTGACAACCTGGAAAGCTCTTTTCAAATGAAAAATAATTTGTTAGGTAAGGAATAAGAATAGAAGAATTTAGATTTAGGAGATTTTTCTTCCTTGGATTACTTCAGCAGTGATCAGTCAACAGAATCTGGATAAAATACTTTTTTAATATAAGCTCTAAAAGATACATGAAAATCCTCCTTAGATTACATTTTAAAGAATTGATAGCAGGGATTGCAATTTCATATTTGACATAACCATGGTACAGGGGTTTATCTTTAAAAAGATAAAAACAGCATGGACATACTTCCTGATTACACAACCAGAATATGCAAAATTGTATCATCAATCATGCACTGTATAGGAATTTCCTGTATTTCTAGTTACAAAAAATTCAAATAAAATGTTGTTCCAAAAAAGATGTTGGTGCATTGGCAGGTCAATAATAAAATAGGCTGTGGTTCATTCATTTGTAGTATTACCATCAGCTTAGAAACTTTGATTAAATGTTTTATGTTCTGTTTAGAGTTTAAAGAATTAAATTACTTGGATTGGATATTTCTCTACTGTTTTGCAATAATCATAGATATTAAATTTCTCACATGTAATCATTTTTTAAACTTATTTTTTGGAATGTCAAAATTGCTTTGGAAATTTGTGAATAATGGTGATTTACAACAATGTATTTTTTAATATTAAAACAAAAATTTGATTTAAAATTATTACACTAATACTCCAAAATAAGGCATTTTTGATAAATGACTACATTGAATGCAAATCAATATCATATTATTTTGAAACAATTTAAAATTCTACTAATATTTATAATCAGTTTTAGAAGATACAAATTTTAAATTAAAAGGAGTTATTATTAGTGATGGAAATAGCCATTAAAAATAATATATTAAGATATATATAAAATAATATATTAATATGTAGGAATAAATTACCATGTTTTATGTATTTAAAAGAGTTAGTTTGATCGTATGTTGATTGGATTTTTATTACTTCGACGTCAAAGACCTTAATTTCATTTATTTGTTGTTTATAGCTGTGAATACTTTGGCATGCGAATGAATTTATTGCCCTTGAAATATTTTAAATATTAATTCAAGTAATAAAATATTAAGCCATTACTACATTTCAAAGCTTTAATTAGCAAATAACATCACTTTTCTTTTTCAAGCAGTTTTCTAATTGATAGTTATAAAAGAATTACAAAAAGAAAGAAAAAAAAATAATTTCTTCCTTAATGAAAAACAATGAGCAAACTGAAAAAAATGAAATATTTTAACCACATTGTAAATGAATAAATTTATATAATTTGACTATTTCAAGAAATCTGTCTTTAATGCTAGTCCATCTTACCTGCTAATTGGTAAGGATTTTATAAATTATTAATCACATAATTAGAAATTAATAATTGATTTTCTTTTCTATTTCCTTTCTTTGCAGGTAATTAAAAATTACTATAATAATGTCTCGTGCATTTTATACACATGGGCTGTTCTGTGCATCCCATCCTTGGGAGGTTATTGTTTTCACATCAACTTTAACTTTGTGTATTTTATCAATGAAGAATACTTTCTTCTGTAACCAGACTTTTGATAATTGGAATCAAAACTGTACATCTACAGAAGTAAGTAGGCAAAAATATGTCTTCAAAAATAAAGAAATAACTGTAGCAAAACATTATTTATTAATAATTCGTCTATGATTTATTACCTTCTTTTCCTCATTTACTTACCTTTTAGTGCCATTAAAAATTTTGTTTCTTTTCCTGGAAGTATCATGAGTTTCAAATTAACAAGAGATAGAGAAGTTTGTATTAATACAAGAATATCTGGTGAGAAGCTTTCGAGATATGGTACTGGCGACGGATGGAGAGTGTGAGCTGGATAGACCAAATTTCAAATGAACATGTACTGCCGAGAGTAGGCGAGATATGCTCTTTAAGGATAACGATTAGAACACGGAAGTTGCGATGGATTGGCCACGCAATACATCATGGAGGTATGCTGGTCTGGTCGACATGGTGGAAGGAAACATCCCCGGGAAGAGACGTCATGGAAGGCAGAGAAACACGCTTTTTAGGCAGTTGCAGAGAGAAGCTGGTTGTTCGTCCTATGCTGAACTGAAGAGAAGAGCCAAAGATAGAGTTGGAGAGCAATTATCATGGGGGCGAAGTAGTCGTAAGACTAAAACACCGAGAGAGAGATCTGATCAATGATGCTTCCATTATAACTTTAAGTTCATATTTTAAACATGCATTCATTGTTGAGATGTGTAAGTCTCTAAGAGAATTCTGAATGTTAATTATTCTTTCTCAAGAGCTTTGGTTTGAGACTTGTCTTTTACAGCGCTCTTCAGCATTTCATTAGTGGAGATTGGTCAGTTGGGATGATATACGTATCCTGTTGCCAATTGTAGTTGAATTTTTCAATGTGTTTTGTGTTGCTGTGTAGATGATTCAGGGACTCATCAGTTGCATATATTCTCTTTTTTTTCCTCCAGAAGAATTTTATTCATTGAGAAGTCCCTATACTATCACGGACTAACTGTATCTCACACTGAAAGCCTTTAAGTTTCCTTGTCACTTTTCAGTTTATTTCTCCTTCAGAAAACCTCTACCTACAACTATTCCTCCTCCAATTTAAAAGAAATATCACTTTTTATTTTTGCATTTTGATGTTGTATCTGTGTAATAACAAAACAAACAAATAAAAATATTGGGATTGTGGCAGGATAGATAGTAGTGTAGATGCAGGACTTTCTAAATACTAACAATTCTTTTTTTACTATTTCATCTCAATTTGCAATTGAAGCAATCGCAGATATGAGACAGTATTTAGTTAAACAGTGAAAATTCACTGTTATAAATTTTTTCCTTATGAATTACTCTTCAGTTGGGATACTCAAATCATAATGACTTTGAATGAAGTCAACTGCCATATGGTATTTCAAGATCTTAAAAATGAACTGAAAGGATTTATTAAGTTTTCCAAATCCTTATTAGTCTCTTCAGCTCTTAGAGCTCAATTTGGATGTTTGAAGTTACAGTATAAGTTAGCATTCTTCCACTTGTACATTAATAATATTACATTATGAATAATCTCCAAAGCCATTAAGGAAATTAAGTGATAAATAGTACTTAAAATGTCATTTCCAGATTTAAATTTATTCCACTTCGTAGGAAGATTTTTCAAGCCACCTTTATTATTTAAAACTCCGTCTATCAAAACTTGACTACTAATTTATTAAATATCCAGTTCCAAGAATATTACAAGTTTCTAGTCTTATAAGTGATAGAATAAGTCTTATAAATGATGTGCACCTCTTTGGCCTACAAATCACAGTTAGGCATTAAACCTTGATCCTGTGTATCTAAAATCAAAATTACAGTAATTCTTATGTAAAAGCATCTTAGCACCAGTAAACATCGCCTCTGAAACTTTGCACATTAGTCTTGATGTACTGAACTTAATGAGTTTAATTAAGCAGTAAGTTGTAGTACATTTTTCTTATTATTATTGATTGTTCTTATCTTCTTACTCAAGTTAAAGTTCTGCAAATATGAGAATTTCTAGTATTAAAGAATCTTAGATAAAATTACTGAAATAAATTTCATTTAGAAAAATCTTGTCTTTCCTTTGTCCCAATCCAATATTTATCAAATACAAACTTTATCTGCCCACTGTTGTTCAGCTTGTCCATGTCACTGCTTGATTTGAAGAATAGATATCACAGTCTCGTGCACCATCTTTTGAAAAATTTTAGTTGTTTGGCATTCTTCCATTCTTGATCTCAAAGGCATGTTTGGAAGAATGCAGTTTGCTTCAACAAGATCCAACAGTAAGCTGAAGCATGCTGAGCCTCCCACTGTGTAACATTCTACGATGATTAGGCATTCATCTTTTGCAAAGTTCGCTATGGCCTGATTTGAAACTTGTAACAGTACTTACAACACTCCACAATCATCAAACTTGCAGCATTTCGATGATTCAAATATTGCTATTCCAATTTCAGTTTCTATCAATGCATTGATCAATTTTGCCTCAGTTCCCTAACTTATAGACTTTCTATTTTACTGTCTTATGGATTTCTCTATTCTTGGATGTAATTCTTATATTCCAATAGCAATCCTCTTTTCAATTGCCTGAAGTTTCTGCATGTGCTGTGCTCTTTAAGAATGTCTTTATCCTTTCTGTTCCAAAATGGAATTGCCGATTCTCATACTAATATCTTTATCCTTTTTTGCATGCCAAGGCATTATATTTGCCTGATTGAGCCTGGAGTTTCTTCCTGATTATATACTTGTCTCCTGGTAATCATATTTCAGAGACTTGATCATTTTTCATTATGCCTAGATTGTTTGATACTTTCCACTCTTTGATTACAGATTTTCTGAATCATGTTCATTGTCTATCACTGGGCATGTGACCTATTAATACTCATAGTTTATATGAAGAGTTTCGATATGATAGATTCCATCAGTATGTGAGTTCTCTTCACCACTTCATTGGGTCATAACTCATACTGAACATATATTTATATTGAGGTCTTACTCTCCTGAAATTTCCAATGTGGTCCTTGTATCTTAAATGGGCATTGCAATCTATACTGTTTATCACTCTTCCTCCATTTCAGTCAAATTCATACACTATTTCAATTTGCATTTAAAGGCAACTTCTTTCTTTCTCTTTTTAAGGATTCTGCCACCTGTCTTAGAGCCATTCACCTTCTTTTTGTCTGGGCTTGTGCCAACCGCTTGACCTAACATTGTCATTCCTCTGGAGGACTGCCAATGTTTTTTTTTTTTTTTTTTTTTCAGTTCAGCTTGTCTGTTTTTGGCATTTTCTGTAATACAGCATCTTCTGTTGCCACATCTGCAAACTGTTTTGTCCCTCGTCTTTGCCAGTTCCTTATTTTTTCCTGTTTTCTGTAATTAAAATCATTAGTATTTCTTTCATATTTTATTTGCTTCTATTATTCTTTCATTCATACATATACAAATATATAATTTATAAATATATAAATATATAATTAATAGAATTGGTATTATATTTAAAACTTGTATTGGTATTTGTTTTAAGCCCTCCATCACATCCCTCCCCTCCCTCCGCAAAATCCAAATTTGACTCTTCAAAGAAGATTAAATGTAGTTAGTGAATATCAATCGTACTATTTTATGTGGCTGATATAATATTATCATAGAACACACATTAATGTTCAGTTTAATCTACAAGTTATTACTTTACTATTATTACTTTTCAAATTATTTACAACAGTAAGATGTATGCAAGCACAAGTAGTATTTGTTTCAATATATTCTATTTTGAAGCACTAGTTTGATTAATATTTTTAAATATAGCTTTTGAATATCTTATTGCATATTTATATTATTGTATTTGGTCATTTATTTTTACAATTCATTGTTTCTTGATATGAATAAATAACATGGTTTTCTAAAATTATTTTTTTTTTTTTGTATTGTCTTTTTTTTTATAAACAACTTTTTAACCAATATGTTTGTCCTAAATGATTTTTTTTGTTATCTTTTTAAAATTAAAATTGATTTTTTTAAATTTTTTTATAACAAGCACTCATAAAAATATGTAACCTCACTTCATATAAATTAATTCTGATTAATAAAATCCTTATCTATCTTTCAGGTAAACAATAGCATAGATATCGTAATTATGACAATCACAAGATGCATGGCAGTATTATACGTTTATCATAATTTTTGCAACTTGCAGAAAGTTGGTTCGAAATATGTTTTAGGTAACTTTCTAAATCATATGTATAAAAAAAAAGCTGTTTTCTAAATTAATATGCTGTTTATATGATAGTTGTAATTGTTCTAATTTTAATAGTAACATTTGAATATTCAGAGCATTAAGTAGTATCTGTTTCTAGAAGGACAAAGAGGAATTAAAATGAAGGAAATGGAAATATTATAACAAGAATAATAATAAATTGAGAATAAAAGATTGGAAAAAGGTTCAAAGATAATGTATGAAAGAAAAAAACAAAACTTTAATAACTAAAAAAGGCCTGAAGTTGGAATATTGTTAGGATATTGAGAAGCTATTTTTCTGTTGTCTAAGCATATTAGTAGTGGGAAAATAGTGTAAATATAAGAACTTCTCAGCTACAGTGAGGTGGGAATGTTTCAAGCTAAACATCACTTACAGAATATTTGAATGTAGCATGTAATGTAGTTTTATTCATATCTAGAGGTCTCATCATTGCCAGTTGTTTTTTCAGTATGGCTTGGTGGCGCTCATGTAGCAGTCTTTGAACTGCTATATCTTTTTGTAGTCCTCCAATCTGCTGCTTTTATTAATTACACTTTTTTTTTGTTACTGATTTACTCCTTTCATTGAACAACAGAAATTCTTGCTTAAATATTAAGTCTTTTACTTACATACATAAAGCTGTTTTAATAATAAACATACAGCCAAAGAAACATTTTAATAAGTGAAGTTTATATGAAATTTTTGAAGAAACAGAGCATTTTCTATCTCTGCTGTAACTCGGATACTTTTTAAAAGTAACTTTCAAATCTTGGTATCTGGTTGAGCTCTGCACAACATGTTGGTAGTCTTCAGATGTCTGATACGGTTAATCATAACATACTCAGTTTCACATTAATTTATTTTGAGCCTATATTTATTATTTTCCCCTTCTATTTTCCTCTCTGTCAATCTTACATGAAATATAAATTTTTGCTAATTGCAGTTACTTATGTATTTTATTGTTTATCTTACAGGTATTGCAGGATTATTTACTGTGTTTTCAAGTTTTGTATTTAGTAGTGCTGTACTGAATTTTATGGAGACCAATTTTGTAGAATTAAAGTAAGTTGCAGTAATGGATTATAATTATAATGAGAAATTTGTCTTTTTTAAAAAAAAAAAAAAAAAAATTATACAATAGGTATAGTAAAAATAAATTATATTAAATCTTATCACTGAAATTATGATTTAACTGTCAATTAGTCTTCTTAATGTTAATGGAATTGCTTGTCAGTATTTTTCTTTTTTCATGTTTGTTACTTGTATTAATTTAAAAATGGAATAAACTTTATTTAATTTGTAGTAAGTTAGAATATTCAACCAGGACAATCTTGACAAAAATGTGAAGATGAGGAGGGGAGCCCAAAATATTGAAATTAAACAGAACTTTCACACCATCAGATTATTATTCTTTGGTTTTTCTCTTCTTTTTTTTTTTTTCTCCCCATTTTCTTTTCTACAGTTCAGATTTTCACTCAAGTTTGAGCATTCTCTAAATCTCTTTTACTAAAGAAATCTTTGCAATACTTCCTATTTTAATTAATGAAAATGTGTTATTTAGTAGTACAAAACACACAGTCAATTCAGATGCTAACTTACTGGGTTTTCAGGACTTCCAAAATTATTTTTAGACCATTGTAATTACTCTAATATGCTTAAGTAACTTTAAACCTCCTGACTGATGATCTTTTTATTCTACATATGATTGTGGTTTTCATTGAAGCTTAAGAAGGGAATGTATAACAAATTAAATTAAAAAGAAGATTACAAGATCCAGGCCTAAGAAGGATTGTATAAACAATTAAATTATTAATTCATTTACTCTAAAACCCAAACTTATTGTTTATAGTAGGAAGGTTGAAAATCTTCAACCAAGTGTTTTGTTTTCAGAAGAGTATTTTTCTCTTAGGTTTTTATATTTATATATATATATATCTTTCAAGACACCAATGTAAATAAATTTTTCTTCTATATTCAAAATTTTATATTTTACTCTTTATTCTTATTTTATTTTCTTCATTTTGTTTTTTAAAATTTATATAAATGTTATCAAAAATTTTATATATTAATTTATTTATGTTATTTGTTTGTTGCTTGTTTAAGAAACACCAACACTCTAATCCATAGTTCAAGACAGAATATACAAGAGCTTCATAAACAATAAGTTTCTGTTTAAATTGGTATTTGTTTCTTAAATAGTAAAACATAAAAGTGAATGAATGTAATTTTTTAATTACATAATTATTTTGATTATTTCACCTAAAATGATTATCGATATTTATACCTAAATACTTATGATTATTTATTACATCGATGCTCTCACAATTGCAAGCAATTTGATTATCCTTATTTTTATTTATTATGTTTTGGCACATATTTATATGTAATTTAAAAGGTAATTTAAGATTTAATTTTTTATTTTTTGTTTTGATAATCATAATTTTAGTTTTTCTTTGGTTTATTATCATTTTATTTGCTGAAGCCCAATTTGAGATATTATTTAAATCTTATTGAAGATTTATTGAAGTAAGAGTTTGATCTTGGTTGCTACTTATTAGTAATATATCATGAGCATAAATGTAAATCTTGCAATTTTTAATAATATCACTAATAGAATTTATATATAAAATAAAAAACAAAGGACCCAAATTTGAACCTTGTGGCATTCCTCTCTTAACATAAGTTTTACTTAGAAAATTCAAACTCAAAATAAATAATTTAATATTTATTAAGTAATTTTTGATAAGATCATGAAAATTACTCTTATACAGTAATTTTCTAATTTTTTTAATAGTATTTTATGGTCAATATTATCAAAAGCCTTACTAAAATCTATAAAAGATATTATTGATACTTGGCTTTTATTTAAATTTTGTGTATCTTCACTATTTAAATGATTTAATAGATCTTTAGTGCCTTTATTTGACTGATAAGCATATTAATTTTGTTTTAAGGTATTTGATTTCATAATAAAATCATTTATTGATTTAGTAACATAACTTTCTGTAATTTTTGAAACATTTGATAAAATTGAAATAGGGCTATAATTAGAGAAATCTTCCATATTACCTCCTTTATGAATTGGTATAATTTAAGCTATTTTCCGCAAGCTTGGATAAATTTTGGTACCATATGTTTTTAAAAAAATTCAACAATAAAAAGTGAAAAGATGTCCTAGTTATTTTTTTTATATCATTTATGGTAATACTATCCAGTCCAATGGAATTGGTGTTTTTTAGTTAATTTATAATATTTAATATTTCGTTTTGATTTGGTATAAAAATTGCGATAGAATTTAAATTTTTTGAATAGTAGTTCCTTATTTGATTATTGTTTTAATCCATTTTTTGGATTTTTTGAACAAAAGTTTTGTACAAGTTATAGAAAACAGTGCTTTTATTACATTTGGTTATTATATTACTTAAATTCGAATTATTATTTTGAATTTTATAATTTGTATTTTTTTGTCTTAATGTCTATATTTGTTGATTGTGAGTTTTATTATTTTTCAAGAATTTATTTATGTATTGTTTTTTTATTTTTTGTATGTAATTTTTTAAACAATTTCTTTTCCTTTTGTAATTAATTTCATAGATTTTATTAGTTTGATTATTTTT
>JAFIDM010009631.1:202954656-203091110 GCA_023159025.1 Thereuonema tuberculata
CAAGAGTTCTTCATTCACCCATGGTTTCTTAAAATTACTATGTTTTTATTTTCTTTGGATTTTCTGATTTATTTTGTACTTCATTGTTATATTCTATAATTGTTTTTGACTTGCCCATTATTTTTGTAAGATTATTTTATACAGTGGAACTTGGATAATTCGAACGTCTTTAATTCGAAATCGTGGTTAATTCGAAGATTTCTCTTGGTCCCTTGAATTTCTTATTAAATCAATGTTGAAAAATCGTGGATAATTCGAAGTTTTTTATAAAAAATTTCGAACCATAACGACTTTTAGGCGTTTCATCGTTAAGAAATTCGACACGTGACAACTGAAATCCCTTCCCGCCACCGTTCGACACGTGACGCCACTCGACACTTGACGCTTCAGACGCCATTCGAGCTTCCTGCTGTCAGTGTCACCATGTGTTTCAGTAAACCACGTGTGTACAAGAATTTAACGTTCGCTGAAAAGGTCGCCGACATTCGCGAGGTGGAAAAGGGTGTGAAGAAGAAATGCCAAATCACCAACGCGTACGGGATAGCGCCGAATTTCATCGGTACATCGAAGGACAAACCAACGTAAGTGAAGCTGTTTTCCGTTCACTAAACATGCTTGATGATTTTGCTAACCTTAAGCGACTGAATTCTACAAAACAATCAGACATTGCACAATTTTTTGAAAAACTATAATTTTCTGTATTGAATGAAATATGTACTGTAGCTTACGTAATATAAATCTTATTTTGTTTACATACATATAGTGTTTATGTCTTTCATACCATGATCTTTCTGAATAAATATTTACTTATTGACAGAATAATCTTTTCAAGCATTCAGTGGACCTGAAATTAAAATTAAAAGATGTAACTTGTTTAATTCGAAATCTTGGATAATTCGAAGTTTTGTAGTGGTCCCTTCAGCTTCAAATTATCCAAGTTGCACTGTATATGTATTCGAATTTTTTTTATAGTGGTTTTTTTTTTTTTTTAATTTCTGAAGTTAAGTATGTTAATTTTGTTTTTTTATATAATTTGAATCTGTCAAAAAAACAATTCTTTAAGTTATTATTTTTATTAAGAGAATTTAAATTGTCTTTTTTTTTTTCATTTTCAATTAGAATTTCCATAATGATCTGAAATATCCCAATTTGATGATATAAGATTTGATATTATAATTTATCATGTCGGGAAAAACAGTTAACTATACATGTGTTTGTAGTATGGGTTTTTGTAGTACAATTTTTGGTAGTTTTATAGACGTGATTAATATAACCAAGATTGTAAAAATATTATTTATTTTATTTTTTTATTAATAAATTATTTTTTATTTCATTTATAAAATGATTTTTATTGGTTAAAGGAGGTCTGTGTATAATATAAAAAATAAAATTTTCATTTGTAGATTGGTGTCTTACATAACATATTTTCGTATGAAATTGTCATTATTGAGATTGTTTACGTAATATTCAGGTTTGGAAAACATAATGATTCCTCCTCCTCTAGAATGTTTTCTAAGTTTGTATATTTTTTTAAAGCCATGAATCCTTATATATTATTTTTCAAAGGTGTTTTTGTGTTGGTATGCCATATCTCCCTTAAGGGTCATTCCATGTCAAATCAACCAGTCCATTTTTTATCATATCTCAGAATTTGAGATTGATTTTTTTCCAAGTTCTAGAAACAAATTTATGAGACCCGTTTTTTTTTTTTTTTTTTTTTTTTTTGCGTATGTAAAAAAATTAAAGAAGTTATAATTTTTTTAAAAACATGCTCTTAATCCTAATTTATGCCCATTTAACATTAGTGTCAATGGGAAAATAGGTGTACGACAAAGGTGCATAGCTCAAAAGGGATAGGTGGTAGCAGCATGAAATTTTTTTTGAAATACTATTATTCTTAGGGTAACATTTAGAAAAAAAAATTAAGTTGCTCCCGCTATCCCTTCTTCTGCAAAAAATTATCAAAGTCACTATAGTATTAACTCAAATAAAACATTTTAACGTGCTGTGAATATATCAATAAAATCAAAACAAGAAAGGAAAAAACAACAGCACATGGATAAATAAATTACCTTTCTGAATCAATTATCGGAAGGAATTGGGAAAGGCAGTTTCGTCCTTGTAGGGACTCATCAGCCCAATCCGCCTTCCTCAATAAAAGACTCAGAAAGGCATGAGCTTATCTGAAGGCCACCGTCATACCTGCCAGTGGCCCCCAGCAAAAGAAGCAAGAAAATAAAATGCTGTGTTAATTTATACAACTGAAAGGCCTTAACCCATAACTAATAGGCAAAAAAAGCTTTTAATAATCGAACTAAAGGTTCAAAAAAGGTGAATTAACCCAAATAAAACATTTTAACATGCTGTGATTATATCAATAAAATCAAAACAAGAAAAGAACAGCATATGGATAAATAAATTACCTATTGGAATCAATTATCGGAAGGAATTGGGAACGGCCGTTTCGTCCTTCTAGGGACTCATCAGCCCAATCCACCTTCCTCGATAAGACTCAGAAAGGCATGAGCTTATCTGAAGACCACCGTCACACCTGGGAGTGGCCCGCGAAAGCAAAAGAAGCAAGAAAATAAATCTTAGTTTTGATTGATATATTCACAGCCCGTTAAAATGTTTTATTTGCGCTAATTCACCTTTTTTGAACCTTTAGTTCAATTATTAAAAGCCTTTTTGCCTATTAGTTATAGGCTAAGGCTTTTCAGTTGTGTAAAGCAATTTATTTTCTTGCTTCTTTTGCTGGGGGCCACTGGCAGGTATGACGGTGCCTTCAGATAAGCTCATGCCTTTCTGAGTCGTTTATTGGGGAAGGCAGATTGGGCTGATGAGTCCCTACAAGGACGAAACGGCTGTTCCCAATTCTTTCCGATAATTGATTCAGAAAGGTAATTTATTTATCGATGTGCTGTTCTTTTTTCCTTTCTTGTTTTGATTTTATTGATATATTCACAGCATGTTAAAATGTTTTATTTGGGTTAATACTATAGTGACTTTGATAATTTTTTGCTGAAGAAGGGATGGTGGGAGCAACTTAATTTTTTTTCTAAATGTTACCCTAAGACTAATAGTATTTCAAAAAAAATTTCATGCTATCACCTATCCCTTTTGAGCTATGCACCTTGTCTTACACCTATTTTCCCATTGACACTAATGTTAAATGGGCGTAAATTAGGCTTAAGAGCATGTTATAAAAAAAATTATAACTTCTTTAATTTTTTACATATGCAAAAAAAAAAAAGTACGGGTCTCACAAATTTGTTTCTAGAACTTGGAAAAAAATCAAACTCTAATTCTGAAATATGAATTTATTTTTTTTTTTTTCAAAATTGGGTGATTTGAAATGGAATGACTCTTAATACTTCATCAAAATCATTGATTGAGACATCATTTTGAAGATTACATTCACCACTAATGACGAAAAATAAACAAATTGATGAAAATTTATGTTTTCGTTAAAAAAAAACAACTTTATTTTAAACACCTTTTTATAAAAATGGAGAAGGCGCCATCTATTGACAGTATGTTTAACTGACATGCAACACAGCTGTTAGTTGTTTATTATTTCTCAAAGGTGGTTTTTTGTTGCGAATTATTCGTATGGGTCAACTAGTATTTAAATAATGTATTTCATCATCCTTTATATTAACCTCCACCAAGATTATTAAGTCATTTTTTGGGATTTTGTTGCCAATGTTAGCAATTAAGTAATCTAAATTAGTTTTTCTTCTATGTATATTTAGAAATAGCACATTGAATTTAAATTTGTTTTCGGATAATGCCGAATTCCAAGAATTTATGTCATCTAAAATGTTTAGTTCACTAAGTTCAATGTGGTCTAATGTGTTCGAATTCATTATTTATTATTATTATGTTTAATAATTTTTTTTAATTTAAATTATTTCATCTTCATTTGTTATTTTATAACCTTTAAGGATTCATTATTTTCTGATTAGAATGTCTTGGATTTTTATCTAAATGAACTTTGTTACCTTTTGATTTAGCCTCTTGTCTGATTTTCCAAAAATAGATACTTTTGTTTCCTTGTTAAGTTTTCAGTTTTCATGGGAAAGGTTGAGATTTATAAATCCTTGAGTTGGTTTTATTTTCAAATAAATCATCATTGGTCATAACCTTCTTTGTTTTGTAAGATGAAAGCCATTTATCACGATGCCTCCTATTTTGAAATTTTATGATTATTTTGGTCTTTCCTTATTATAATGGGCTCTACCAAATCTGTGGGCAGCATCCATTGTATTTGTAGGGTTTTCCAATTGTAGGATTCTTGAAAGTTTTGCTATTATGTCTGGAAGATTTTCTTTTCAATTTATTGGATTCCAGAAATTTCAATGTTATTTTTCCTCATTTGAAATTCTAATTTATATAGGTCTTCTTCAATCTTTGTCTTTCAGAGTTTTGTTTTCTTTTTCCATTTTCTTTTGGTTCTCTTCTATTATCTTCTGGTTATGGTTATATTTATTTAATTTCTCTATAATTTCATCATATTTTTTATCTAGGAATTTCATAGTCTTTAATTTCGGCAAGTTCTTTTAAAATAGACTGTGCTAGACTACTGCCAATTGCTGTATTAGATTCTTCCATTTCATCATTTGTTTTGGGTTTTTTTCACTTGAAGTTTCATTCCTGGTATTTTCCTCAATATCGCAGTTTCAAGTTATTTTATCTTTTATACTTTCAATTATTACATTTCTGCATTTCATGCATGTCGACGTGCTTTTTCTTTTTGGAATTGATATATCAATTTCTTAATCATCATTGACACATTTTTCATGCTGTTCTGACTGTTTTGCTACGCAGTTCAGCTTATTTCATTATTATGTCACATTCACAAGATTTTATCTTGAATTTTGCATTACTGGTCAAGATAATGATATTAAGTTTTTAAATTTGACGGAGACCCACAAGAATATATAATTAAAAAGTAATACTTATATTTTTGTAGTTGGTGTAATGGAGAGCGAAGCGACTGCATGTCAATACAGCTTGACACATGCGCTGTAGTTAATACTTCTATTATTGAGGGTTAAGTTTCCAGGTTTATTTTTGGAAAAAATAAAAATATGGAAGAAACTTCTCTAATTAAATAATTGTTCTACTGGAAATATTAAATTTTTGTACAAGAGATAATAGGAATTAGAATACTATTGGGTTGGCTTGATAATAAAAATTAGTTTTGGCAGAATGTAGCAGACAAAGAAACTAGATGAGATTCTAGAGACACTAAATGGTTGAGATTTTGAAAACTGATGAACTTTGTAAAAGGAGTAATTGCCAAATATTGGAATGGATATTCATTCAGATCTGTTAAAAGTACTAAAAAAATCTTTACAAGATGAATATATGGTTTTAGGTAATCGACTGCCTGAATTAGCATAAACAGAAATAGTCTTCAGTTAAGAGAGGAAGTGAAGTTGCTGATAAGGTTTGTAAGAATCAGACTACCAATACAGACTCAATTCACTAGAAGTATTGCAGGTATGATCCCATTGTAGGCTGGATGTTTTCTTCTTTCTTATGTATATGTATATTCCAATCAGTGACTTGTATGAATTCCATAAAATGTTTGTGGCACAGGTTAGCCGTCTGAAGAAGTTCAGCAATCTGCTGAATAAAATACTGCTATTAAAGATGTTAGTTATAATACTTGAAAGGAGTATTTGTTTATTAAACTAAAGTTCCAAGTGTTTATATTTATATTTTAATTACATGTGGTTGCTCTTGTGCTATTAAAAAAAAGAAAATCTCACACTGAAATATATATGTGATCAAAGAAACAAAGAATTCCAAGTAATTGGCATTATTTGGAAGGTTCCTAAAAATAACAAATTAGGTCCATTTTTACATTCAAAATATTACCTACAATTCATCTAAAACAAATTTATATTAAAACTCATTTGGGTTCAATACCAGTAAATTGCATTTGCTTATATTACAGGCTCAATGATACAAACTATAGTTTTCTGTGAAATCATTTTGATTCTTTCTTGATATGTACATTTAGTTTATATTCATTTCTAAATTTTTGGAAAAGAGAAGAAATATAAAGATAGTTTTCTTTGGCCTGATTTTCGTAATGTCTTCAGTATCTTAAAATTTGTCAGTTGTAGTTTCCTAGAAAAATGAAAATAAATCCTTTATCTATGAAGAGAAAAACATTGAATGAACTGTAAATGTAAAATCTTATTTCCTAAAAAACTCTTTTTAGTTCTCTTAAAATGGCTAGGCTTAAATTTCTGGTAAATATTTTAACCAGGTAATAGGTTGTTGAAAATAAATTCCTGTAAACTGCGCTATAGTAACAGCTAATAATGTTATACTTGTTTGTAGCCATGTAATAACTACTTCTTTTCCATTAATAAATATCTCATGGCATATCTTGTAATAAAGTGCTGTTCTTAACATGAAAGGAAAATTTCGAAGAGGCTATTATAGAAACCAAAGTTCTTATTCATCATGGAGCTGCTAACAGTTCCTTGCTTTTTTTTTTAAACTTTTGTCTCAATGGTCTGGTAAATATCATCAATTCAACTGAACTGATATTTCTGCACTGATCGGCACAGTATATCAAACAGATAATAAAAGTTTCACAGAAAACGTCTACGATGCTTATTAGGTGATGTATTCTGGAGCATTGTAAATAAGAAGTGAACTTTCTTGAGAAATTTGGGTTAACATAGTCTCTGTTTCTAGAGTTTACTTATCTAGATGTTATTCCTTAACAAAGCAAAAATCCTGACGTTATTGCCAAGTAACACCAATTGCATAATCCAAACAAATCACAAGGTGTCATATAAGCCAAGTTTGTTGCATTGCTGCATCTTCAAATCAAAAGAACTTTGCAATTGCATATTCTGATTTGTATGTACCATTAAGTCCAACTTTTATAGGACGTCCACTGTGCCTATAAAATCTGAGCTTATTTACTTGAGGGATATCATTGTAATTGATCACTTCCTTCATGAAATTTTCAGTTACATGGTTTTATTCCCCAACTTTTAATATTTATTTATTTTATTTATTTTTAGTGAGGCATTACCATTCTTCTTGCTACTAATTGATTTATCAAAAGCAAGTTTGCTTGCGCAGTCAGCATTACAGTCATCTAGTCAGGTAAATATTTAATGCTTTCCTTCCTTTAATAAATTCTAAACTGTATTTTTGTGTCGGATATCAACCTTAAAATAAACTGCTTTCACCAATAATATGTTACTGTTTCTGAATTACAATTATGAATGAGCAGTTTATATAGATAAATCACATAATTAACTGTAGAATTTATTATTGAATCTTCAGAAAGAAGTTAGAGAAAATATTGCCCAAGGAATGGCTGTTCTTGGTCCTCTTATCACTCTTGATACAATAGTGGAAACTTTGGTGATCAGTATTGGGATTCTTTCTGGTAAGTGTTGTGATAATTACTTTTTAATATATGAGAAATCATTTCAGAGAAGCAATGGTTGATTAATTAACAGATTTACATTGATAGCCAACTGTTGCTCTGGGTTTTAATCTGATAGGTGGACCTTTATTAAAAAAAAAAAAAAATATCAAAGATTGGTGAAAATAGGGCTTAAAGCCCAGGCAGTGGGGAAATAACAATATGGAGACGAGGCTCCAAGAAATGACCTGGGGAGCTATAATAAAATTGACTATGATTACAGGTGGACTCATTGTGGTATCTGTTGCCAGCTGTACATTAAAGGCTATTGTGAAACTCTTGACATCTCTGTAGTTGGAATCATCCTTCATTGATTAGTAAGTTCTCCTTGTCCCATGTGTTTCTTGATGTGGAGAGAATAAATTAAAAGTGATTTCTCCTACTCTCAATTTGATTCACTCACAGTTTTCATTGTTTTGAATCGTTGTTGTATTCTGTACTTCTACAGCTTTTCTGAGCAGTATTCTGTAAACTGTCTTCTAATAGAATATATTTAGTCAATTATTGGCATTTTGAAGATCTTTACATATGGCAGGGTTGCATTCTCTTTTTAATATTCTGCAGCTTTTTAAGAGTTTTCTTTATAAGTTTATAACTTCACATAATGTCCGTTACTTATTACTGTTGAACACTTTCCCATTTTTAGCATCTATTTTGCCCATTTTCTCTGTTTTGTTCACTCTTTGCAGTATATGGAGTATGTTGCATAAACTTGGCTTATGCCTTAATTGCTCAGATCGCAAGACTTTCATCAGCCCCTTTTTTGCTATTTGATGCTTTTGTCATAAGCTTACCACTTCTCCTCCAAAGAAATGTGCTTTTGAATCTGCAGCCTAGCATTGCTGTCATTCTTTGGAATATGATGCTGTAATATCCTGCACTTGGCACTGTGGTATTTTTCAGGAGACTATATACTTGCAATTGGTCATCTTCCATTTCTTTTTCTTTTTCTTTTCTGAAATTTATTAGACAAAGGATCTGTGAAATCATCTGGTTTGTTTTGTTTTTTGGCATACTTATCATTGTCTGTTTATCTTTATCATTTATGAAGCATTAATTATAATAAGTAAAATAAACTTCAATGAAGATTTTATCCACATCTCCTTTCCAGCATTTTATAATATCTTCACAACAGAAAAATAATTTGCATATGAGACCACTGTAGGAGGCAGTATATTATCTACATTGTCAGTGATCTCAAAATAATAAATTTTTTAACATTATTGTGAAGCAAGTATGTGCAACTAATGAATATAAAAGAAAATTCCTGTGATCTGATAAACATCATCTTTAATCCACAGGATATTTTGATTCTCTCAACGAGAATCATCTTTAGGTTCATATTTAAGGAAAAGTAAAACTTTCTTCTTCCTCTACAGCTTTTCTAATCGTTAAGAATACAAAGTTTAAAAATTTACAAATATTAAATTTAATGATTATTTAAATATTTGTAAATTTTTAAACTTTGTATTCTTAACGATTAGAAAAGCTGTAGAGGAAGAAGAAGATTTTTCTTTTTCTCAAAGAACCTAAAGATGATTCTTCTTAAGAGAATCGAAATATCGTGTGGATTAAAGAAGATGTTTATCAGATCATAGGAATTTTCATTAAGGTAGTGATTGTATTAATTTTATTGCTTTATTGAAATGTTTATAGATTTTATTAATTTTCATCAAATCAATACCTTATCCATAGAAGTTTAATAAAGCAATTTTATTAGATTGATAATTTTGAATTAATAAATCCAAAAGCTTGTATGACTGAATATAAAAGTAAATAAAGTTTAAGCTTTTGCGAGGTTGAATGGTGAAATGCCACTAAAATCAATGTCTGTATGTGATGATTTTATCTATAAACTTTAATTTCACTAGACTTATAAATAGATAGCACTATTAGTGATTAAATTGAATTTGCTCCTAATGTAAATAGTTTAGAAGTATTTCAGTTAGAAATTTTTGACCATATGGCAATTTCTGGATCCAAAAAATTAATTTCCCAGAGCCCATTAACCAAAGTACCATGAAACCTTTTGTTGAATAGACCATATTTTACTAAAAACCTTTATGGAGAAAAATCCATTCCATTATTTGTTTGGAATCCACTGGGAACCACATTTCTCCATTCAGCTCTTTTTCTTTGAAGATTTTTCTTTGAATTTTCAGATAATTCCAAAATGTTATGTGATGAGCAATTGACTTTGGTAAATAGCAAATGAGGCTATCAGAGAAATTTTAAATTCAAAATAAAGCTCTTAATTTTTTTCAGTATTATCTTTCTTGCCATAACTTGCTGCACTTTCTTTATTTGTTTGATTTGATACAACATCAGTTCAGCAAACTCCTTGCTGTTAACATAAAGAGAATTTTTATATGAAACCAAAGAGGTCAAGTAAACATTATTAACAATGAAATGACATGAATCATTTTCTACATATTCTAGAACAGATGTTAATGGCTTACTATTTTTCACTACTTCTACTAATCTTTTTTTAGTTATTTATCCCAGACTATCTTCTTGAGGTGTGGATATTAGGAAGTAATTGACAAAGTGCTCATAAGTATGACATATCATACCAATCCATTTATTCAAAATGTTTTTTTAAAAATGTAGTTTCCAAGTCTATCAGTATTTCCTGAATACTAATTCATGTTTCTTTTTATTCTTGCCTCTTAGGAGTAAAAAGATTGGAAGTATTATGCTGGTTTGCCTGTTTGTCTGTGATTGTGAATTATTTGGTTTTTATGACATTTTTCCCAGCTTGTTTATCTTTAATGTTAGAGGTAAGGAATTCATTAATTAATCAAATTAATTGAATATATTAATTAACTAATTTTTTTGAAATTTGTATAGACATGTATTTTTAAATTAAAACAAAATAAATAATAATAATAAAAAAAACTGTTGGAAGGTAATTTTCTAACATGTCTCCTTAACTGTTTATTTATTCCTGCAGCTCACCATCTTGCTAGTGGAAACAAAAATATCATTTTTTTTTTTTAAGTTTTTGCACTCTGATGATATTTTATTATTTCTATCATTTTATTTTGAGTTGAATTGGTATTATATTTGGAATTATTCCAAACTGATGTACCAGAAAAACTTGGAGACACCTGTCCAAAAACTCATGTCCTCTTTCAATTAAATTACTGCACCAACATGACAGGGGATGGACTCCACAAGCTATCTGAAGTACTGTGTAGGTAGTTCTGTCATGCCTCCTCAATAGAGGTCAACAATTCCCTAATTTTCACCTGTGATGGAACCCTGGAACTTGATGGCACATTGACGCATACCACATGTATTTTTTTGGGTTCAAATCCAGTAAAGGTCTAGGCCACCTCATGATTACATAGGACTGTTCCTCCAGCCATAATTTTGATCACTGTGGCACTGTGGTGGCATATTATTGTGGTGCTGAAAGCCCTCTCCCATCTGATTTGAATGCATGACATGAATGGGTGTAAATGATCTGCAAGGATGGTTATGTAGCATCTGCCAGTCAATAATGTCTACAGATGTATCAAAGGTCCTAATGTGTGCTGGTTGACAGCCCCTTACACTATAACAGGAACCACCACTGCCCTGAACTGTTCCTTATAAGCATGAGGGATCCAGTGTCTCATGGGAGTTTCTCCACACACACACACACACACAATCATCCATCTCCCCAAAACAGTTGGAACCCCGTCTTGTTACATATCTGTGTTCACAAACACAGGTGAGGTGCAGAGCCTTATACTGTCGGATCAACAATGAGCCCTGAATTGGCCTTTGGCTTATGTACTTCGTAGAAGAAATAGAACGTAGTATGTCCAAATGCTGATGTTACATGTGGCTCTAGCATTGAATTCCTTTGTTATCTGCTACAGTGTCTCATATCTGTCAAATGTATGCCAGATGACACTCTTCACAATCATTCAGTTTTTCATCAGCCACAGCAGTGTAGCACATAGGATGTCTTTCCTGATGTTGTGTAATCACTTCATGCTTGGAATTGGTGCATGTGAAAATCCAAATTTCATGCTGATTTCGGAGATGGAATGACCCATCTCTTGCACCTACTATCATGCCTCTTTCAAAGTCGCTTAAATTTTGTTACTCTTCATTAGTGATTATGAATTATACAGCAACAGATTGCATAGATATCTGCAATTATGGAAGTTACTGCATAAGTTTTTCTGGTACTTCGGTGTATAGGGAAGTTCTTTATCTGCTTTTTTTCTTAGTAATATCATTCTTTCTCCAAGTGATCAACATATTTGATAACAGAAAATTTATAATGCTGATTTGATAGCACTGCTGTTTGTCAACGTTAGGTAATCGATTTTTTTTCCCCATTTACAATCTCCAATGAACCTCAGAAAATCAATTTTTCATTTGTGAATAAAAAAATTGACTTACGCTTGAGTGCTGTAGATGTGTCTCGACTGCAAAGGTAATTGAGATTGGAAGCATAGCTCAAGAAAATGCACAATCAGTAAGTTCCTGGAAGGAATTATATTGCCGTAGAGACATTTCAGATGTATCCTTGCACAACTTCACAAGCTTTGTCAGTGAATTCCTTTTCTGTAGCCGTTATTGCTCTTTTACGAGAGCAATCAGAAAGGGAAACCTTATTTGGCGTAACATATGATCGGCCATCAAGAAGAACTATTATTGACAGCATTTTTAACAGATGAAAAAAAGGAAGGCCACTTTAATAATTTAATTGCACATCATCTCATAGATGACGAAGTGAAATTCCATGGTTTCTTCAGGTTAACAAGAATGCAATTTCATTTCATACTGAGTCAAATGTTACTATGTTAGTTAAGTTGTCATGAATATGACCTGATTCAAAAATATCAAAATAAATGTATTAATACGATTTAAAAAAAATAAAATAAAAATGTATTCAACTCAGCTGGATTATTATTATTTCCATTTCTGTATTTTTTATTACTTAAAGTAACGGTCATTTACAGGTATAATCTTTTAATTTAATGGCTGTAATGTGTTGCCAGACACATCAAAAGGAAAAGGAGATTTTCTTGGAAATTCAGACATAGCGTGATATCTAGAAAATTCCAATTTTGGATACAATTCGAAAAAGATTTATAGCCATTATGAATATAGATTTTATTGAAGAACCAAAAAACACCGTAAAATTATTTGATGTTAATAATTTTGTATCTTTTTCATACATGAATTTATCTTTATTAATTTGAATTCCCTTATTTTTATAAATTACTATAACAAATGCATATATTTTTGCAATTTATTTTTGTATCTATTTGTTTCCACAGAGTAGTTCAGAACGCTATTTATTTCGATATTTTTGCTACAGAAAGCTAGTGAAACTAGTTCGGACATAATGATGACCGGTCTGTCTTGCTTCCAATGCTTCCTCGTTCCTAGAAGCAAAGGGACACAGTGTGACTTAGTCTCCAAAGGCAGTTGAAATGCATCCGTCCCCATTGAAAAAAAAAAGGTTGCCTGATCTGGGGAGTGGAGGGAACTTTCCTAGAAGCAAGGTCATGCTTGTTGAGATGCATCTATGTCACTCAACCTTTATAAAGCAGTCAGTCGGCATACTTATTTTGTTCTTTACTATGGATCCAACCAGTGCTGTTTCATCCCTTGTGGTGCACTAGGATCATATATTAGTTATAAAGCAGTCAGTTACTCATCTGCTATCTCCTCTCCAAAGCTGCTAGTTTGCCATAGATATTTGCTGTAGGTAAACGTCAATCAAAGGAAGAAGCTGGGGTTTTGAAAATGAGGAAATATGGTCTTTATTTTATTTGGTGTTGAGAGTAAAAGAATATGAATGATATTATTATTAATTTAACTAATTGCTTCTGTTAATATAATGCTAGCCGGAGGAGAAGAATTAGTTTTGTCTTCCACTTGCTCATTGTCATGTTGTACTGCCATCAAATTCATTAGACTTGCTTTCTAAAGTTTGTTACAACCATTTCTAAACTTACTTCATTATTTTGTTCTTGCATGGCTTTCCTATCTCATTTGGTAAAGATTGGAGGTCAAAAACTTTAATCAGTATTTTTAGAATCGTGAAACTGTATTAGCCTAGTTTGTATTTTAACTAGTCTCTTCATACATTCATGCATTTAATTCCTGTCTTGATGAAACCTAAACTAAACGTCTGAAAACTAAGACAGCATTGTAAAAGTTACAGAGTTGTAATACGGTTTGTCATCTCATATAAGGAAAGATAATGTCCTTAACTTATTTCAATAAATTTTAAAGACTATGCAAAGACTATGCTCGGAATTGGATATTAAAGTGACATTTATAGCATCATTGTACATTAAAATCTTTTATATAATTGCCTCATTCTATAATGAGGTTTCAATGTTAAAAAGGAATTCAATTAGTGATTCAACATGGCTGCTATCTCTCCTGCTTGATTGTTTCTCATCTCGGCAAGCTTTTGCTGTACATATTTGTTGTGTTGAATGTATATTGCAAATTTCTAAGAGATAATCATTCTCATTCAGTCAGTGCCATTAATTGAACTGACAAGGGTCTTTTAATAGGTATTAGTTAATCAACAGTTTTCAGGATAAGGACCGAAGGGAAAAACAGCTATTGCTTTCTTCGATTCACGGCAGAACGAGGACGGGCTCATAGCAGTCAAGGCTACAGAAGTTTGATAGTGTGATCTGTCTTGCATCCAATGAAAGGTACATGAATTTGATTCTAAAAATGAAATTCCAACTGTTGATCGGAAGATATTATTTTATGGAGAAACTATATTTAAGGGCAATAAGCAATAGCGAGAAGGCAGATGCATTTATTACCTGGATGAAACCTGGATTAACGCAGGCAATTCCAAAAGTAAAATGTAAATTGATGATCTCATTGATCAAACTGTAGAAAGTTTGATTATAAATTTGGAGTCCCATTCCTGTAGTTATGATTCTGAAGAAGAACTTGGCAAAATTGAGAAGTTGGAGTAAAAATTTGTTTGAAAAAAAAAAGCAAGCAAGCAAGCAAACAAACAAACAGTCCTTGTCAGGGCTAACAAATAATAAGAAAGAGTAATCAATTCATTCCTTATATAGAATTTAAAATAATAAAATTATTTTAACAAATCATTTCCCTTTTTTTTTTTTATCCTTTCTAAATCGTGACAGAACAGACAATAATAACAACAACAACAAAACATTGTAAAATACTCAAAACTAAATACTGGTTGACATTCGAAAATCGGGCAACCTCCAGACCTGAGGAGTGCCGGATTTTTTATGGTTATATATGCTGTACATATTTAACAGAAAATGACTAACTGTATAGTCCTTTAAAGAAAGAAAATTAAACACTAAATGAAAAGCAAATGAAATTTTAATGCTCACCATTTAAATAAAACAATTCTACAGAATTTTAATTCAACTGAATAAAATAGTTCTACAGAATTTGTGCTCGGAAATCTGAAGGAACCGGATTATGGCCAGATTTTTGAATGTCAACTTGTATATGTAAAACTATTTACATCAGGATTTATTCACTTATTATTCATTGGTTAATAAAAAAAAAAAATGACCAAAATTAAACTAAAAGAAAAACACACACACACACACACACACACACACACATATATACTTAATTGATGTTGATTAAACTTTGAAGTTAATATGAAATTAAATTCATCGGAGATTTTACAAAGTTATGATGAAGCATTTTAGCAATGAAAAAATTAAAAAGTTGATTTTAGTCTGATTGTGAATTTAGAAATATTGCAATAATCTCGTTTTTTGTTCTTTAACTCTCTGTAAGTAATAAATCTTTTGTTGGCACAAGGATACAAGCTCTTCTCATTTGATTGATCTGGTCCAATTAGAGTAGCATTGCAACTGTTAGGAAGTAGTTCCTAATAGTTCCAATGCTACTTTCCTAGGTTGTTGCGATGTGTAGTAGATTGTCTTGGCTAGTTTACCTAGATAAGTGGCATTTCATGTGATTATTGCTTCTCTTCATTTGCCTTTGCATAAGATCTTGCAAGTAGCTGATGCTTTGATAAAAAGACTTTTTAATGGATTTCTGTAGTCTTTCTAGGTTATTGGGTAAAAATTTGATTAGTACAAGATTTCATAGTAATTTTGTAACAGTTTGCAAAGCATTAGCTATCCAGAACTACATGATAGGAACTTTTCATTATGATTTCTTACAAGTTCGATTTGACTTTCTTTAATTAGTTATTTGTTAAATACTATGTGGTGATTATGAATGGTGTTTTATTTTAATCATAACCATTTCTTACAGATATTTAGTTAAAAGAAAAGATAATTTTATTTATTTTATTATTATTACTTAGCTGTCTCAGGATAAACATGATGGACATCCAGCATGGCAGTTAAAATCTTTTACTCAAGTATTACATGATGAATCTCAAAAACCCAATCCAGTCCTACAACGAGTAAAAATTATTATGGTAGGTTCATTACTGTTGTTACTATTTGCCATTTTTATTAGTTCATACATTCAAAATATAGTGAAGTAAAGAAAATTTCTGTATTTTATTGTTTTTTAATCTGTATTTTTTTTTTTTTTGTGATGTTTCTTCTCTTGTGAAATTTAAGAAAATATTTCCTCATTTTAAAAATGCATTTCATTTTGTTTGTTTAGTCCGGTATTCTAGATAAAGAAAGGAATATTTGCATGCCAAGTCTTAAGACTTATTAAGTGTAATAAAAGCAACAAGTTTAATATGTGTTAAAAATATATATTTTAAAAAGACAGCCTTAAGAACACTTCAAAAAAATTTAAAGGTAAAAGTTACTGTCCAACCAGTTTCTAATGTCTTTATGGCGATCTTTTTCAAACGCTCGAAGACCAAGGGAGAACACCCTCTATATAAAGCCCATTAAACCAGTTAAGCCCACTTGAATTAAGAGCCATACAAGAATTGAAAGACACCAAGAATATTTACATTACAAAGGCAGATAAGGGAGAACAGATAAAAATATCATAGATGTGTGAGCATTTCCTTCATACCACTGACAGCATTAAGAAATCAACATGAACTTAAGTAAAATCTCCTCAGTAATTAAGAAAACGATAGATAGGTTAGATAGCAGACAAGTTATAGATAATAAACTTTGAAATAATTAATATGCACACATCTTTAACATTCCCAGGTTTACCAAAAATACATAAAGAATAGATGTAGAATTTTTTTTCCGGTATGACCCATTATTAATTGTCAAGGTATGGTGGTATCAATCATTTCCAAGACATTATCAAGCAGGTTAAGTTCACTAACTACAGCATTGCCATGTTCCACCCCTAACACAAAAACAAGGACTTAAGGAGGACATGCTTCACCAGCAATAGTGATATGATCTCTTTGGAGTTATAGCACTCTTTACAAACATCACTTTTCATTTAGTTAAACAAGCCAAGGAATTTCATATCTCTAACCAGGAAAATAAGAACAAACAAATTGACGTTGATGGATATTTGGCTCTTATTCAGTGTTTATTTCAATTGCAGTTTTCCCAAAATGAAACAGGATATTTCACGCAGGAAAGGTGTATTTTTATGGACCTGCCATCCTCGGCTGTGAATGTGGAACTGATCATGGCCTACATTGATTTTAAAGCGATGTCCATCCCTTCTTTACTGGACTATATCATGCTTTACAGGCTTTATATAGACGACCTCTTCCTCATCATCAAGAAGGGGCATTCAAATATGATTCACAGAGCTTTTTAATGTGATCGCCAATGATATTTCATGCATTCCATAAGCCTCAAAAGTTATGTCATCAGTATGTCTGTTCAACATGCATTTAGGATAGCATCCAATGAGACTATATTTGAACACTAGATGTGTACGATCACAAGCATTGTCTGTAACAACGGATACCCTACAACATTTGTTAAACTATAAGGAACACTTTAACATGTTTAAATTACCCTAGTTATGCCAGACTGCAGGATATGCTGCTGGCTATATATCACAGTACCCTATAGTGATGGTTTATACCTGCATATTAAACATCTTTTAGAGCAGCACAGTATTGGAATAGGTGCGTGTCATTCATATATCGTGACCAACATATAAATCAAAAGCGAGACTTTGTGATAACCTTAACCACTTATCGAATAATTGCATATATGAAATCAGATGCATTGGTAATTGCTGTTTCTATATTGAAGAATCCAAAAGGTTGTTAAGGACCTGCCTTAACCCTCACTTACATGGCTTATGTGGCGGAACAATTTTACACTGGTGGTGCACTGATTGCACTACCTCGTTTTTTAGCAATCAATGTTAAAAAAACTGTTATTCGACAAACTTTTTCCTTCTAAATGTTATTGTTTGTATTCAATAATAATTAAAGAAGCATGCATCCATAAAAAATTTATTACAAAACCACTTGATTTTTTTTTTAAACTGAAAAATGCGTTTTTGTTTTCTAAACAGATATCTTGCATGAAACTACAAAAATAATGTTCAAAACTTTTTCTATGGGTGTAATAATGATCTAAAAGATACATACCAAAGTAGTCAAACATTTAAAAAAATGTTTTTAACAGTTTTTGTTTTATAGATATTTTTTATGAAAAATTAACTCTCACCTTGCTCTGTAGCATTTTGTTCTTCCGAAGTAACTTCTTCCCCCATATCAGGCCCATAATCACATTCTGAATCAGAATCGTGGTCACTATGCTAGGATAGGAGGGTAGGTGGCGGGCCAGCCACCTCCTCTGTTGCTAAGTGTTTTTTTTTTTTTTTTACTTTATTGTTGCATGGCGCACTCAGTGCGTTTGAGGGTTAAAGAGCATCTCAATGCCATTAAAAAAAATAATTTAAACTACTACTCAGCATCACATATTTATAAAACATTCTTGATATAGAGAACCCTTTGATACTCAGTTGTGAAGGAGATGACTACTTAAGAAAATTTAAGGAGTCCTTATTTATCTTAATGAAAAAGCCGTATAATGAACTATCCAATGAGTGTGCAAGCAACTATAGTTTGCACAATTAAGAATTAGTGCTACCAATTTTTCACCTAGTGTTTTTTTTCCTTTATCCTATATATTTGCACAAAACTAAGGTCAACATAATTAAATTTTATAGTTTTGAGTTTAATTGACTTGAACATTGGCCTTTCTATTGAACTTGCACCACCTTCCAACTTAGTTGACTTGACCATTTATGATTGGTCGAGACATGGCAGCTTTCACACCCTGCACAATTATCAACTTGGTTAATTTTCTTGATTATTATTGATTTAATGGTCATTATATAGCAGGTTCTCTCCCTTGGTCTTCAAGCATTTGAAGAAAATCGCCATAAGTGTGTTTGAAACTGGTTGAGCAGTAACTTTTACCTTTAAACTTTTGTATGTTCTTATGATTGTCTTTTTAAAGTACTTATTAAGTGTATTCAGGATAAAAGAATAAATGGAGTTTCATTTGTAATCTTGCCTTGAGACAAAACTCATTTTGGATTTTCTGCCAACTGAATGGCAAATGAAGTAGTTTAGAAGTTTAACTTGTATTCTTTGTTTTGCCTTGGACTGAATTGACAAGCAAAATGAGAGACAATGCAATATATCTTATTAATTAATGATATTTGTTATTATTATAGATTTTAAAATTCATTAATTTTATTTGTTTATATGTAGTCTGCAGGATTATTAATAGTTCATGTTCACAGTCACTGGCCTGTACTAGCAGATCCTTATTCAAACAGTGTGACGTCTTCCAGAATTGATTTTGATAAAAAAGAACCCAGTATCTGGTTTAAAGAGCTTGGAAGGTTTGTAATAATACCCAGTAATATTTTCTGATAAAATATATTTGAAAAATAGTAGAGATTCTTTATGTTGTGAAAAGATTATGAACAAACTGTGCATGAATCAAAAAATTAATAAAAAAATTTTAAGAGTTGTTGCACCAAATAAGAATTGCATATTTCTCTTTTCTTTAAGATATTCATTGCAATATTATCCAACAATTACTATCAGACAGGACTATTTCAACAGAAATCCATTCTTGAATCTTTTCCTCAAAATTCCTGTAACTGGAAGTGTTCTGAAAACTTTAGATTGGAACTGAACTGAAAGATGCAAAAAAAAAAAAAAAAAGATGGTGAGAAGGATGCATTCTTTCAAGTTGTTTTGCTAGAAAAATAACCCTGCCTTAGTGTCCTTGTTCAGTACTGTGCCACTTCTATCTTGCATTAACATATACATTATCTTTTTTAAAAAATGTGCAATTATAAATAGTGTATTGCAAATTTATTTATGATTCTTTCAGATAAATATTTGATATGTACTGTCCTTTTTATTACTCTCTAAATCTATTAAATTTTATTAAGACTAAATATTTTATTAAAGTAAGATTTTTGCTTACTCCCTTTGATGACTTAGTCCAGTTTTCCCATCTTGAATAAATTCTGAGCTCTGAACAATGTTTTTGAGAACATTGAAAGAAATGAATAGAAAAAGTATCCTAAAAAAACAGTGGTTCTCTAATCCCTGATTTGGAGCAGAGAATGGTTCCAAGACTCCCTATTGAGTGTTTCAGTCTTCATGCAATAATATCCTTGCATATAAAAGCCCCTACCTTATATTTTGTAAGATATTATTTTTACTAATTAAAATTAACATTATAATTCCTGTATATTTTTTTTTTTAAATAGATGGCTAACCGTCAGTACCGATCAGGTTGTAATGATGATATTGGCACTTGCACTTTTTATTAAATATGTATTTTTTGAAGCAGCACATGTTCATACAGTGATCCAAAGAGAAGACTCAGGCATTTTGCAACGCAGTAAGTTATTTTATTCAAGTTAATTGAATTCAGCTTATGAAATTCTACTGAAAACAATTCATCATATATGTAATAATGTTTGAACAATATATTATTTATAACTATTTCAAATAAACTAAGAAATCTTTAGATACTATTTCTATTATTGTCCTAAATAGCAGTGAAAAAATTCTTTGGAGATTGTTTGGAATTACTTATTTGTAAGTGAAATTCTGTTAAATTGAATATTTCAAAAGCATTAATTATTTTATTTTTATTTATTTTTTTTGTAGAAGAATTTTATTCTCATTTTTCTTTCAAAAAATTATTAAGAGGAAATTAGTTGCTCATTGAAATAAGTACCACTGAGTATTTGTAATCCATAATTTAAAATTCTATCAAAGTTATGAAATTGCTTCATATATATGGAAGGTTGCTCTGGATCTCTGGAAACGAATTTCAGTGATGCTTTGCTGCAGAAAATCCATGTCTCCACCACTGCTGATGTTCAGTTTTATAGCTGCTATTGCTCTGCATCGTAATTTCCATTAAAGTAGGCTGTTATGGAGTACCGTCTTATTGATTTTGTCTACTCCTCACAACAAGCTTTCCATAGACCATCTATCACGAGGGGACACCTGTTTCCTAGTGCTCAATTTAGGAGTCCAGATACACAAAAATCCATTGGTGCAACATCTGGTGACTTCACAGGAATGTCACTTAAAGGTACATCATGTTTTCCTGTTCCATTCTCTCCAGAAGCAGGTTGAAGTAGAGGTGTGACTGGAGGCTTATCTTGATGGAGCCATACCTTGTTTATATCTTTAACATATAAATGGCAAATCTCATTTTGATAAATTGGGTCCAGAACATTAGTTTTATAATAGTGGGAGTTGACCATTGCATTTTGTGCAACATGATGAATGTTTAACTTGCCCTTATAGCTGTACTTGCCCTGCAAATGAAAATGAATCACTTTGAAAAAGTTTCGTTGCACTCTGTATACTATCTTTGAACATTTTTGTCGCCCCTTTGACAGTAGTAAATTACTCGGGGTTTATTGCAGTCATTAAGATAGACATATGCTTCATCTACTGTTACTAAATTTCCATTTTTCTCCTGATAGGTGGTGCTCATACAGTTTTCGTTTGTTCAGGTCTCTGAAATGTGTCACAGCAGCAGTTTATGAACTCAGCTCTACGGCATTTTTTTAATTCAAATCCTGGTTGATTATGGTGTTTACAGTTGTTAAAGATCTTCCTGTCTTCATTGCAATAACCCTCTGGGTTACCTGATTGTTTCCCCGCTATAAGGGACTTCACTTTCCTCATCACGTTTGAAGTATGACTGGTAGTAGGCCATTGAAAGGCTTGTTGTTTATTTTCTACAGTTAGTCCCATTCTCACATGCCCATTGTTGTTTACCACACAAGATATTTCCTTCTTTGACATTTAATTCCATGCTTATTGCATGCCTTTATGATTGTGAAGTAGTTATACTTTGTTGAAAAGAGCCTTCTCAAAACAGTTCGATTTTCTTTGGCACAAATTATTTTCACACTGAACAGCAGGTGGACGTCTGCATCACCATTGTTAAGCACAAGCTTATCTTGTGTATCACAGGCCAGTAACTGCTTATGCAAATCACTTCCAGAGATCTAGAACAATCCTCTAATACATTGGAGAATGTATGATGTAACATAGTTTATTATATTCTTCTTCTTCGCGAATGGGTCACTTAGGACCACGCGGAATCAACACACTTTGAGCCTTCCTCCTTGCCCAATAGTTCTTCATTCGGATACATTTTGTGACACTGCACATTTTATCATTGTTACTGATGATACATATTATGGTTCTTGTTGATGCCAGTGCCTTTCTGCTGTGCTTCCCATTAGCTACTATCTTCACTTCCATATCATGATGTATTTGCTATCTCTTCTCCAATGTTAATTTGCATTTGTGAATACTTTCTCTACATTTAAATTTTAATTACTTAAACTACTGTTTGAAGAGGAACCTGTTCATAGTTATTTCCATTCCTCATGTGCCAAGACAAATTTTGTCTCACTTCAAACCAGACTAATTTCAAGTTACCTGCCTTTTTACATGGAATGGGTTAATTGCACCATACATTAAGCATTACATTACAGATTGTTTCAAAAGATCTTTAGAGCAGATCTTTGACCATCTTTATTTCTGATAGATTGAGAGGTAGGATTAACCCTTCAAGTCGATAAGACGTACACGCATACATTCCCATGTGTCTCACAGCCTGTTTGACGTACAGGGGTATATTCCCCGAAGGGATTGATAATTGGCGGCCTCCCGCTGTTAATTTTCAACGTAATTCTGTAATTTTCCTCTGACTGAGAGACAATTAAATAAGCTTACAATTTATTAGTGAAATTTAAATTTCTGCACTGTAGTTTAGCCATTAAAAATTTTTTCTTTAGCTTATTTCATTTCTAAAGAAAAAAAGTACCAGGGGAAAGACATATGCAGGAAAGAAACTCACTGGCCTGAAGGGTTAAATACAAAACACTAATCAAAATTTTACATATGCCACTGGAATTTCACAAATAAAGATACTCACACAACAAATGATCCAGGAATGATGAAACTCTGTATATGGCACTGTCGCAGGTAGTTGTGTTACTGATTGCAGTTGGGTTGCAATTGCTCTTTGAGAAATGTCACCAGGTCATTATTATCACTACGGCTGTGGCTATATGAACAGCCATTATATGACCGCTGTGTGCTTTTTAATCAGTGTGGTTGTGGAGTGCAGATCTCTTGAGTCCTCGGCTTGCCTTGACGATGCATTCGAAGCAGTTTTGAACAATTGACAAGAGTTTGAGAGAGGTCGTATAGTTGGACTGAGGGAGGCAGGCTGGTCGTTCTGTTGAATTTTTGCTGCCATCTGGACCGAATGTATCGTGCAACAGTGTTGGAAACAGAAGAGAAGAGGGAACATACATAAAAGGAAGGCTGGGAGATCTAGGTAGATTACCAAATCGTTGTCTGACAGACACGAACTGATACAAGAGTGTCCCTGCCCACCATCCAAAGACATGTAGAGCAGCATTACTAGAAACCCCTGTGTCTACCTGCACGATTGCGAACATGCAGAATGAAACTTGCATTCTCCTTGCCCCTTAGTCTGTCATTAACATCCACCATTGGTGGCTTTGTTTGCAGTGGTGTGTGAGCACATGGCATGGACGACTGTAGACTGGCAACGAATTGTGTTTAGTGACGATTCCAAGTTTTGTCTGGACTTGAAAAACCACCATACTCAAATATGGAGGAGCACTGGGCAGCACACAAATCCAGGCTTCATTTTTAAGTTCACACTGCCAGGACTGGTGACATCATAATATGGGGAGCCACCTGCTACAATTGTCTCCACTGCTAGTGATCATGGGAACATTGAGGACAGTGGTATAATCAGGAGATTCTGCAGCTGCATGTGCTTCCCTTCACGGTGTGGCTAGAGAGGTCCATTTTTCAACAATGTAATATCTGCCCACATGCAGCACATGTTTTCCTGGACTGCCTCCATGCTGTTGACACCTTTCCTTGGTCCACCAGATCTTCAGTCATGTCTCCATTGAACATGTGAGAGAGCAGCTGGGATGGTAGCTTCAACCATCAACGGGTATGAGCAATCTGGGGCAGCAGTTGTAGCAGTTATGGGAGGATCTTCCACAGAATAACATTAGATGTATTTATTACTCCATACCAAGCTGTATTGCCACATGTAACCATGCTAGGGGTGGTATAGTATTAAAGATACTATTGACCTGAGTGTTTTGCTCGAATAAACAACCCATTTGCTCTGATATTGTTATCAGTTGTTAGCATCATCATTCTTATTGCCTTTGCCAAGTGTCATTCCATTTTCACTGTTGCTTCTGGGTGTTCTAATTTTTTTGGCAATGAGTGTATTTTTAAATGACCAAGATATAAATGGTATAGATTTTAAGACTTAAGATTTATTTTTTTTTCTTTGTATGTCGATTTTTATGAGTTGGTTTGTTAATTTATAAAATTTCAACATTTCATTTTCAAATTAGATCCCTCCCTTACATCACAGCAGATTTCATTTGAAGATAAAAGTGTTCAGACAGGAGACTCTCCAGTTTTATCAGTTTCATGTTCTGAAGAGGAATTTGAGTGTGGAACATCAACATGTCCCTCTCGAACTTTGAAAGAATGTGTAGACATCCTAAAATCAGTAAGGAAATCAGTATTTTTTTTTTTTTTTCATTTTCTTTTTAAGTATTATTTTGATAGGAAATTATTGTTATCCTTAGGTTTCCTGTGAGTCTGCTTTCTTTTTAAGTTTACCTAACAGCAAACAAAATCTTCAGTGAATTATGCTATATAAAATTAAAATGTTGAGAAGTCAATTTAATGGATCTAAAAATATTTTCTTAAAACAAAAGTGTTTTATTTTGTAGTAATGTGCATTTGATATACAGCATAGATTTTTCTTAGTCTTTAGAGAAAACTTCATTTTAATTTTAACATTTTTTATTTTTATTCTGTCCAGTTTTATGTGATAAATAATAGAGCCTTGGATGGTCCTTTCAACCTTATAAAGTAAAATAGGAAAAAAAAAACACCCAGAAACTGAAGTCTTATTTTACTTTTTAAAGTGTAAAAGATAGTCTGAAACTTCTTAAATGGTAGAATATATGTATATGCTTCTATGTAAAAGTAATCAGAAATATTTTCTAATTTATGACTGTAGCTAAAATAATGAAATATTAATGGTTTATAATACTGAATTTTCATTACAGGAAGGTGTTCAGAAGCTTAATGATGATGAGATTGCCGAATTAGTGAAAGCCAAATATATTCCTGCCTATAATTTGGAAAAAGCCCTACAAAATCCTTTACGAGGAGTAGGAATTCGCCGTAAAGTCATCATGGATTCTATTAATTGTCCTGAGATAATGGAGCATTTACCTTACAAAAACTATGAGTATTCTTTTGTAAGTTGAGGTTGTTTAATAATAAACTTAATTGAAATTTTTAAAGTAAAAGTTATTTGCATAAATCTTCAAAGTCTTATGGAAACATAATTTGTAGAAAAATTAGAAGATTTAATTTATGAGGAATATGGTATCTATGCAATAAGAAGTGTATTGAAGTAGAATTACTTGAAATAATCTTTTGTATTTGCAAAAGTTTTAAAAATACACCTCCATGCTATGTTTAAGGATCTCCATGTGTCTGCATCTCCTGTGCCCTCTCTGAATCATCTCGCCCTTATGTAGTCTTTTCTATGTTCCAATTTTCCTTCCATAATTTAGATAGAAAGTTGAAAATTAAATTCACAGCTTAGCAGAACCCTTTTCTCATTTTTCTCATTCCTGTTAATGGAAATTCTTCTATCTTCCACTCATTCTTCTCTGTCTCTGTACTCTGCAGCTGTTACTGCATTATGATCTTTTTAAACTCCACTGTGTTCTTAAATCCACAGTTTTCCTGAAACTTTGTGAGTTTCCTTTCCCAAGAAGTTTTCAAAGTGAGTTTTTAGTTTCACAATGGTTTTCTCTATCCTCATCTCAGCAATCTGAAATTAGATGTACATAATTTATTCACTATAAGAGAGTAAAGGAGAATTTTCTTCATTGGTTTCTAATATCTTACTAATATCTAATATCTTGCTTTCATTTTTCATTTAGGAAGTCAATAATCAAATGACTTGATATCATTTTTAGTCTTCTTTTCTAGGAAAATTGGTCTACATGTGCCTGTGTCTGTAGAACTGTCCAACTTTTGTATTTGAAAATTGCTATGTCGGTGTTTGATGAGAAATAACCATGTAAATGTGAACAAATATTCCCTTAGAAACAGTATCAGAGTCATACAATAATGTTTTATAGATGTTTTATTTAATTTTTTTTTTAATATTAACGTGCAGTTAAAAACAATAAAACCGCCAACCATTAAAGAACTATGTACAATTAAAATTAGAACACACTTTAAAACAACACAATGCAAATACCAATGTTTATGGCATCAGGAAGGACGCATATTTGTGTAAATTTTATGAGTCTGGTATAATTAGGCTTCAACAATGCTATAATCAAGATTTATCGGTCATTAATACGTTAGAATATGGAATATGAAAAGGATAAGGGGGATAGTAAAAGGGGGAAAAAAAAGTGGTTTATTATGACGCCACTTTGTGGAGTTCAATGGCTTATTCCAGTCTGATCATTACAAATTATGACCCTAGATGGAGGTTCTTTTATTCTTTCATTTTAATCACAAGGATGAATCCAACAGAGGAGGATTAGATTGTGGGAATTGGGGACACATTTGATAAAAGAGTCCTAATGAGAAGGGGACTTGAAACTTCTGATGATGATGACCTTGTGGAAACTGAAAACAGGCCGAAACTGTCCAGGTTTTTATTTCTTTTATTGTATAATTATATTTTATTATGTTTATTATATTCTTCATTATGTGTCCTGAAGTGATTTCAATTCCTAATATTCAAATATCATCACACGTTAAAATTCTTTTTAATATTATCAATGAAATCTAATAGATACCTTTAACTTTAGTATGGATGGGCTGGGTCTCTCAGACTCAGGTGCTTTTAGTTCTCCTGTTTTCCATTAGAGTTCACCATTTATTGGACTGTTATTCCTGGTATCTTCCGGAAACACCTGTAGAGGCCTCTTGCTACATCATAATGCCATTTTGTGTCAGTTAGTTGTTGAGACATGTTCAAACTTGTTCACAGGTCTTTGAGACCCCGCCCGTCTGCTTTTGTTTTGTTTTGTAACTTGTGTAATGTGAATTGTAAAATATATTACTGACATTCAATATAATAGCTTGTCAACTAAATACTGAAGAAATCAAAAAACTATTATTAGGAAGTGATTTTTAATTTTCAGTTTAATATAATACTTTAATTTTTCTTACAAATGTCAATTAAATTTCATTTTTCAGAAAGTCTGTGGAATACCATTTGTAGTAAATATCTCTAAGCTTATATTATCATTTTAATATTGAATGAAAAAAATACAAACATAAAATACAAACCATTTTACTGAAAAGAGCAAAAACGAGGGCACATTTTACTATAAATAATTTCATAAAATGTAGTTTTTAGTTCGTTTGAATGATATAAAACTCATCAGGCCTGAAAGACCCAACCCATCCGTTTGTGTTATTTTTTCTCCCCTGTCTGTCCTAGGGTTAATTATGTTAGGGCAAGAATGTATGTTTCTTGCCCTGCTGTAATTATAAAAGCTCTTTGTTAATTATTTACAAAAATACAATAATACTTCCATGAATGGGTAAAAAGTGTTAATAATTTTCACTGAGCAAACAAAATCAAGTTAAATCTTGATTACGCATCACTTTTATGCAACAGTATATTCATTCTAATGGCACATTTCTATAAATTCAGCTACAAGTCACTTTTGACCCTAGCAGAATATTCTTAGTATATCAAGCAGCTCCACTACTTACATTGTTAATTATGTATTGTGTTAATATACGATATAGATATGTACACAAGGTGGCCATAATTAAAGAGGAGGTCTTCAGAGCCCAATAGCAAAAATGTAGTGGACAAATTCAACCAAACTTGGTATAAATATCCTCTGAAGCACAGAGTTTCAATTTATGAAAATAAAAAAAGTACAAAATTTTGCCACCAGAGGAAATTTGGTGCTAGAAACATTGGATTTGAGATTATTGAAAGAGTAGTGGCTAGAACAGACACTACAAATCAATTTTCATATTCATATATGTTACAGATTTGGTTCAGTATGTGATTTAGATACTTTAAGAACTGTATTCTGTGAACGATGTTTTCTGTAGTGGATTGCAACAGATCCACTGCATTATTCTGTCTTGGTTGCTGATCATGGACATGCTCTTGATACACCAGGCTTTTTGAGATCGCCTACAACAAGAAGTAGGTTGAGATCAGGTGAATGAGGTTGCCATGCCATGAGAAATGCATGACTAGTCATTCTGTTTTCTGTGAATTGTTGTTGTAACACTTGCTGTCTGGCAGTCCAATGTGAGGTGATGCTTCATCCAGCATGAATATAATAAGAGTTGAAAAATCCTCACTTCTGTTGTTGCAGAACAACAAAGTTGAGCAGCATCTCTCTGTACCTAACAACAGAAATGATACAAGTCACTGGTCCTGTTGGGCAAATTTCTTCAAAAAGTACAGACCGGTGATAAATAATGCTGAAAAACCACACCACACTGTGACTTTCTGAGAGTGCAAAGAGGTGTGATAAAACACAAGGCTTATTTGCAGCCCAAATGTGGCAATTGTGTGTGTTAATACTGCTGTTCAGATAAGAATGTTTGTCATCACTCCACAAGATCTTGCAAAGCCTTGTATCTCCACCTTCATTTGAGCTGAGAATGTCAGGGCAAACTGTAGTCCTGTTTCTGCATCACCACAAAGCAAAGCTTGAGTATGGAAGATCTTGTAGAAGAAAAACTTTAGCATTTGATGTAGGATTTCCATACAGCTGAGTAAGGCATATCCAGTTGCCTTGATATTGCCAAAGTACTGCTGGATCCTTGGGCCTTGTTCATTCAATGTTCCATGATAGGATGCAACTTCAACTTGTTGAGGAATAATAAGTGTTTGTTTTTTTTTTTTTTAATAAATCTGAAACTTCATATTCCAGAGAGTATTTGCACCAAGTTTGGTTGAATTTCAGCCATTACAGTTTTCGCTGCAGTGCTTTGAACACCATCTGTTTAATTATTGCCACTTGTATATACAGTGGAGCCCCGTTTATACGTTTTTCAAGGGACTGAGAAAAAAAAAATGTATAAATGAAAAAACCTATAAACGAAATTCACAAAAGTTACGAACAATTTCATAATAACCAACAATAAAAAGTCAGAGGTAAATTAAAATATTACATGAAAATGAAATACAAGAGATATGTAATACAAAACTTTTTATTCCGGATTTAATGTACAACTAGTACTGTTATTCATATTCATTCAGCATTTACAAATATTTTGTTGTTTTTGGTTGTAGGGCTTTTTTGGAATGCACAGAAAAAAGTTCATTGTGCACAGTTAAAAGTGCCATCTTAACTTTATCATTTAAATCACTGCTAATGAGGTATTCTTGCATGGTGTTAAAACCTGCCAAAGCTTATCGAAAACTTGACAGATGTTTTTAAGTGCAAGTTTCTAAGACTGCGTGCCTTTTCTAAGACTGAACAATCGGCCGGTGGGAATCTTAGGTTGAAATGTGCATTTTCTCTCTTCTTGAGTTCTTGAAAAAAAACGTATAAATGAAATTTGCGATTTCAGGAAAACGTATAAATGAAATTATTTAACATTAAAAACATGGTGCGCTCGCCTCCTTAGAATCCTTAGAAACTCCTTAAAAATGAATAACTCCTTTCCAAGGTGCTTAAAACTACTTGGAAAAGCCAAGTACTCCTTAGAAACTCCTTAAATCATCCTTTAAAAAAAAACCGCATGAATATATATTATATTCTTTGAGCATAAAAACAGACTAAACAGACTAAATTTGTCTCCCACAGATGGGTGAAGAATGTCCCTGTATGTGAGAGGGCATTAGAAATTTTGCCTCAACTAAAAATGTACATTATGCTAGTTGAAAAAAGAAAGTTTACTGAGTCAGCTACAAAATCATTTGAATATGTCAGAGAAAATGTTAAAGATAATTTGTTTCCAGTAAAGCTCAATATCTTTTTAAGTGTAGCAAACGTTATACAGCCATTCTGTCAAAATTACCAAACAGATAAACCTATGCTGCCATTTATGGCTAAAGATCTTAGAAAAATAATTCTACTTATTTTGGTCATTAAAATGTATAATATATATATTTTTAAAAAAACAAACTAAAAGATTACTATTCTTTATTACATTTTGTCTTTAAATTCCTCAAATGATGATCTCTATTGAATTAAACATGTTACATTTTTTGGATATTGTATATATACAATATCTAGCAATTTTGACCTAACTCCTTAGAAATTTCTTAGACTCCTTCGATTTTTTCTTCTAAAATTTGTACGAACCCTGTAATAAGCATTGGATTTTGCTGGGACCATTCAAAAAAACGTATAAATGATAAAAACGTATAAATGAGAAACATATAAACGGTGCTCCACTGTATCTTAATTTACAATTTGCAAACTGATATTGAAATGTACACTTTATCTGCTATACAATGTCTTATTATTAAAAAACTAATAATAATTGTTACATCCATATTAACTGTTAATTTTAATTTTCTTGAACATGCACATTAATCTTAGTTGTTCTGTTACCTTTGTTGCTTTAATAGAAGCTGATTAATAAATGTGTCAGGTAATTAAAGTTGTACTTATTTTTGTTTTCCTTGTTAAGAAATGTATAGGTTAAAATCAAGTTATTTCTAATATAAAATTTGACTTATAGGTAATGGGTACTTGTTGTGAGAATGTGATTGGATACATCCCAGTTCCTGTTGGAGTAGCAGGACCACTACTTCTCGATGAAGTTCAGTACTATGTACCTCTTGCAACAACAGAGGGCTGCCTTGTTGCAAGTACTAATCGGGGTTGCCGAGCTCTCAGGGTATGTATGTTTCATGCTCCATTGTTCTTGTCACTAGAATTAATGGTTGACTGAAATATAAAGATTAGTTTTTACAATTCTATTTATCTTTTAGTACTAAATGATCTTATGAATTACATTTAATGAAATTTTGGGAAAAAATAAATGAACACTATACAACAGATAACTCGTGCAGCATTAATTTTGCTGATAACCACTGTTTCTGTCTCATTGATCAGCTGCTGATTTTTTTTTTCTTTCTGTTAAATATTTATTTGTGTTATTCTATTCAGACTTGTGGAGGTGTACAGAGCAATGTAGTAGCAGATGGAATGACAAGAGGACCAGTTGTTAGATTTCCTTCTGCCAATAGAGCTGGGTAATTAAGTTATTTTATTATCATTGTTGTTAATTTTTGCAATGTGCCATAATGGGGAAAAATATAGAAATGATATGGACCATGGTAGTCTTCAGATCCCAAAATACTTTTTCAGTATTATCTTTTTAATTTTCCATACTAGTGTGTAATGTGGTAAAATAACTATAAAATGCATTTTTCTTCTTTTTTAAATGTTAATAGAATTTCATATTTTCAAAGGCCTTTAGTCTATTTTTTGAATGATTTCTTGTATCAGTGTTGATGTCATTTTGTGAGAGAACCTTGTTATCACATTAAATTTAAAAAAAAGAAGAAAAGAGAATGCAATGATCTTATCTAATACAGTAGAGTCCCGAAAACTCGGCACTCGATAACCCGGCAATTCGGATAACTCGGCCACCCCTGGCAGGGCGAAAAAAACCCCGCACAGACCCGTTACAAGTTACATTTATATACAGTTCATGTATTAGGTATTTTCTTAAGTTTATTTGGACAGTTTAAGTTTGAGCTATAGCATTCTTTGTAAACTGTTGTAATTGTTGTCTCAAGCAACAAATAAAAGTATTTTATGACGAAAAAAAATCGTACTTATTCTTTTTTAACACCTTTCCCAATAACCTGGCAGTTTCACAATCTCGGCCACCCTTCGGTCCACATTAGGCCGAGTTTTCGGGACTCTACTGTATATCAAAGGGTTTGATCATGTTGTCTAGATTAAGGGCTACTTTATTTAAAGTAGAATTATGTCGTTACTTGACTAGCTCAAACAATAATGCATTTATAAAAATAAATGATTAAAATGTATAATATTGTATAACTATTGATTAATTCAATGTGTTTTTAAATAATTTGTTTCAAATCTTCATTGCAAATAACCCATGTGGACAAAGAAGAAAACGAAATAAATTTTTGTTTTTAACTACACACACACACACACACACACACACACACACACACACACTACATAAAGCATCTATTGATTGGATTGAAAAATAATCCAAACAGGACTTAAGTGTAAACTATAAAAGAAAATCTATTTCTATAGTTATACAGCATTTAAGAATTTGTTCTTATTTTCTATTCTTGATTTTATTTTGTACATCCATTTGTAAGGCTATTTTATATAAAAACCAAAACACTGTGCCTTCATTAAGCATTAATATATTGATTATATCAACTTCATAATTAATGGCTTAATTTTTTTTTTAAGATGAGATTTGATTTTCATCACCAAGGGCTGCTTTTATGTAAAGAACTACAGTGACTTTTTGTAGCCCTAGTAACAGTGCACTTCAGCAATTTAACTTTAACAATTAATAAATTGTTGGAACCTGATTTAGATTTTGATAAATGTTTACTTTGTGATGGAGCCTAAATTTTATAGGTAGAATAACTAAAACATTTGGTCCAGATTGTTTGAAGTTGTGTAAATTTGGAGTAAGTCTTATAACAGTTTCTTTCTTCTTGCTTTATTACTTTTTTTTTTTTTTTAAATATGTATAATATGTTCTCTTCTATTTATTGTAGCACTTCTTTTTATCCTTCATAACCCTTAAGTAAGATCATAAATAATACGGCCTTCATTTTCAAGAATGCCATTGATTCACTGAAATGCTATTTTGATTTTTTTTTTTTGCATGATAATTGTCCATTTAAATCATGCATTTTTAGTTTTCTAATTCATTGTCAATATAGAAGTAATAGCAGATTTGTAGGATTTTTTTTTTTTTCCTTGTTTAACATTTCTCTTAATTAACTTACAGTGAGATATAATAAACCTTTATTTTTCTTGGAAATTTTGAGTCACATCTCATGTTTTGGCATCCCATTAGCCTGTTTTGGAGCCAATAAATTTATCATAGATGCTTCATTTTCTTATAAAGATCTGATTTCATCAGTCAAAGCTGACAGCTGACTCTTCACATCCTTCAGACAGTGGGGCATTACAGTGGAAGGGAAGAACAGTAGTGTGTGCCAAACTGAAAATACTGTACATTCAGATAGCTTTCAAAATAGAACACAATTTTTTTTCTTCTTAGAATGACAATACTTTGACCAATAATATTGACCTTTCCTCCTGTGGCTCTTTGTGTAGAGTAAAGAACCATTTCTTTTTTTTTTTTTTTCTAGTGTTAAACATATAGTAATTTTCAAAGTTAATGAGTTAGTATTAAATGCTGTTGTATTAAAATTATTTAGCAGCCAATCAGAAAAAAGATAAAAAAAATAATCAGAAGGAAAAAAAATTGCAGATTAGCCCACAATCGTTAATTTATCTGTTTTCATAAGAACTATATTTAAGGTTTTTTTTTTGTTTTTTTTTTTTTTTTTTAAATTGATAGTTCATATAAGGATATAAATGTTAGGATTAAAATAATGTATGTGCATAATTCAGGGGAAAAGGAAAGAAAGAGTGTGTGGCACATTTGTCAAAATGTCTTTTTTACAATTCTCAAATTACTGAATAATAATAAAGTTTGCTTTTCTTGTATCTTTCGTCACAGGATTGTAATGCAAAAATTAAAAGAAAATAGCTTATTTGAATTATTGAAGAAAAGCTTTGACACTTCTAGTCGATTTGCTCAGCTTCAGAGGTTGCAGGTTCGAATAGCTGGACGTTACTTATTTATTAGATTTGAAGCAACTACAGGTGATGCTATGGGAATGAACATGCTTTCAAAGGTAAGATTCAGTGTAGTTTAAACTTTGCATCTTTTTTAAAACAAATACACTCAAGAAATGTAGCAAAGAGTTTAACAACCATAAGATCATAATCAGCTTATTTAATTGACAGCTAGGGCCATCTATGGGCAAATTCCGGTTTCATATTTACAGATCTGGTGTTGTTATTGTTTTGTGATTTTTTTTCAGCAATTAGGAATTTTAAGCTGATTTGATATTTTGCCTACCACTAGAGACCATTTAATTTCAGTCAATAGTGTTGTAACATTAGCATTACCTATGTAAACAAATGCATAGAGAATGCTGCAGATGTGGAAACATTATAATAAATAATGTACTACATTACAAGATATTTAATTTGAATTCAAGTTTTCAGAATGTAGCAAACAAATTTCAGTCAAAATTACCAAAGTGATACTTAACAAATAAGTAAAAAAAATGATTTTAGATGGGCATCTACATAAATTTTCTAATATTGATGTTTTCATAAGTTTATATCCTAGAAGCATACATATAACAAACATAGGATATTCTTGTATCTTAAGCTAGCAGTTTCCTCACTTTAGTTATCAAGAGAATGGCAAATAAAAGTAGAGTAAAAACATTAGTCTTGAATATTTTTTGGAATAATTTCATATGTATTAGGAAAAAAAAAAAAACAACAACTTGTAAACCTCATCATATGACAGTAGAATCTTACCAGTAAAAAAAAAGGTTGGACAAAATTATTTTTATGTTAATGTGGATGGGACTGGAGGAACCTTACCTGTTCTTAACCTGTTGCTCACCAACAATATAAGACAAATGATCCAACACAGTTTCATGATAATTTTTTTAAAAAAAGTACAAGATACAGCAGTAATAAATTGCCTATTATACACTATTTAGTGCTAATAAACTAAATTATAAAAACATAAAAAGTTTAAAAGACTTTCTTCAGTGTATTTTTTTTTTTTTTTTTAAATTTAGGGAACAGAGATCGCACTGAAAACTCTTCAGCATGAATATCCTGATATGGAAATTCTGAGTCTTAGTGGTAATTATTGCACCGATAAAAAGGCAGCAGCTGTAAATTGGTAAGTAAATTTACTTAATTGCATTTGCTTTCTTGAGAATTACATTGCTAAGACAGAGATAAAAATGCAACATGATGTATGGGACTACAGGAATCTTGTATTTTTATTGTATTAATTTTAAGGTGTGTAGTCTTATCAAATTACAGTTACAGTAAAATAAAATAATACAATATTTAAGAAAAAGTAAACTTCATCCTAAAGCATGATATTTTTCAGCACGTAAAGTAACTTGAAATTTTTTGTTCTTAAAACTTTTTTCAACCTTTAATTCAGTGGTTCCCAAACTGTGCGTTGGAGCAAACACAGGGGCACTGTGGGATATTTCAAATTTTTGAGAATGAAGTAAAAATAGTTTTCTTTAAATTTGTGTATTATTCTTTCAAAAGAACTAAGTTGTTAGGACATAAAATACTTAACTGCTAAATAAACAGACCTGTCAGGTATTTCTTTTGGTCTATGGGCACTGTAAAAAAAGTTGCAGAAAGACTAAGGTCTGAGAAAGTTTGGGAATTCATTTTTTTTTTTCTTTTAATTTCATGTAGCAGATATAGGCATACATATAAGTACAAATCAGCTGTTTCACTCTTAAGTTTATTTTAAGTAATCTAAAAAATGCTTAAATTTGACAAAAAAAAAAAAAAAAAAATCAAGAAATCTATGCTTAGGTTGATCAGAAAAAAAAGTTTACAAAGCTTCTGTACGAAAAGCAAACCTTTTTTGAAATGTTGCCCTTAAAGTGGTACAGATATACTATTTTTCTACAAAGTCACCTTGACAATTGAAGCATTTGTCACAACGTTTGATCAGCTTGTCCATCCCAGCCCCATAAAAGTCAGGATCCTGCTGTTGTATGCACTGTTTTGCATCCCATTGAATTTCCTCATTGCATGTGAAGTGTTGACTTGACGTGTTTTTTTTTTTTTAAGGCAGGGAACACATGAAAATTACTAGGATCCAAATCTGCACTGTTATATTCCAATATTTCCCAGTGGAAACCGTGCAGAAAGATTTTGTGTGCTTCATGCAACATATGGTCAGGCATTGTCATGAAGAAGATCACACCGTCGTTCAGGAGATCAGGATGTTTCTTCCTGATGTTGTTGCACAATTTCTTTAAGGTTTCAATAAGAGTCTAGTTATGTAAGGAGATCGCCATTTGGAAATGACAGCGCATATCTTCAGTGACATACATGAGAAAGATCACACAGCACTGATCAGTATAGCCCTTGATCAGATATTTTAGCAACTGCTGGTATTATAGCAAACTCATAAATTTAATTTGTAAAGATTGTAAGTTGTTTTTTTTTTTTGTTTTTTTTGGTGTATGTGTGTGTGTGTGTGTGTGTGTGTGTGAGATCAACCTTCATAGATGCATTTGTATATAAATGAATCAGTCTTGGGGATTGATAATCTTGTGGAAACAAACTGCTTTTTGACTTGAAAATAGGGCAAAATTATTTTTACTGTTTTGAGAATAGGAGAATATTGAATAGTGCAAGTCAGCATGCTATAAAACATTGCAGTTATTGATACATATCTGGTATATATTCATCCATGCACAAGATACTGGAACCAGGTTATTAACATTATGATTTATATTCAACCATAAAAGTAGTAAAATGTTTCTGGGTTCTTAGTATCTTATGGAAGGAGGCTCTCATTCATAGGAATGATTTTTCAAAATATTAGAATTCTTTGACATTTAACCATATGTATATATTCTTATATTCGTTATTTCACCAAATTACATTTCATTGGGGACAATCTTGTAGTAAAATTGTATTTTAAAGTAAGAATTTTTAAGAAATGAATGTAAAATACTTTGACAAACTAATAAATTAATTTACTTTAAGATTTAATATTCTTTTATACTTTACTGGTTTGTTGACCAATAATTAAAAACTTATATTAAATTCAAAAACTTTAACATCAAATGTTAAACAGGAATTGGACGATATTACAAGGGGCGTTCAGTAAGTAATACAACTTTTTTTATTATTATTAATTATTACTTCAGGGTTTGTTTTATTAAAATGTGGAATATACCACATTGTTCCCCAATATTTTGGCTACACAATCCTATTTTTCTACGTAATCTCCGTGCAACTCAATGGATTTGAGCCACCTATTTGTGAGATCCTGTATGCTCTCACGGTACCATGCTTTAGGTTGCCCTCTCAGCCATCCGTATACTGCGGCGATGACTTCATCTTTATTGTCCAATTTCTTTCTGTGGATTGCATCTTTCAGAAGGCCGAAGAGAAAGTAGTCAGAAGATACAAGATCTGGACTGTAGGGCGGATGAGGAAGGACAGTGCATTGCAGTTTCGTGAGTTCTTCTTGGGTGCACAGACTTGTGTATGGCCTCATGTTGTCATGAAGAAGGATCAATTTGGTCACATTCTTGTGGGGATGAATGCACTGAAATCGCTTCTTCAAGTTCTTCAGAGTTTATTGTTGCACCATGAGGCTTAACGTCAATCAAAATCACCCCTTCAGTGTCCCAGAAGACTGACGCCATGACTTTGCCAGCTGCAGGTATTGTCTTGAACTTTTTCTTTTGAGGAGAAGCTTTGTGACAGCATTCATGGATGGTTGTTTTGTCTCAGGCTCGAAGTGATGAATCCATGTTTCATCTCCTGTGACAGTTTTTGACAGAAAACCTTCACCTTCAGCCTCATAATGAGCAAGCAACTCTGAACAGATGGTGCGTCATTGGTCTTTATGGTCAGCAGTTAGGCTTCTGGGTACCCACCTGGAACAAACCTTTGAATATCCTGACTGGTGGATAATTGTATTGACACTACCTACAGATGTCAAGTTGAGCAGCAAGTAGTTTTGTTGTGATACACTGTTCTTCGAGAATATGGGTATCGGCATGTTGCAGCATTGCCGATGTCACTGCTGTGTGTGCCTGCCCTGAGCGCGGATGATCCGACAGACTGCTTCAACCATCTGTTGAGGATGACAACTGCTCTACCCAATGACTGACAGTGCTTTTATCCACTGCCACCTCTCCATGTACATTCTGCTGCAAGCACCTATGAATGTTTGTGACACTCATTTTCTGCCAAAAGAAATTCAGTGACTACTCTTTGTTTAGAATGCATGTCACTCAGAGACTCCATTTTGGAAGCTAACTGTATCACTACCATTTAGTGGACGATGATGAAACTACATAAGATTGTGCAAGAGGGTTCAAAGATATTCTGCACATATTTTTTTTTTTTTTTCCAAACAAAACGAACAGATATAAAAAATGTGTTGCATTACTTATTGAATGCCCCTCATACAATGTTAGGGATCAGTTCTTCTCACTTCTATTTTCTGTGGCATATAATATTAAAAGAATAAGCTTAATATTTACAAAACTTATTCTAAAGGCTGTTAACAAATAAACTTGATATTATTCATAAAAAAAAAATTATCTTAAACTCCCATCATTAAGTCTTTCTATGTCTTGCTGAAATATATTTTTTGGTTCCTGTTGATTATCCCTTTCATTGTTTATTCAGTAATAACAAAGTTATGAACAAGTAGATACCAAACCAGCAGTCATTCAGAGCTGTGTTAATGTATAGCAATTATCTGAAATGATTTTTGGTGTAATTAATTTTGTGTAATAATTTGTAGGAACAAATTTCATATAAACAGATCTCTTTTCTGAGAACTTTTTTTTATGTCTCAGATTATTTTACTGAATAGTGACTTTTGTTTTGTTACTATTTAAATGAAATTATAGGTATCTTTAGTAATAAAATGAAATTATATTCCTTTTTTTAAGGATTGAAGGAAGAGGAAAATCTGTAGTATGTGAAGCAATTGTACCATCAAAAATTATAAAGGAAGTAAGTTAGCCATTTTCACTTTCAAATTATTAGTGTTTCTAATTACAGAATAGGTTATTCTTTATTAATGGAATAAATATTTTAGTGCTATAAAGACTTTTTCCTATAAAATAATAGGCATTTTTAGTATGGCTTTAATTTTTTCCTTTAGTTTTGAAGTTTATAAATTTAATGTTATAAATTAAGTTAGACTAGTAATGTTGTAATATCAAACTTAATTCAAAAGTAATGTGCTTTGATCAATATTAGGCTTTTGCCCATTTAGAAATAGATGTTTGCAATATTCCCTCCAAAAACTGTTAAGAGGCAGTTTTAAAATTGTTTGGGGACATTATTCCTGACCTTGGTATAAGAATAAAGGAAATACTGATGTGTGGCTGTCTTAATTGCTGGAAAGTAAAATGAAAGTCTTACAGTAAGTAAGATGAAAGTCATGCAGTTATGAATACGTGTAGAAAGGATAGAAAGGTAATTGTTAATTAAAAAATAATTAAAGTTTAACATTAAAGCATTCACCCTCAAATTACAACACTGTTAGAAATTTACCAATGGCTATTGCTTATCTTCTGAAGACTCTTCCTTTCAGAATTAGTAGAGCTCCTTATGTTTTCTGATATATTGATAAGTCATGATGGGGATGGGGGATATATATATATATATATATATATATATATATATATATATATATACATATACATACAGGGTGTTCAACAGCACCTGTATCCCCCGTTTTTCTAGAAAACCACAGGCTGCAGATTGTTCACTTGAAAATGTTTATTGCCAAATAAGTACCCAAAGACTTGAATGATGGCATTGTTGATGTTCTATAGAAACTGGAAATGGGTGTAATCGAGGTCAGCTTTGAAATTTCAAATTAGAACATATGTCACGTGGGGTATTGTTGGATAGATCTTTTAAATAGAAATAACTTTTATTGAAACTTTTTTTCTCTAACGTTCTTAGTTTTTCCTGAATTGTGCCTAAACAAAAATGATGGCACGTGTCATTAAGATACTCATCGGAACAATTTCAGATGTTGACAACAATGAAATTGACAATTGCCTAATCAATGTTCAAAACTTGCAATATAGAGTAAATGTGTAAAAGAAATACATTGTGTCTTGAATCCAGTTGCTGGTAATCGTGATTGTAACTGTTGACTGCCACTGTTTGACAGTCTACAATTATTGTGGTTTGTTTTGGTGTTCAGTACTGACCCAACTTTTTAGCAGCTTGTTGTGCTCACTTTTCAGTGGTGGCTCGAGAAGTTGCTGACCAGTTGTTCCCTGCACGTTGGATTGGACAAGGAGGACTAGTAGCCTAGCCACATCACTCTCCTAACTTGTCTCCATTAGATTTCTTTCTGTGAGGACGAGTTAAAGACGCTGTATACAAAGAGCTTCCAATAACAAGGGCTGATATGGAACACCGAATTAAAATTTGTCTAATGACCCAATAAGAAGCTTGTCGGTCTCTCAGCAGTGCTGAAGTTCTCCGAGTGACTTCATCCATATTGAAAGAGAAGCCAACAGTGTTTGGCACAAGGCGGTGGACATTTTCAGCACCCGTCAACATAGGGATGCATCCTGTATTTCAGATGACACATCTTCTTTATTTTAATGTTTTGTTATGATGATTCATAATTTTGAACACTGATTGAATTGTTGTCAATTTCATTGTTGTCAACATCTGCGATTGTTCTGATGAGTACTGTGATGGCAAACTCCATCATTTTAGTTTTTCCTGAATTGTGAATAAACAAGGAATGTTAGAGAAAAAAAGTTTTAGTAAAAATTGTTTCTTTTTAAAAGACCTATCCAATGATACCCCACTTCCAGTTTCTACCAGACATCCACAATGCCACAATTTGATTCTTTGGGTACTATTTGATAATGAAAGTTTTCATGTGAACAACCTGTATCCTGTGGTTTTCGAGAAAAAAAAAGGGATATGGATATTCTTGAACACCCATATTCTGTATATCTATATCAGTGACTAAAATATCTTTTCATTTTAAGTGAGATTCTTTAGTTTATATCCTTTAGACCCTCTTGTCTTTCATATGATTTACACCTAATCTCGAAGATAATTTTTCTTAGATGAATTATCTGAGTTTTGTTAGGATGGAAAACTAGTGCTTCCAGGTATCCTCTATTCTCTAGTTCATTGAGTTTTTGTTTAATCAGCTTTCACCACTTAATCTTCAGATAGTTCACAATTCATGGTTATAGCCAATGTATTTGCAGTATAATTTATCTGTTATGTATCTCTCCTTGTCTTGACTCAGTTTCCATGTTCTTTGAGCTTTGTTGTCCTTTCATTCACATTTTGGAATTGTATGGTGCTCAGCATTTGTCCGTTTCATTTGTTTTTCCACTGTAACTCATAGTGTCACTTTATTTTATTTTTTAACGGGTTAAAACAGTACTTTTGCTTGCTTCAGAGAACTCTCTCAGAAATCCAATCCATAATGTAATTATTCTGGATAAGACCTCTCAATTTTGAGACTTAGTCTTCCAACTTTTTCTATAAAAGATTTACAGCAAAATATATATTTATATAATCCACTATCATTCCTGAACAATGTGAACACTGTTTGCACTAAACCTTTATCTATCAAGTTCTATCATTCATATAATTTCTTGTCATTGTTACACTTACATGCAGTGGCATTCTAAACAGCTTATCAGTCTTCCATCTCCACTATGGAGTCTGCTTCATTCATGCATCCACTTGGGATTTACATTTCTTTTCCCACAGATTCAGCTGCTTTCATACATTTGACCTTGTGCTGCCATTTTTTTTTTTATTGCTAGCATTTGCAATTTTCTTTAGTAGCTGTCCTTTGAACGTTTTGGCTCAGATATGTCTGACATTTTGGCTCGATTCTGAGAATTTTTGAGTTTTATCAGTGACTTTACATCTTTCTTTCACCTCTCCAGCATTCTAACCCTCTGTCTTCCTGATCCTCCTTGTGCCAGTTTTCATATTATCTTAATGTACTATTACTTATCTTCTCTGCACATCCCTGTCTCCTGTTTGCTTTTGTGACTTAATTATTATCAAAACAATTTTAAATAGTCTTATGTTAATAGTTAATTCAAACTAATTAACCCCATTCACATTTTCTCCTTGTTTTCCTCAGAATGACTTCTGAGGAAGCTCTATCTGCTAATTGTAACTACTGGTGCTAAACATATCACTTAAATGATAAGCCTTAACTGTGTGAGTATGCTAGAGAGAATTCCACATAAAGCATGGACTTATTTATTAATAAAGCAATAGTTTTATTAATTACAATTAATCCTTTTTTATTAGTACTTGACTGTCCTTTCTTCTATTATCTCTTTTAGAGAGTGATCTGTGATATTGAATAAAAAAATAGAGGGCATTTAATTGTATGTGCAATGATAAGCAGCCTTTGTCTGGCAGCAGCTTACAATAAAAGAGAAATTGATTTTAAATTTATATATATATATATATTTAGGTACTTAAAACAACAACACAGTCATTGATTGATGTTAATATCAGTAAAAATCTTATTGGATCAGCAGTAGCAGGATCTATTGGAGGATTTAATGCCCAAGCTGCCAATATTGTTACGGCTATTTTTATAGCAACTGGACAGGTAAAGTAATTAGTCTTTCTTCTTTTTCTTTTTTTTCCCTTGCAGATTTTGTTATTTTTATTTACTTAGTTCATTAATTAAAATAATATTTGGGTCAAAGTCAATGACGAGAAATTTTTAAAAAGGCTTATAATTTTTATTTTCAGATTTACTTTATTTTACTGTTTTAATTATAAAAATGTAGAACAAAAATTACGATAAAGTATTGTTCACTTCAAACTTGACTTCAAAAGGAATTTTTTAAGCTATTGTAATCAATATATCTGTTGTTGTTTTTATTTCTAATTTTAATTGAAGGATTGTTCTTGCTCTTTCAGGATCCAGCACAGGCAATTACAAGTTCCAACTGCTTGACATTACTAGAACCTACAGGAGTGGATGGTGAAGATCTTTACATTAGTTGTACCATGCCATCTCTTGAAGTTGGTACTGTAGGTGGTGGAACAGTATTACCGCCACAAGGGACATGCTTAGGTTTAATGGGCATCCAAGGTCCATGTACTCATGATCCAGGCCAGCATTCAATTCTTCTTGCTCGAATTGTCTGTGGCACTGTCTTGGCTGGAGAACTATCTCTTCTCTCAGCCCTTTCTGCTGGACATCTAGTGAGCAGTCATTTAAAGCATAACAGGTAAATGATCAAATTTATCTTTTTTATCTCTAATTGTGCTTGTGGAAGCTTAATCCTGCTTAATTATTACAAGAAAATAGTCTTAATGCTAGTTCGTAATGTTCAAGATGAATTTAGAGGTATCCATTACTCCTATTCTGTTAGATTCCACTTTCTACATTGCATAGTGACTTCTCTTATTCCAAAATCTCAACAGTCATAGCAAGAAATCCTCAGTGTGATTAGAAATCCACACTTGGATTGCTGTCGTTCACAGTGACTGTAAAGCATTAATAAGTTGTAGAAAATTGAAGGAAAATAGGTGGTCACAGAAATCAAAAAATATGATTTTGATGCTAAAGGTAATGGGCATGAATTATTGTTGAATGTAGATGTGAAAAAGCCAATAAATTTTATAAATGTGTGAATGTATTTGGATAAAATTGAATAGTTGAAGTTTGATATCAGAAGAACATTACAAGCATAAATTATTTAGGTTACAAAAGAGAAAAACAACAGAAGTGCAGGCTCCAAAAACATTGAAGTCTGACTTCGATTTTTTTTCTGTTTTCCTAAATTAAAATTGCAAATCAAGACCTTCATTTCTCATGGATATTAAATCATGAGCTCATTAATTATCATATTTATTGTATCGTAATAAACACGATTTTCATTTTCCATTTTCACAATTGTATTTGTCTTAAAAATGTTTTTTTCCCACAGTTTTTTCTTGACTGTACAAGCTTATTTAATGTACGGTAGTTCTGATGAATTTGAAAAAGTGACTTAAGCTTCATTTTAACAGGTTCAGCAGTGTTTCAGTACTCTTCTCATGATTCCCTACATAAGCTAGAGTTACACAGGCATAGAGTTAACACTTTCGGGTCGAACCCTTTGCTCCCCAGGTTTTCCCCACAGATTGTGCTATTGTCGCACATTTTCAAAGTGTATGCATCACGAACACAAGCATACTTGTATAATTACTTTGGATCAGTGTTAAAGAGCTAATGTTTGTCTTCAAAATGATATATTTTATTTAATTGTAAGTATTATAACAAACAAGAAATTTAGGTACAAAGAGTAAAAATTGAGACAAAAAAAAGTTTTACACGATATCTCTATTAGAAAAAAAATTCCAGAATATTACAAATCAGAACAAAATAATTTTAAACAAATAATTTAAAATATATAATTAAATATATTAAATAACGTAGTTATTTGACAATGCTTTGAAAACACTATACACAGGCTTCCTAAACAAATGCCTACATCGACACTCTTCTGTGACTTCTGTCGAGATTCCACGAGATATTATTGACAGTTAACCCCACCTATTGGTGTATTTTTGAACTACAATAGTATAAAAGAATCCAGAGTGGTCGCTGCTCGAAAAACGCCTACCAAAGTGAATCAAAGCAATGAGAAATTTGCTCTCGGAGAATTGCCAAGCAACATAAACTTAGGGAATAAATGGCCACCCATAGAACCTATGGGCAGTGACCTGAATGTTTTAAATTCACGATACTTTTAATTTGAACTCCTTGTCCATAAGAAAATCATAGTGCTACCCCACACATAACATTAGTGGAGGCCTTTTTTTTTTTTTCAAAAAGTTCAGATCTATCAGTATCAACCTATTAATTTGATCTTAGTTTTTAAGAAATTGTTATAAATTGTCTTTAAGTTCCTCAGGATCAATGCTATCTGATTTTCATTTAGAAGTTTTAGCACAGAGAATATTTGATTTTAAAAATAAGATATCAATTTATCATTTAATTGCTTAATTAAATTGTTTTCTTAATTGCAAAGCAGTGTTTTCAGATTTGGTACCAACATCATTCATCAGCTAACAGTCAAAATCTATAACCATTTAAGTTTACATGACTTATTTAAATATTTAAATCAAAAATTAATGAAACTTAGGAATTAATTATTTCTTAGTATGAATGTTCTTCCATCTGCATCCAAGACTACAAAAAATCTGTTTCCATGAGTGCTTATTTCTTTCTGATAATAAACAACAATGAAGCAATGTTATATGATATCCAGCAGGAATCTTCCATTATATTATTTTGATGGAAGATTAAAGTTCTATGTTACACAAAAATGATGTAGATCCTTCTCCTGTTTTTGGTACCAGCAATTGAAGGACAATTGCTGGTGTCATTTGCTTTAAGTTTCGCTCTGTTTAAGGATAAAGAAGGGTCGGATATTACTGTTTAAAATCACTCAGACCTCATGAATGGGTCCATTGTGCCCCCTCATAACTATGTCAAAGATTAATCCTCAAACATTGGGATAAGAATCAGTGGTCATAAAAAATCCTGTGGACTTACAAAAAGATAAGATGACGTTGATTTCAAAAGTGGAGATAACATCGGTGGTAAGACTAAAAATCTCTCCCATCTGTTCCTAGGCAAAGCTGGGCAAAAACATAATATGTGTTCAGGAGTATCCTGATCCATTCACATTTCCTACATATATTACTTTGGCAAATGCCAAGCAGATGCATGTGTCTATTAAGAGTACAGTATCCTGCAAGAATTCCTGTAATCATTCTGCAATATTTCCTATCTAAATTTAGGATTGACATTGCAAAGTAATGGTCAGGCCTTTTAATAAATAATTTGGCCTGCCTCATACCCTGTGAGGTAATCCAGTGCTTGTGGAACTGTTTTCCTAAGACAGTAATCGTTTACCTAGATCAAAGGAGAAACCTAAGAACAATTCCGGGCCAATAGGAAGTGAAGAATCCCTCTTGGCCAACAAATCCACCTTCTCATTTCCATCAGTGCTAAGATATCCAGATATTAATCAAATTTGTCCTGGCCAGATAAGTTAAGGCTTCCCTGCAGTCAGCAACAAGTTGTGTAGTGCAAACAGGGCTGCTAAGAGGACGTAATGTAGCAGATAGAAATAGTCCTATTGACATAATGTTGGTTGAGGTTTTCATAAGCACAAGAAAGAATAGCAAAAATCTCTTCCTGAGATACAGTACAATAAACACCAAGGGCATGAGAATAATCAGCTCTTGGTCTTAGCCCGTATATTACTGCTCCTGTCTTATTACCAATCTTGGAACTGTCGGTAAACCAAACAATCCTCCAGGAGGGTAAAAGGTCATTCCTTTAGCAAGCCATTCCTCTCTACTGGGATAATGGATGATAAAGTTGAGTATCATGTTGGAACTAAAAGACAGAGCAGTACTGAGAGAAAGCATAGGACAAAGGTTCTGTGCTTCCTGCCAGATACTGTGGTGATTAGAAGTGCTTTAATGCCATTTGCCTTGATTTACCAACCTGAAGGCAGTATTTCTGGCCTGAAGCTCGATAAAGAGAGAAAGAGTTGGCAAATCCAAGAGAGCCTCTAAAGCTGCAGTAGGTGATGTCCTCATAGATCTGTAAGAGATCTATCAACTATCGATCACCTATACCTAAACAGGCAGTTGAACTTTGCTTAATAGCATCCTAACAGTCTTTAGCCTGGTTCTGGTCCACCAAACAAAGTGCAGGTTATGTAAATCCAATAAATAATTTTTGGTTGAAGACCCTATGAACTACTAAAAGTCCTTCTGCCCATTCAAAAGGAGGTGATGGTCTTTTGATTTTAGATTTTGCACATTTTTTGAGATGTTCTTTACAGGTCAATTTGGAATCAAAAATAACTCCAAGATACTTGACACTATTGGAGAGATCAATTTGCTTGTTTAAAGTCAATGATTTAAAGTCAATGTTTTCCTTATCTTTCTCTTCCTAGTAAAGTTTACAATTGCAACCTTGCTAGGATTAGCCTTAAGATCTATGTTGTAGCACCAGCCCTGTACACAGTTAAGAGCTCTTTGCATGAGCTCAGACTGTACCAGGGTTGAGGGCACTGATAAGAATGACAATGTCATTGGCATAGGCTTGAGAGTAGAGATCAAGTTTCTGCAGTTCCACGATAAGGGAATCCATTACCAGACACCAGAGGAATGGTGAGATAACCCTCCCCCCTGTGAACATCCTCTTTCATTCCCTGTGAACATTCCTGTGATCAGCCTGAGTTGTGGTAGTGTTTCCAGAAAGATGAAAACAAATAGTACAAGTTGAAAGCATGTTCTGATCCATCTAACAATAGATGAGTCTATACCATGCTGTTCAGCTGCATAACAAATAGTCATAAGATGTTTGATAAAATGCTCCTTCGATATCCAGAAAGGTGCCAAGAGCCATCTGCCCATGGGACAGAGAATTCTCTATCCTGTGTACCGGATGGTGTAAGGCTGTTTCAGTAGAAAGTCCTTTCTGATAAGGATATTGCATTCAATGAAGAGGATGTTTTAAAAGAGAAACATCCTTATACAGATTGGCGCATGTAAAAACCAACCCCAGAAGGTTTTCCAGTTATATTTTGGTTCTGAAAATGGACACACTTTAACGCTATGACTCCTGTTCATCTTATCTGTACATTATTGCTGGTATATTTTTTGATAACATTCATGAACCAGCCAAATGAATTTGTGCGAATATACTCCTCCACAATAAACACACATGTTGTGGATTGAATACACATTACTCACACACAGGCCGACGAACACTAAACAGTACCCGTCAGTGCATACGTGACTGTGGTAACCAGTATCTGGAGCTGATATCATCACATGTGCATGATCATTAGCGTTGAATACTGTCTATAGTGAACATACAACGTATACCTTGAAGCTTATTGGGACTGGTTTTATATGCGCCACCTTGTATATGTATTGACTAGTCTCTCTAGGGCCTTTAGAAGAGAGGAGAGACTGATAGGTCTAAAAGATTTGGCAGAGGTGAAATCAGACCTTCCTGCCTTAGGGATAAAACAACTCTTTGTCTTCCTCTAGTTCATAGGAATATAACCTAGCACCAGGCAGGAGCGATAAACATGAACAGGATGAGGCACAATGATCTCCATCCCATTTAGAAGTAGGGCTGCGAAGATTCCATCCTCCCCTGCCACTTTGAAGGGTAGCAATGTCTTGCTTAACCTTTTCATAAGAATCAGTGTGTTTGGCAAGAGAAAGGCCTTTGCCGAAAGTTGCTTGTAGTAAAAATTCATCAGTAGCTCATGAATATGGGAAGTGCAATCTGCAGCTGCTACATCAGCAAAGCTGCTTGTGCCTGGACTACCTGAAGGTTGTCTCCAATGTCTTTTTTGGGTCTGATCTGGCTTCAGGTAGTGTATTGCCAAGTGGTCTGGCACATTTTGTAGAGAGGAAGATTTCCACTATATACCATGTCCTGTCACCCAGCCTGGTTGGCTCTGTTTAGTCACCTTCATCTCCTTAAGAATACTTTAAAATTAGATTAAATTTGTATTTTGCCAGAGCCATTATTGTTTCTTTTCAACAACTAGAACATGTCCATTGACTTTTTGTACTAACTGTTCTTCTTTGTTATGAGTCCACATTGAATCTCATGGAAATCCTGAAATCATAGAAGGAAGTTACAGTTGCTGGATTCATCACAATGCCATCACCCAAAGATGTTTAATCCAATGTCAGCAATTTAGGCCTGTTTTCAGCATTGATAATCCACAATGCAAAGTGCAGTTTGCGAACTTTTAGAACATTGACAGTTGCCAATTGCTACATTATCTATGCATTTGCTTAGTTTGCTTTATAATGTGATCCAGTTAATGTTGGTCCAGAAGATGCCCACTGAACCAGTTAGGAAACTTAATTTTTGACACCCTCAGATCTGAAACTGTTGGCCATTTTATTGAAAATTTAAATGTGCTTCTAATAGCAAATGAAACGATCACTGGTCAGCAACTGACATTTAGTATGTTGATCTGTTTGAAACTAGTAGGATGTCTGTGTACAAGTTCAACCAGAGAACCTATGTTTCTGAAATACTGATGATGAAAAACAGAACAACATTTTATTGAATTTATATAAGCATATTTGTAAGTACATTTACAAATGTAAATTTATTTTGTAAGAAACTTAAAAATTACATTAAGAATGATGATATCATTGGATTTTATTCAATGTTGCAATTTCAGATAAAAATCCATCAATTCTTAAAGACTAATGCATTGTGATCGAAAGTTGCTGACAGAGTTTCCAGTTTACATTTTGTACTTACTTGGTTATTGAACTATTATGATTTTAAACAGATGCAAAACTAATCTTTATGTGGGATTCAGCATAATACATATAAAAAAAAATTAAAGAGTAAACGACCAATTAAAACTAACAAGGAAAGGATATGGCCTGTACATTGTGAAAATCAATGCCCTTTTGTGAGATGAAAGTACTGGTGGAGTACTTCAAATATATATACGATTTGAGGAGACAACTCTCAAGCGTTTTTGAGATATTGGACATTGTTTTCATCGATTTTCAAGTATTAGCTTATTAACTTCCTGTTCATTTTCAAAGCTAAGTGTTGTTGTGGTACAGTGCATTAAAGCGTTGGTCTGGAGATGTAAGGACCGTGCATTCGATTTTGCATGGGGGACAAGCTTTTTTTTTATGATTATTATTTATTTATTTATTTAATTTCTTTTTTAATTTTTTTTTTATTTTTCAATTTTTTTTCCTGGTTATTTTAGGAATATTAGGTGGAAAAGTAATGCACGATGAGAAATAAATAAATAATATTCTCCTTAACTTATTTTTTTTGATAGAAATATTGTAATTTTTTAAATATAAAATAAGACATATACAGTACATAAATATGCAACAATTGTTTTTATTTTTAATCTTAGTCTTTTTTCTTTCCTGTACTAATGTGCTTTTCTCCTGATATTTTGTTATCATTATTAATACTCAAGAAAACACTACGAGAAACATAAAGCATGTATTAGTATAGGAAAGAAAAAAAAAATGGTTAGCCATATTTTATTTATATATTTATAAATAGTTTTTTTTTTTATATTTAATAAATTAAAATATTCCTAATTTAATCTGAAAAAAAAACTCCTATATTATACTAAAGAAAAAAGAAAGCAAATGGGGGAAAAATTGAAAAGAAAAAAATGGAAAAAAATAAATAAATAAAAAATTAATAATAAATAAAAATAATCATTAAAAAAAAACACTTGTTACCATGCAGAATCGAACACACGATCCTTACATCTCCAGATCAACACCTTAACATACTGCACCACAACAACAGTTACTTTGAAATAAAAGGGAGTTAATAAGCTAATACTCGAAAATCAATGAAAACAATGTCAAATATCTCAAACGCTTGAGAGTTGGCCCCTCAACCCATATATCTTTTTGAAGTACTTCATGAGTATTTTCATTTCACAAAAGGACATTAATTTTTGTGATGTAGAGGTCATGTCTTCTCTTGTAAGTATTTTATTGACATGTTTCTGAAGACATAAAACCACTCAGCATTGCACATTATTAACAATCTCTTTAGAGTCCTATGCAGAATGTTTTCCCTGAAGGTCTCTTATTTTGATCGAGAAAGTATTCAAAAGTTCTTAGTCATAACTTAATTGTGACCGCAGAATAGTTAGTTTTAACAAACATCTCCTTTAAGAAAGACCATTCATAAGGGTCAGCACTTAAAGCTTACTAACGAATCTAATGAATCACACGTTCTTTCGAAGCCACTTCTGACTAATTTCTAAGAATTTTGATTTTAAACTGTAACAGTGTGGAACAATTTAGTGGACCCCATGTATTTTGATAAAAAATTTAAAAAATAAACTGAAGTCTTCAAAATTCTTGGGAATAAATTGTATTTGATGAATAAATTCATCAAGATTGTTTTATACAAGGTTGATTTTTGTAATTCTGAGACACCCCTTAGACTGTTTTATCACAATGTGTGGCACAACCTCGCCCCTGGCATAAACTATGTGCAAGCTTAATGGTTTAACACATGGATTTAAGTATTCATAAAATCATTGTTGTGGTTGTTTTCATGCTATTAAAGAACCATGCCACTATTTGAGGTTTGATCTGGAATCAAATTTTGTCAACACATGAGTATCTTCTGTAAAATTGATAAGAATCTTATCAAAACCTGTAAAGATTTAAAGGGCCTACAGAGTTGGGGTTTTGAGCAGAAAAGTATTTGAATGGCATGAGCAGTTTTCTGAGAGATAGCAATTTTTATAGGACAATGTGAGACCTGGTAGACCTACTTTCAGAATTCCAGCTAAGGTTGAGTATATATAGCCATCAATCCAGGAAAATCTGCAACAGATGTGTACACAGCTGGCAGAAGGACATGGAATCCTTTGTTCATACTTTGTAATCATTAAATAAGATCTGTAGATGTGACATATCTGTCTGGAATTTGTGCCTCATTGCCCCACAGATGACCAGAAGACATACATGATGGAGATTTCTGGAGAAGTCATTACCAAAACAGATAATGAATAGATCCAGCTGAACCTATTTCTTACCATTGATGAAATTCGGTGCTTCCAATACAATCCTCAGACAAAACTACAATTCAGTGGATGGCTGTTTCCTGGTGAGAAATGATCAACAAAAGTGTGCTACGATCTAAGCAAAGACAAGCCGATACTCTCATGTTTTCTTTCACTGTCATGGTATGATCCATCATGAGTACATACCAGAGGGACAGTCTTCAATGGCACTAGGTATCTTGTCATTCTGAGATGTCTATGTGAGGGCATCAGATGTAAGTGATCACCATCTCTTCCAAAACACTTTGATTCTGCAAAAAGATAATGTACCTGCTCACCATTCATTTGCAGTCGCATTGTACCTTGCCCAAAATCGAAAACCATTGTTTTACTCCAACCTGCAAACTCTTCAGATTTAGCTTCCTATCACTACCATGTGTTTCCCAAGCTGAAAGGGACCCTTAAATGATGCATATTTAACAGCCTTGCATAGATTACTGAGGCAACAACAGCAGCAGTAAGGTAGATACCACAAATGTCTTCCAGAAAGGTATTGAAATGTTGTATGACCACTGGATGCAGAGGAGAATTATTTGAAGGACAATAACAACATTTTACATTTCCTCTAGTAATTTTTGTTTTATTAATGGTTGTCCCAGAATTAAAAATATCAACCTCGTATATTTTTTTTCACAAAATCTTTGAGTTACTCTGGTGGACCTTATACAACTGCATTAACAGTTGGTAAATAAAAACCTTGTTATTATGACTTTTAAGATTGTGGAACCAACATCTCAGAAAAACTTCCCATTTTGTTATGTTAGGCTAATATGAAATTTGTATTGATCATAGATTATTTCATTGTTATGAAACTACAACAATCCATGAAAGTAGTCTTCATGAGTTTAAATTCCATGCTTGAAATCTTAAGATTTTTATCTGTTTTTACAGTAGTGGAACTTCATAGTGTTAGTTTACCTCTTAGTTTTGTAAACGAAAGTTATATTTAGATTTAACTAAAAATATTTTGCCTTACAAGCATTTTGATATACTCTCATTTTGGATCTCATAAACAGATCAAAACACCACTAGTCAGTATACTCTTTAATTTATAGTAAAAATGACTGATACTTAATTGACTGACCTCAAATTATATTTCTTACAAAGTTTACTTCCACATCTTCCTGGTTTAGTTAAATGGTTTCTTTTATCAGTTTTCCTAATGTCATTACTATTTTTTTCTTCAGTGCAGTAATCTGGTTGGTTAGCTGCTGCTGTATATTAATCTTTCATGTAAATTAATACCCATTTGATGTTTTAACTGTTCCTCACAAAAACAGATTTAAGAGCTGTCCATTCAGTTGATATGGATTTAATTTGAAATGAAGTTAAAATAAATGGTATCTTATGAAAGGTATTAATATTTCAGGCCAAATGAAAGGTTACTGGGATCTGCACACAAGTTATTGAAAACTACTTCCCTTCCTTCATGAATGAAGCTGAATTCCTGATGAAGTGCCAACTTGTAAAGTGGATGGGACCAACAGTATGGATTTGTTAGGAAAAAGTCATTACATAGAAAGTCTCATCATATTCTTTTCCTCCAACAACAAAAGCAAATACTTTGTGATATTAATTCTTTATAATGTTTGTTAAATTTCAAATAAATCCTTGTGAATATTCAGAATAATAATTTATTTTAAAAGTATGCTTATTCTTCATTGTTGGAAGTACAAATTCTGTCATTGTCCATTTTTAAATTATATGCATTATTTATTTATTTATTTATTTATTTATTTATTCCGATAAATTATTATTTGTAATTGCTACATTATCTTAGTTGTTAAAGATTTGGTGCAATATTTGTGGTAAACAACAAAAAGAGCAGTAAGAGAAGCACAATATTATTTTGATGGTATTTATTTTCTGTGGACGAGCAGGGACAAGAAAGTAACAAGACAAGGTCTGCAATGCTGAAAAACAATTAATTTTATAGAATGCGACATCTGCATTGTACTAGACCATTATAATCAAGATGTAGATCAATTGGATACCAACTTTTCAGAACAATTCTTAAAAATTGTTGTCCTGTCTTTGAAGACACTCTTTAACTGCATCTGCATGTAGGAACTATTGTAAAATAACATCTAGAGGCGATGTTTGTTTTCAAAGATTTTGATAAATGGACTTGGCCTGTTCAAGGGATGATGTAGCACCTCTGCAACAGACTCTTTTAGACAGGCAATAAAGGAAGGACCTTACATTATTCTGAAAAGGATGAAGATCCTAGAAAACTATTATATAGTTTTCATCCATAAAAAAAAGTAGATAATCAAGCTGATGACAAACTTCCTCTTATAACTTTCAATCTAGTCTTCGTGTTCAGCTGCTACTGCTCATGCATTGTAATGTTTCTGCTTACAGTTGTAATGAGTTTTAAACTAAGAATTGTCCCAATTGTGGCAGTTAAATGCATCTCTTTGATTATAGAACTACATGCTTTGTCTTGTTAGTTTACAGTCAGTCTTTATATATAATACTTAAAGAAAACAATGCCATCTTATTCTGTTATATACTGTATGTAATCTAAATTCATTTCTTTATTGACAGTACTATAGAGATCCTTTGTTGATTGTATATATAAGTAGAATTTGTAACTGCTAATTATGAGATCAATAATATCACTCCATTTCTGTGATCAGCTGAAACTTTGCAAACTTAAGAATATCCTTACATTAAGATAATTGTTGTTAAGGTAAAACTCAAGGTGTTCAGTGCCTCAAGGTGAAATTTTTTTAAATAAATGTAGCAAATTTGCATAGCTTATTGTCTATTTTTAATTTAAAATTTTTCATGAAATTTAAGGTCTTTGGACAAATATTGCAAGTCCAATATTCAGTATATTTGGATATAATGTAATTCCCTGATTTACTTTCATTAGATGACATATAAACAAGGGGTACATATCTCTAATTATAAACAATGGTACTTATCCTTTGTCCTTTTTTATTTTCACAAGAAAGCCAAAATTAAACTTATAATAAATTTTGATAGTTTACCTTTTTGTAATTTACAAGTTTTATTTATTATTAAACAGTAGAAAAGAACTATTGAAGTGATTGATTTATTTGCTAATAGGTAGTTAATAATTGCTATTGTCAGTATAATTAAACCAGAAAATAAGAGTTCAAATTTTCAAAACTCCAGTGATGCAAGATCGTATACAACTTTATCTTAAATCTCAAACATTACTGCTTTAATGGCAATCTCTGGTCTCAGAATAATGTCAAATACAGTGGGATTATTTTTAGTTCTTGAGTTTAATATTTCCATCTCAATGTTCAGTATTCCAAAAATTTACCATTTGTGCTTGCAGAAATTAGAAGCCTGTTCTTAATCTGTAAAAGCAGATACTTCACAAATTGTGAACACTTTGGTTTTGAAGATGATTCTTAACATGTATTTACAAATAGTTTCGAAATCACTGCTTTTGTTGTCCGCTATAAAGAGAATGTTCGTGTTTAATAATACAAGTTCCTAGTCTTCTAGTTCATGATCATAAAACAGATTTGATCATGCCTTTCTGCTTCTGTGATTTTGGAAAGCAGACACGATCTTGATGGAATGGAATTTAGAGAAATGTGCTGATCACAAGATAACAAGTCAAACTCCCAATCTGATATCGCTTTTTATTTTTTCATTGATAAATAGTACAATGAATATCTATTTCTGTATTGCTTGACAATTTAAGGTAGTTTGCTTGAGGCACAAGAAGAAAATTGGGATTATTGAATGCCTTCTTTTTCCAGGGTAGTCATTGTAACAGTCTCTGGAATGTAGTTCTCATATTAATGAAGGGCCTGTATTAATCAAGGCCTGTCACATCGCACATTAGGAATCACTTGCAGGTCTGATTTCATTGTTTGTCAGCCTGAGAATGTTATGCCAGAGACTATTATTATAAAATGTTGTAATGAAACATATAGTAACATGAAAAGCTATTTTTTTTATTTATTTATTGTTTTGTTGTATATGCTGGAATCATTTAAAGTATTGCTATAAGTTGGTTTTTTTAATATATAAATATTTTAATTATTGGTATAGTCTGTAAAATTATTACATTTTGTGGGAAAATCATACTTCCAGTTAATAATAATAATGTTTTGAATAGTGAAGGTGAACAGCAAATGAATAAGGTCATTATAAACAGTGTGTATAGCTGTTAGATATACTTAGATATATGATCACTTCTTATGATTCCGCTGTATGCAGTGAATTCTCTGGATAGCAAGGAATAGTCATAATAATATTAAAATATGTATATAATTGAATTTATGCAAACATAGGTTTTATTTTTCAGCAGGAGAAATCTTTATTTTACATAATTCCAGCACATTCAACAAAGAAGAAAAACAGTAAAATAATAATAAATAAATAAATTCAATCTTGTATTGAAAAACAAAGTGAACTTGCAGTTACTTCAAACTTATCACTGCAACCACAATACATTTCATTAAGAGGACTTCAAACCACTTGGCTATTGGATAGATGTTCAAGTGCTGCTGCTTAAGAGCTTTTATAATATTAAAAACTTTTAATATTATTAAAAAGTTCATTTTTTCAGAAAACTGAAATATAAACAGAGACACGAGTTCTTATTTTGTCCATAGATTGATCAAAAAAAATTCCTTGTCAGTTCTGCAACACTGCTTCTTATTAGATGCAGTAGTTGAAGTTCCTTTCCAACTTTAATTATTCTTGATATCTTAATTAATAGAGATTCTTCATTTAACTTTCATTATGATAAATGGTGTAAACTTTAGAGACGAAACAATGTAATACTTTAAACAATAGAATACCTCAGAGTAGTTTCATAAGATATCTGGACATCAGAACAGTTATTAACAAACTGCTTCTATGATTTTAATAACAGAAGTAGCCAAATTGCAGAATATTTTCAAATGTTCAAGGGAGGTTCTGAAGCAAGGCAACTTTCAGTATGTTTTCTTCTGACAAACTGGCTTTTTAGTGCTTTTCACAACTTGGCTCCTTTATAGTTAGTGAAATTACTTGCATTAAACAAGCTATGAATTTGATCTTATCTAGTGGTCCTGTGTTGCATTTTCCTGGTACTAATTGATTTTAGCATTGCTTCTTCAGGTAAAATAATTTATATGACTAGACTAAATAGTAACTATGATTAACTAATTAAATAAATATTACCAGATAAGAATCTAATTGCTTTGAAGCTCTGGGCCATCTTTAAGGAGAAACTATTGATAAAATGCAAGCTATCATCTGATAACGATGGAGAAATATTTCAGGAGGTTTTTCATGCATTGTAGCCACAGCAATCAGATTCACACATATTTGAAACTGGTTAATGTGTGAGGTTAAATAACAGTCGAGATGTTGATAAAACGATTACTGACACTTTGATTGTGGATAGTTTTGGCTCATGAAGCCTTTTACGATGCTGGATTGACATGGATAACATAAAAGTGAAGATAATTTAAACACATCTTCATTGCTTTTCTCTTGTATAATTCCTGTATGTTTATTATCCTCCTTTAAACTTTGGGTAGTGAATAAAGATGAATCATTGGATTTTCCTAGGCAACACTGGATACTAACAGTTATTGGTATCTTTACTATTATATTTTCTTTATCACACATTGAAAAGAGCCATTGTGTGTGATTACGTAAGATTTTTTTTTACCACATATACACTTTTATCTTTTCGAATCGGTCATCAAAAATTCTGTAATATTTCATTCTGAAAAATTATGTATGCAGTTTTGCATATACTGTTGTGTTTTTGAATCTGAAGAGATTGAGGCAATCTTTATTGGTAGGAATCACACTAATTCTTTCTTCATAATTTTACATTTATATATCAACTAGGTCAACACCTTGAAAGTTTCTAAAAAGTGCAGGTGGGTTTAGTAACTTCTGTTTGTCAAAACTACCTATTTAGCAAGGTTTCGAGATAGGCAACGTTTTATCTATTCTGATCTTTTATCTTGTTACAAGCTCCATTATGTTCTTCTATTTACAAAAGAATTTCTTTTGTAGGTTTCATTGATTGCAATTATATTTTAGTCTCAGGAACTAATTGGAGCCATTTGAACATTGCGTAGTCATTTTTCCCCATCTTAAGGAATATAATTTCAGATATAACTATCTGACTAAACTATTATAAGACTTTTTTTTATTTTTTCAAATGCAATGGTTTGATAATTCACTGAGGTTACAATAAGTGGCAACAGTTTTGAAATTCTTTCTTCAAAGTTTAAAATTTAGATTTCCTTTAAATCTATTTTTATTAATATTTTTTTTTTTATACTAATAGTGTAAAATTAATGTATGATATGAAATCTTTCCTCCTTCTGATTCTAAAGGAGAATAGCAATAAGAAAGTTCTTTAGATACAATCACAGCACTTTTTTTTATTATCTTAGAATACATTTATTTTTACATTTTTTGTAAAATACATTTCTTGCAGGTCTTCCATTTCCTGTATTTCAAGTTGATAAGTGTCAAGAAAATGCTTCAATTTCTATAAAGTTAAAAAGATAAGTATATTATTTAGAATGTGAGAAGAAGATTTTTAACCTTTCAACCTGGGCTAAAAAAATTAGTACTGCACTTGTGGCAATAATTAATAATTGTACTTCAAGCACAGTTTTTTTTTCCTTGCAATTTAACAACTTCATTGTATATTTGCTTTGTTCTACATCTTTTTATTTTAGTTTTTTGGTCAAATTTCTGATAAACTTCTTATGAAAATGAAAATTCATGTCATTATATTTAACAACTTAGCCCTGGGGATCAATAGATATCTACTGAAGAACAAAGAATCATTTGGACTTTGTCTTGTTGGAGAGAGAAATTTTACTGTAAACATTATTTTTATCAGAACGTCTCCAATAGATCATTTGTTTGATTTTGATAAATCTGTAATCCGGGTAAACAATTTTATAATTTTCATTTGGTTATTATATGGATTTTTTTTTTCCATACAGCCTTATGTGCCTATCAAGTTACATAAATTTTATTTTATTCATGTTTTTTTTTTTCCTTTGGATTTCTTGATATTTTGATAATTTTATTTTTTTTAACAAAAAATATCAGTATATAGCCTTGTTATATTTAATAAAATAATCGCTCATTATTTTACTTTGTAATATTTATTTAAAATATAAATACAAACATAGCTTATATTTTATATAACAGCCATATTTATTTATTTATTTAAAATTATTTTATTAATTTAATAGTTACTCACTTTTTCATTAAGTTTCATAGTGCTTGCAAATGATAACTCATAGAATATTGCAACTTTACTTCAATCTGTTACTGACAAACTTTCAAATCTTACATTTTGAACATAGATAGACCTGTTCAAATTTATTGGATGCATAAAATATATACTGAATTGGCCTCCTTTTTTTTTTTTCAATAAGTAAAGGAATTGGGTACTCAAATGATAATAATTCGCTTTGTCAACTGAATATCAATATAATGCTTACTAATGTCAGTGTAGGGATTTTAAATTAAAGCAAAGATTTCCCTTCTTATTCATTTCAGTCTAAACACCTTACAGTAGATAACAAAATGAAACTGTAAGATAGTTCTGCTATTATAAAATAAGATACAGACCCCCCGATGACATTGAGACTAACAGCCATTGATACTACATCCTCTCTTCATGTCTGAAGTAGGTTTAACATACAATGGTTATAATTTATTATCAAAGCTCTTGCACTTTTTGTAATCACATTTACAACATTAAAGTTATGATTGTGATTACTCAAAATCATCACTGATCCTCTGAAGCCCAGCTGATGCCTCAACCTCCCTTAATTCAGTAGTGAATGTGGATAGGAGATTTATTTTATGAAATGGGCCAATTAAAACTTTCATTTGTTACCAAATTGATAGTAGTATAGGGAAGACAATAAGAAAGAAATATTTCCAAGTTCTAAAGAGTGAAAAGTTTATAGAAAGATAATTACTGGTTTCCTTTATCTGATTATTTGTGATTAACAGGTATGTCATATGAAAACAGAAAAAAAAAGGAAATTCTTTTCAATTGTACCTTCCAATTCTATATTTTTATAATGAATAATATTCCTTTTTTTTTTTTTTTTTCTTTCTTAAAAATATAAATAAAATTGTTTACAAAAGGAATTACTAGTGTGTTTTTTATTTGTTCTTTATTAATATACGTGAACACTTTAAGCCTAAACCTAACAATGAATTTATTACAATGTGATTTTATCATAAATTAGAAAAAAAAAAATATTACATATTGCACTTTCTGAAATTTACTTTTAATGAAGATTTTTACAATAATTTCTGTCACACTAAAAATAAATCCTTTTAAGTGCCATGAATTTGTTTTCTTAAAAAAAAAAAAAAAAAAATGTTAAAAAAAAAAAAAATTAAAATCGCATTCAGAGTTAAACTATCTTTACAAAATACATTAATAAAAGATATATGTTATTTTAGCTATCTTAAAGTTTAAGATCCTGAATTGTTAGAAATAATAATATGCTTTATTAAAAAAAATAATATTTATTTAATATGCTTTAAAAAAAATGTAATGGCACTTTCAACATGAATATATAAATATCTTATTTTCTTTTTTGACTGCAACATATAAAGAATTTACTTCCAAAAAAAGGAAATATTTGATTGTTGTTTATTCAATAATTATGGTATATGTTTACTACAAGCCATTTTTTTTTAATATTTCATATTTAGATTTCATCATAAAGGGATGAGAATGCATAATTTTCTGTCTAAATTTCAACTTTGGTCATTACTGAAACCAATAGAACCTGGATTTGTAAAAGGATGGAATTTTATTATTTTTAACCATACATATATTTATAATAGACATTCTTTAATAGATTGAAATGAATATAAACTTTGAGGCTGTTCAGTTTGATGTGAAAACTTTATTAAGTAGAACTCTTGGAAATTTGTTCGTAGATCAGATTCTTCAACAGTTGGTCAAAGACAAATTTAAAATAAGTTTGAAGTTGTCTATATATATATATATATATATATATATATATATATATATATATATATGTATATTGAACATTGCATTTCACTTCCAATAAATCTACTAAAATATCAATAATAAAACACAGATGAAAAGGAATTTCTGATACATCATCTTACAGTAATTAACAAAATGATTTCAAATTACCAAAACTATCAAGTTCATAAACAATTACATTCTATGTCTATACAAAAAACGCTCTTAGAAGTGTATAGGTCCATTTCTTTTGCCGGAACTGTTATGATGTAGCATAACTATATGACTTTCATGATGAATAAGACATCTTGTTCCATGTTGTAAAAATTGTCCAGGATTTGATGATTTAACTGCAGCCTTACATAAAACTAGATATTTTGTGAGATTCAAATCTGATGGCTATAGAAATATATGAAGTCAATTTCATGTCTGAAGAACAGTAAGACGATTGCTGGAACAACATCTGGCATCTGAGAAAGTAACAATGGAGAGGTGTGTCTGATGACTACAGGTTTCATAGAACTGTCTTCAATTTTCAGTTCTCAAAAAAACCTTGCAATTTCAAAGCATTCTTCCTTCCTTTCTACTAAACCAATACACAATGATTCCTCTCAATATTTTTACCTAACCTTCCACTTACTTAATTAGAAACAGAAGTCCTGAAGAGACAATATTTTTCCTATTTTCCATGTCCTGTGATGTTTTTCAGATGCAGCTATTGATGTAGTTGCTGATGGCTTGGCATAAATATGGTAACTTTAATTGGGCACCTATTTTCAAAGATACATAAAAGGGGAGGGGGGTATTTTTGTGGTTGTGTTCTGGAAAACACTACATTCATTCTCTAAGATAAAAATGGCAGATTCATTTCTAATCCTATCCCAGCAGAAATTTAAGAATCAGATGAATCAAAATTAATGTTTCTTGTTAATTCCATAGTCTTTTGTGGGACAACATAGTTTTTCATCATGAATATCAGTGGGTTACAGATTCCACCATCAGCAGCTCAAGAGGTTGCTGTCCGGTCCAGTATTCTTTTACCCTTAGCTCTCCTGCATTCTAGTAGCCTGTGAACTATCTACAATAACGTCAGTTTGCTGCTCTTTAACCTTGTCCTAGAATCATGTTAGATCAAATTGTTTCCCATGATCAGTTAATGTACATGGCTCAAGTCATATACAGTGAGTGGATATTATATCCCATATCATATTGAAGGAGTGTTACTGGTTTTCATGATGATATGAATGGTACCTGCTGAAGGGGAATGGCAGATTGTGAAATAGTACAGGAAGGGATTAAATATTTTTGATTCAGCTTTTGGTTATGAAGATTATTTGATCTGTTCAGAAGGAATAAATAAGAAAACACTGGTTTTGTTTCGTCAGATTACTTTTGAAGAATAATTGAAAAAAAGATTTTCATAATAAATCAATACTTATTTGTAAATGTTACTTCTCATTATTCACATACATAAAATCTATATCTGTTCTAGAAGTTTTACTATTTTATTAGAACCACATAGACATTTACTTATTTATTATTCCTACCACTGGTATACTAAAGTGTTATATGAGTGGGTTATAAATAACTCCATTGTATCTGCAATAATTTGGGATTGATCCCTACAATATGTGTGGACAATGAAATATATCGCTCATAAATTTTTAGGAAAAAATACAAAAAAAAATCAACGAAAACTCATAAATTTCTAAGCATGAACTGTCATCATGGATATTCTAATATGCATTAAAAAAAATTACATTGCTCAGCATTAGTATTTTTTAGTTCCTTAGACAACTGTTAGACCAGTTTTATTTTAATTCACTGAAGTAAATCTGTTTTAGAAAACACACCCATTGGGGTATTTCCCTACAAAAGAAAATAATATGAAATAGTATAGTTCCAAAGTATTTGACAATTAGTTCTTGTATAAAAGCAATGACACAAAATATAAAATTTGTTCCAAGTTGTTTTGAGAAATTTATAAGTATACAAACCATATTTCTTTTGGATTCCTTCTCTTTTAGAATGCATAATATTATTTATCTTCTCGAAAATTTGCATTTGTAATAAATGTATTTTAAGTTCATACATTTATTGGTGTTAGTGGTGATGATTTATAATAAGAGGTGTTTTGAGAAAGATGAGCATTCAATTAATATTCCAAACTTTAAATTCTTTACATTTAAAATGTGTTAATCTTAATGCAAACATGTCTGTTACAGAAAAAAATATAATACTAATATTCTGAATTCCAAAATTCTTTATTTAAAATTCAAAATTCTTTAGTAAAAACAATAAATAATTTCATTCCACTGACATAGGATTTATTTATTTTTTTCTTCCTTTTTAATTCTTTTAATTTGCTTCCAATAATTAAAATTTCATTAGGTTTGACTGTCAATAGAACATTACAAAGGATACAAAACATAAAACAAGCTTTTAAAACCTAATCAGTTATTTTGTGTCTCGTCATCGTTCGTGATATTTGGTGAATAAAATATGATGGAAATTTCATATAATCGGGTATATACATTCATCTAAAACAGATACTTAAGCCCATTCACCAGCTTCACTGCAAATAGAAGAAATGGAACCTAATCAATAAACATGAAAACATTGCACTTTTATTTCAATAACTCCTGTAACTTACAATAATTTCTAAAGTTCTATCATGAACTTAGGTCATCTACTAGCACTTACAGCATTCTAGTTGTTTTAAAGAAAAAGGAAACAAATAAATACATACCTTTTAATTATTCTTTGAAAATTTCTTTTAATTATTAATCTTTTCAATTATGAGCTTAAAAGTAGTAGTTTTTCTTTTTTTACTAGTTTAGAAAATATTGATTAACTACAATCTATGATACAGTTGCTAATACTTAAATGCTAAAGATTGCTTATCAGTATTGAAATTTTCTAATCATACAATTTTATCCCACAAGAAACTGGCTAACTGTGGGATAAAATGTATTATTGCTATGAAATCTTCGGTTGATATTTAAAATTTATGAAGTTATGAAGAAAGTGATCTTGGAAAGGCACCTCTGAAATTTCTTTACTGTCTACTTACAAAAGAATCTTTACTTTAATAAAATATCATAAATCCAATTAATAAGCAAATGAAAGCATGTACCTGTAATGAATTGTCAAGTGCTATAATTAGCCTACTAATTCAGTATTGAACATAAAAAGAACTTTGTTTATTCCCATCAATGTGAGTTAATATTATGTTCATTGCACTCCTATAAGGTTTTGTTTTGATTAAAAAAAAGGGGGATCCATTGGGAAAAAAAATTCAAATACAAAGATGATACTGATTTTTGTTGAGAAATGTGGGATACAAAGTTGATCTATTGAAATGTTCCAAATATAGTAAGAAGGTGGAGAGGTGTCAACATAATTTTTTTGATCAGACTTTCCTTAGAAAGTAGGCTATGGAGGAGTATTCATTAGACTGATTATTTCAAAAAGAAAACAACGTAATTAGTGGTGTCTGGAACAAGTGATCACCCCAAAAATCAGATCTTTCAACACACCAAAAAAAAAAAAAAAACAACAGTGGATACCCATTGTTGCTCTTTCCTTGCACAATACCACATCTAAAAACATATTAATTGTAAAAATTTCATGATGTTTTAATTAAAACACAGCAATTAGAGTTTACTGTGTTAATGATAGTTGAAATATTTCTGATTAAATATATTTACATAAAATGAAAGATTACTTATCACGTTACATCATTTATAGTTGATTTTAAAAATATATATACTTATTCAAATTTATGGACATGTAAATAAAAAGATTAAAGCAAACACACATTAAATTGTACAGATCTGTTAATAAAAATTATAATAATAAGGTTTCATGACATTTTTGGTTCACTTCCTTTTTTTAAAAAAATGTAAATAAATTACCAGCAAAATTCATTCAAATAATAATAATAGGATAATAAAATTCTTTAATTCTATTTTTTTTAATTTAATAAATTGACTAGAACATTATCAAAACAAACAGGAAATCGAAAAACTGAAAAATATCAATATAAGCTTAGAATAATTTTTCTGAAAAAAAGGAAAAAACCTATGCAAATATGTTACAAGATAGAATGGATTATGGAACAGAATTTATTATCAAGCTGGATTTAGAGCGAAATATTCAACTATTGACCCTATTTTCACATTAAATGCAATTATGAGGAACAACTTGCTAAAAAAGAAATATATATATATATATATATATATAATCCTCGACGGGAAGTGAATTCTCGTCTCTGATTTCCTAGCCTTGTCCTGACGTTGTCAAAGAGGGGCTAGCGAGTGGTCCGTTGGGGTCCATTCGCGAGTAGTAGTAGTGTATATAATTATTGACATTGCATTATTAACAGATAATATTATAGATATGCAAGACAAAATAAATGTAATTGGAAAGGTTTTAAGGAATCTTAAATTAGAAGTAAATATAAAATTTAAAAAATGGAGGAAAAATGACCTGAAAAGGAAGTATGGACTTGGGATAACCAAACTAGAAATAGAAATAGTAAAAGAATTTAATTATTTAGGATTTTGGTTTAATAATAGAAATAGTATAAATAATCATATCAAAAAATTAGAATATAAAGGAAATACAGCGGCAATTGAAGCAAGTAAAACGATAAAGCCAGCGATAACAGGATATTTTACGAAACAAATGTGGTTTAATAAATTAGGGAAAACAGTTATGAGATATGGAGCAGAAATTTGGAGGTGGACAAGGAGAGAAAAATTAGAAAAAAAATACAGCGGAAGTTTATAAAAATCATTTTAAATTTCAACTGTAACACACCGAATTATATTATTAAAGCAGAAACGGATTTGGAGGAGTTATTTATAATACAGAGCCAATAAGCAATACAGTATTTAATACAAATTGAAAATATGGAGGAATATAGATTACCGAAGCAATGTTGGATACAAATAAAAATAAATGGAGACCAGAAATTTCTAAATTTTTAAATGAGATAGGACTTTCGAATGAATGGTTGAAACGGGAACTGGAAAATAGAAATACAAATATTGTTGGAGAAATTATACAGGGAATTAAGGATAATGAAAAATTAGTTATTAAAGAAAGAATAGAAGAATCTTGTTACAACCCAATTCTTAAGAAAATAAATAAAGCAGAGGGTTTAAAAAAATATTTTAATAGTAAAGCAATGTGATGATTAAAAATTATATGCAAAAATCAAATGTGGGAATTATGATTATAAGAACAAAGAAGGGTAAAATTATAAATGTGAATTGTGTGATTCGACAGAGTTCTTGGAGCATCTCATTTTTGATTGTTATAAAATGGACATAGAAAGGAAAAGACTTCTAAATATAACGAAGAATGTAGATAATAAGAAACAGTTAATTAGTATGTTAAGAGAAGACAATTGTAATAAAAAACTATGTATCTTTATAAAAACTATAGAAAAGGTAAGAAGATGAAAAAGAAAAGAATAAGAAAGATGAAATATAGAGGTAGCCAAAGTGTCCAACTAACCCAAAAATAAGGAGTTCTTAATTGGGAGAATGTGTATTAAACTAATTTGTAACTAACTTTGTTTAAGAAATAAAAATTGTATTGTACTGTAGAAAAGTGAAGGGGAAAATTTTTGAGAACTACAACTTTTTTAACGATTTGTCTATTTTTTATTATTCACTAAACTTTTTGCATATTATTCATAAATAAATAAATAACATAATAGAACTAAAATGCTTTTACTTTTGATGCTGAAATCAGATCCTCACTTAGCATCTAAGGGTTCAGGGGGGTGGGGGGCTTGCTGATTAACATTTTTTGTTTTTATTTTTGCTTGCAGTTTCAAAAAAGGGGGAAAAAAAAATTATTATTATATCTGTGCAACTCTCTTGATTTGTAATTACTGTATTGTAATCACAATGGCTACTCATCTATATAAGAAATATATATATTTATAGTTATTGCACTGCTGTTTCTAATGTATCATACAAATGTGGCAAAGTCTTGGGACCTTAAAGGGGAAGGGTCTATCACCTTCCCTATAACATTCAAGGGCACATTATGTAGGCTATAGGAAGGGAAATCGTCAAACCTGGTACCTGGGTCCCGATTGAAATAGCTTAGTTTTAATTTTGCAATTTTTTATGGAAACTAATCAAAATTCCAATTCCAGCAAAATCTATTAACTGATTCAGTTGTTGCTAGCTTTTATCTGAATAATATTCTATTCTTAAAGTTTTGAATCAGAATCTTTCAAAACCTTTAACATCCTTGATCATACATTATTTAGAACTAGTGTATGTAAAATTTCTCAGAAATCCCTATCTTTCTTTTTCTATTAGTGTTAATAAAGCAGGAATCTGTTTTAAAATGAATATTGTTTCCATAAAGAAAGGTAACCCTTCTGCATTTTTTATCTACATTTACTCTTTAATATCAAAACATCCTAAGACTAATATTTCTCTAGGGCAAAGAAAGCTTTACTTTTATTATTGTTATTCACTTCATTTTACATAAGTTATCAAGAATTTACTGATTTTTGTACATTAAAAAAGTTACTAAGGCTAGCTTGACTCAAATTAAAAAAAAAAAGGGGGGGGGGGGGTTGCAATCTTTTTAAAATTTTGTTTCAAGAAGAGGAACGATTTGATTTGGTCCTGGTGGTTTATTGTTCTGCTCTTGAACTGTGTGTGTGTGTGTTTGCTTTTTTTTTTTTTTTGCTTTCAGATTATACACAAATAACTTCATTCACATTAAATTTCTAATTCCAGTAATTTTCATTAAGAATATAATACTTGATACATATGTAATTAATACTAACTAGAAATTAGTATCAAGATTTTAGTGGATCACATTATTACAATTGATGAAACAATTTATAGTAGCTTACTGAATTATCAGTAGCTTACTGCTATCACTCAGTATCAGCTTTTAGTCCTACAGAATGGCCAACACATTAAACACTGACTATCCTTGATAGCTCCCTGCAGCCTTAATCAGCTCTCAGTGCTTTTAACCACGTTTACATAATGGAAGGAAGGAATAAAAATCACTCGATAACATTGGTATGCATTGTTTAGTTTCTTTCCCATTCAGACACCCATCCAGTTCATCCAATTCATTTGGTAGCACCATATTTCCTCCTGTCAGTCATTTTTGTTAACTTTTTTATTATTATTATTATTGAGAAATTTTTCCACATGATCTGGAATGTATGCAGTCCAAGTCTGACATTGTTTCGCCCACTGGTTCTCTCTCCAGAGTGCTCTGCATAGGGATACTTCAATTTGAATCACCTTATATACAGTTTAACTGAAGATTGCATTACATATATGGAAGTATTTGATATGCTTTTCTATGTGTGTTGATTACTCAAGACATTGAATTCATTATAAATTTTGATATATACAACTGTAGGTTGTGTATTCGTAGTCACAAAATTTGAATTATTTGAAAGAAAGAAATTAAGTGTGATAGTTCAGAAAGATAGTGGCCTTGGAAAAATGGTTTCACAATATATCCAGAACCAGTAAGAACTTTCCAATTGGAAATTTTAGTTGAACCACCACAGATTCTGGCTGTGTTCCTATGATTTCCATGTGTTTATTCCTTTGAAGGAACATTACTGAGGACATTGTTTGACATGTAACGAAGCAGTGAAATGGATTGACATCAATTCTTTCTAATGTTCTGGAATAGACAAACTTCTCAGTTGCTGTAAAAAGTTCCCCAATAGATAATGTTAAAAAACAATGTATCAGTGATACATACATCACTTTCCTATAATACACTCCTGCCTTTGATTTATAGTTATCTTTATAAAATTATACAAATTTTTCCATTTCTCAGTAGACTATAACTGAAAATTAATTTTGGTAGTATAAATTAGAATAACACTTCTTACAAAACAAATAAATAAAAAAATAAAGTTTAAGTGTAACAAAAAAAAAAAAACTTTTTTTTTTGCCAAATGTCCAAAGTGTTTTGTCATTCATGTCAGGTTGAAAAACACTGGATTAAAGATTTTAAGCTAAATTATATGAAAGATATCTATTTATGTATCAATCTATTGTGAGTACTTTTTATTATACTGAAATGGTGGTTATGCTTCACATATTTTGGTATTCCTAAATGTTTCAGCATTACTGTTATTGACTCAACCTGTGCAACACTCTACATACTTGTAATTATGTATTAAATTACAATTAATGTATATATGTTAAAAATACAAATATACAAACATATGTAACATAATGATAAAGCATGAGGACCCTTCCAGGGAGATTAGTTACCTAATTTGATACAGAGGGCTGGTCATCTAGCTTGCTACTACTGACCCATCAGCTAACCTTGAAAGTACAAATTTTGTCGGATGCAAAATATTCAAAACTGTCAAATATATCCTTTGTTAATTTGTCATCATATTCATATTGCATTTTTATCCTTTGTTAAACTATCTACTCTGAACCTTATTTCTATGACTTAAAGATGGATTGAGAAGATTCAATCAAATTTCCATCTCTATAATGAATGCCAATACTGAAACAAATCATATTTTCCCAGGAGAAATCCAAAAAGTTAAGAAACATTTAATTTTCAAAAAAATAAAAAAATTAAATTGAGATGATTCTTGTTTCAGCATCTTAATTCTCAACTTTAGAATTCATCATCTTATGTAATTGTGGATTTCTTTACTACATGACTTCTCTACAAAAATGTATTAATTGTACATATTTCCTCTTCCTTATTTGAAAAAGCTCAGATTTGACTCAATCTGAGAAGGATACAAATTATGTAGATATATTATCTAATAATTCATTTTTAAACATTAATTTAAGTTGCAAGGTTTGAATTAATAGTACTTACCATTGTCAGAATAACTACTACTAATTTGGACAATATAGGTTGTATTCTTGTAGAGGATATATGTCAAACAAGAAATATTTTGTCACCTACAAATCATAGATAAGTAAAATAATAATAATAATTTATGCATGATAAGTCATCTTTTATTTTATTTATTTTTCCTGTGATATTCCATGCCAAAAAAACCTGCATTAAGAGGTGCTACCTTGCATTTTGGGTAGCATTGAAACAGCTATTAAGGCCACCTTCTTATTTTTTTTTAGTGCTTTTACAGTGATAGCAAATTAAAAAGTTCAAACAGTAAAAGAAACCATGCCCTCTAAATAAATCAATTTCAAATGGAGGAAAACGCACTTGCGAGATTTTTGAAACCATTTATATTTAGGAGCTACCATTCTTCATATGGGCTATTAATGAATTGACCCAGCATTAATAGGCTTAGTTAGGTCTTGTGTGTGAAGTTGGCAGTGCTTTTATTTTGGTACATGGCCCAGGCCAAATTAGTGAAATAAATGAGCATCATGCTTTTGTATACTTATTACAAAATTCTTTCCATTTATTTAAAAGAGATTTTCCAAGTCAACATCTGTCTAGATCCACACCCACTACCTAAAACTATCTTTAAGCTTACTTTTGTAGGTATTTAAAACAATGGTTTGTAGATTTCTGTATTTCATGGATGGGTAAAATTTCAAAAAATATTGCAGAACTAAAATACAAATATCAATGTTTTTAATAAGATGAGTTATGACACTTATTCATTTTTTTATAATATGCTTAGTTATTTTAGATTAGGTTAGGTTTGTCCTAAGGCTCACAGCCCACGGGGCACTGAAGGCCCAAAGTTTCTTTGACCAATGGGACTGAGATGACTGGGTAGATTCTAGGACCCGTATGAAGAGAATGGAACATGGAAAAATCCCTGCCTCTGCCTCTTCTCCAGGCCGCAGCCAAGCACCTTAACACTCGGCTACCTGGACCACTAGTTATTTAAACCTCCCCTTCCTCTCTAACAGCCTGCCAGTAGGCTGAAACATTCTGGCCTCTATATGTTTCAAACTGAAGATAAATTACATAAGTAATTTTGAATTTGTACTTTTTATTGGGATTTCTCCGCATTTTAAGATTTACAGTATATCCATTTTATCCCACACATCTTGATAAATTTAATGCTTAGTAATATCTGTATCACTAAAATATAAAGGTCTGACCTTAGCACCATATGATGATAAAAAAATAATTTTAAGCGAAAACAAATTTAATGTGCAGGGAAATCAGGAAAGAAATAAAAAAAAACAAGGCCTGCATAAAGAAATAAGCTTCCATGCTTTTGAATTCATCATCAAAGGGAATCTGACTGATGAGTTCCAATGAGGACGAAATGTTCGTTCCAGATTCCCTCTAATGATAAACTCAAAGGCAAGGAAGCTTACTTTTGTGTGCATGTCTTGGTTTTTTATTTCCTTAATCATTTCTCTGCATGTTAAATTTGTTTTCATATGATTATTCTGGCTTATTTGTTGTTTTTTTTTTTTCTTTTTAATTAAAAGCTTTTTGTACCTAATGGCTGTTGGATCAAAGGTTTTTTGACTTCACTTGATGCACTTACCTGTTATTGTTGTTTTATTTGGATGAGGGTGGGAGGGTCACTTTTGGAGCGAAGGTGATTTCTATATACAGTAAAACCTCGTTAAGTCGTCACTCAAGGGACCAAACATTTTTGACGACTTAGGCGGAGTGGGCATTTTTGAAAAAAACCCCACTGAATTACAGTATTTTCATGAATTACTGTAGGATGCAGTGAGAAAAACAAGATTTTCAGAAATCAATACATGCAAATGAATGAGTCGAAAAAAAAAAAAAAACCACTTTTTATAGTTACTACATTATAATCGTTTTAAAAGAAAGGCAATGTCTGTCTTTGAAACGTTCCAGCCAACCATTGCTGCCTCCAAAATCTTCAATGATCAACTCCTTAGCAATTTTCATGGCTTTTTTTTTGAGAATCACGGCAGAAATCAGCACATTTTGCGATCTGGCATGTTTTAGCCATCGAACTAAAACCTCCTCGATCTCGTCAAACTTCGATTTCCTCATTCTCTTTCGTTTGTCTTTGCAGTCAGCTTCTTCAATTATTTGTTTCGATGAAAGAATATCGTTTAATGTAGTCCTGGTAATATGGTGTTCTTTGGCAAAAGCTGTTTTGAAAACATTTGATTTTTCAAAAAGGGCAATTAAGTCTTTTTTTTCTTTAAAAGATAACAAGGTAAGTTTTCCCTGGCATGTTAAAAATGTAATCGAACCACGAAATTGCAAGAGAAAAAATAGCCCTTATAGCGGGGCTTACTCGCTATAAAATGAAGTCACACTCAGGAGCAGTCAAGAAAAATGTCTACACTCGACAGAATCTCAGTGAGAAGTATGCTTTGAATAATTACAATAGAGATTCCAAGAACCCAAATCCTCCAAAGGGGTAGGAAAGAAATGAAGTGACAGGAATGGTCGAAAATTCCCCGTAAAGTCTTGGCTTTCTTAAGTGAAGGGGCGGGGCTGAAAAGACAACACGATAGCATGCAAAATGGAAAAGAAAGATGCTTTTGGCCATTTTTGAGGGTGACGAGTTATCCGGAGTAGAATTAAATTTGGTGACTGGTAAAAGAGGGTTATTTTACATTATTGTGTATGAGACTGTCGGGACCAAAGGAAAACGACGACTTATCCAGGTGACGACTTAACGAGGTTTTACTGTACTTTCAAGCTTTTCTGGGTTTATCATCGAGGGTGGATGTGGCTGATGAGTCCCAATGAGGATGAAACAGTCATTCTAGGTTCCCTCTGATGATAAACTCAAAGGCATGCATGCAAGCTTGTTTTTGTGCAAAGACCTTGGCTTTTTATTTCTTTAATAATTCTAAGTCTTGCCAGTGGGGCAGCTAAAATGTTTTGGCCCATGAAACGAGTGATCACAAATTCCCCTTCAAATGCCCCATTTAATTTTCAAATCAACCAAACCGTTCCTCCAATAAAAAAAAAAAAGTTAAGAAAATGGATCCCATTTTGGCTTCCCCTGAACAGTGCTCTTGGAACAATGCCACCTGGTCGCCCTACTCTAGCAACATTACTGAGTGAACATCAATAAAATCTGATTCAATGTGATTACAGAAATGTTATTATTAAACTGATCTCATTTATTTGCAATGAGGAAGATATTACTTCGCCTCCTTCAGCTTAGGAAGCTAATTACCCCATTCTAATTAAAATGCATTTTTAATAACAATTTAAAGAAAACATACAAATCATATTTTCATTTTCTATTGGAATAGCTATATTATTAGTAACATCTTATTTGCAAAACAAACGAATAATTTATCAACTAAGAAGATACATAACGCGTATTACAACCTAGGATTTTAGAATGGAAGGGGTTATGGTGGTGGTAATCGTTCAACCAAAATAAAAAATAAAAAGTCGTCCTTTCTCAAAATGGCGGGTAGGGTTACAGACAAACAAATAAACTGATAAAAAAAACCCAATTTTTTTTTTTTTTTGGTTTGAACTTTAGGACCCGATGGAAGGGTCATCCATAGTAAGAGCACAGAACAGAAAACAAACAGATGCGAAACTCGAGTTTTTTTGACATTGCTCATACTTCCTTGCCGCCATCTTGAATTTTTGTATCGGCGATAGAAACAACATGGTTATTGCTTATAAAATGAACTCGAAAAAAGGTGATATTGGTGTTCGGCTATAAATTGCAATAACTGCTCTGAAGTCAACAAAGATTTGAGTTTTTTTCTCATTTTTAATTGATAGCAAAACATAAGTAAAGTCTTTCTTCAGTTTAAAAAGAGATGAGATATTTTTTGTTCTTTTGAAAACCATAAATAACGTGAAACGAGAACTAGTTACTCTTCGTTAGTTAGTTATTTTATATAAATCCCTTCTGGATTATTGCTTATTCAGGCATTTCCTACAGTTTTATTGAATTTCAATACTACATTTAAGCAAAATGCCTCGATTGTTGCTTAGGAAAAATGTAACTACAGTAATAAAATGCCAAGTAAAAGAATCTGACTTAATTTATTTATTTAGTATTTAATTTTTCCTTTTATTTTCTTCTCCTCTTTATTTAATACAAACTTTCTCCTTCAATTTTTAATTTATAATAGAATTTTATTGTGTTATGAGGTATTGTTTATATGAAAAATACTATTATATCAAACACTATTTATAAGGAAATTGACAAATGAAATAGTGGAACCTCTCATACCCGACCTCGGATCAACCGACTCCCCGCGTCATCCGACCATGTCTAGACAAGCGGCGCGCCAGTGTTATCCGTTTGTTTTCCTGTCACAACAAGCCAAGCAGATGTCTCTGCAGTCCTTTCTTTGTTTCCTGCCCGAATCATGCTCGTTTTATCGATTAGTTGACGGATGTCTGCTGACCTGTTCAGTATACAGTATTGTTTCATGTTGTGTTATCGTTTTAGAAATTACAGTAGTGGAAGTGAATGTTACTTTGTAAGTGAAAGTTTGTAGTGTAAGTGTAATAATGGCTACAAGTACGAAGAGAAAACGTATTTTGTGCACAATTGAACAGAAACTAAGTGTTTTTTACTTAAATACATCGTTTGTCTACCTGTAAATGGCTTAATTCATTCTCCCCTGATTATCCGACCTTTTTAGCGTTCCGACCATCCTCAGGTGCCGTAGGTGATGGATAATCGAGGTGCTACTGTATTTGAAACATTTTATAATTTACAAGTTTAAAAATAATTTTTTAAAAATTAAAAGTATTGCAATCAGTGGGCAGGGCAAATGCTTCACTTTTACACCTCTTTATAATTCCTTGACAAATTCAGAATACCTTCTGCAAGCATATCCCACTAATTGATGCTTCACTTAGCCAACCTTTTTCAATTTTAACCACACCCCATAGAATCGACAGAGGCCCTTGCTTAACAAGGTTGTTGAATTTGATGATACTTTACTAAATTTGGTGATTTTCAATATGTTGAAAAATTCAGTAAAACTTTCATCAAAGTTGGTACTTTTCTGCTTCACATTCAATACCCCTCTGTACGTGAAATTTCATCTTGTGGCAGTGATTTGTAAGCAAGTTACAGAATTATTGGATATAATTGACTTTGTTTGGATAGAGAGAGAGAGAGAGAGTTTTTTTTTTTTTTTTTTTGATAAATTGCTTAATTTCCTAAAAAAAATAGGATTAGTTAAATGTTTTTCACTTAACGTGGTACCAAAAACACAGAATTAAGAAATTTTGATGATTTTTAAAAATTTACTTGGAAAATTCAAAAAAAAAAAAAAAAATGATATGGCAACGTTGTTGCTTAATCCACCTATTTCATCATGTTTATTTTGTTTATCTTTCATACAGTTTTTCTTGGCCATTGTGTAAATGCATCATATGTAGTATTGAGCAAAACAAACAGTAGTGAAAGACAGAAACCAGGAGTGGAAGCAATAAATATAATTAAATATCACTTACATAGAAAGATTAATAGTTATCCATGTACTTTTTAAGATTATAAAAAATCTTTCTACATTTTATAATGGTATATTATTTGCAAACAATTTAAATATGATGCATACCAAATAGAAGTTGCCATCATGAAGATATTGTTAATTCGAGCTAATGAATTTGTAAAAAGTCATACCCAAGGAAGATTATCCATAGGTACGATCGGAATATTGTATAATAGAACAAAGAAAGATTAATATTTGAAAATGTAATATGAAGTGGTTTATTTAATACAGGAATACCCTAACATGCCATTATCCATCCAAGGTGTGTACAATATGTTCGCCGTTAGGGCAGACAGTTCATACTGTTCCTGCAAATTTTCTATCTTGAGATAACACAGCCTGGAAAGTTTTCATGAAGAAATTGCCTGCTTGCCACAACTGTATGACAGGTAAGGACCTGTTCCAAGAGACCACCACGACTCATTTGTTACAGTTCATGGCCATTCCATACACCCTTTACACTGTATCAGTATATTACCTCTCCAGAATTTTTCAACGACTCACTTAGGTCTAGTTTCCAAAACAAGCTGAAACCACTCCTTCATATATGCAAGGCTATGTTCATCTTTTCATCCTAAACTGTATGAATGGTTGTAATATTCGACTAGAAATTACTTTTTCTTCTGTTCTGAGATCTATTATTGCCTCTACTGATTCACAACCTAATACCGGTTACTATACAGTTCATATTCAATTAGACTGTGCTATACGGAAACTCCCTATTATTACATGGAGATGTGGAATGTTTTACTGTTTGTTTTGTCGAATACTGTATTTAGTGAGTTATTTAGCTTTATATTTCATTTGCAAGTGATATATAATGGGTTGTTTACGTTTTCTACAGCCAAAATGCATTTGCAAGCTAAATAAAGGCCCTGCTTTGCTACTCAATAATTCTCTAGTCCTTAATTTATCGGAAAAACAGGGTATGCCTGTAAATGTCTTCCACCATATCTTACTGAAAAAAAAAAAAAAAAATGATACTTAAAGGCATGCATCCATGGGGCAAGAAGAAAAATTATATCATTTGTGAAAATGCAGGGACAAGTTGAAGAAAAAAAAAAAAAAAGGTATGACGTTAAGTCTACTAGATTACAGAATCTAACTTCTAGTCTCATTAGAACTGCAATATAACAGTTGCAAAAGATGTGCAGTATTTTTTTTTTATTTGTTAACTTAAATAGCTGGCAAGTTCCCTTGCATTCTACTTTCGTAAACTATAAGACATGCAAATGAATAACATGTAAATGGGGTAAGTGTACTGAGTAAATAATCAAATTAAAAATATCAAATGAAAATTAATCAAAAATATATTAAAAATTAAGGATATATTTCATTCTATGAAGTTAGTGAAACATTCCAATTAGTTTTATGTATCAAGACTTCTTATTTGGAATTAGATTAATTGAAAAGATTTAAATTACTGAAGAGCAATATTCTTTGAAATTACTCCATTATATAAAGTTAATCTAATAAGCATGCTAAAAAAAGAAAAGAAAAATAACCTCCTCCAAAATAAAATTTGGAGATTTCACTTTATTTAACCATCACCCTGGTACTATTCGTCATTCAGTACAATATACACTTTAGATTTGGGAGAATAAATAGTTAAAGAGGCATTTTGAAACACAATCCTTACTCATTTTACTCTTGTCAGTGATGCAAGAGATACAGAAAATAATTTCTAACAAATATTAAATTTATTTGAAGATAAAAACTTAAATAATGTTTTTAACAAATTCTATTTAATAGGATTACTTTAAATTGGCATTTTTATTTTCGTAGCTCAACATAATTTGAAAGAGAGGTATCTGTTACAATGTGGAAATGGAAGTGAGGCTTCCAAAAATGAAGAAAACAAAATACCTTAAGTTTTTTTTTCTTCTCTATGCATTGCACTGAACAGAGGCTGGAGTAATGAAACTTTAATGAGGCATGTGGGCAAGACATCCTGAGCCCTGCTGTATAAATGATTTACTGAAGTTTGCTAGAGAAACGAATCTTTTACCATAGGTTGCTTAGAAAATGAACCTTAACTCCAGAAACAAGCCTTTACCAAAAGCTGCAGGTGAAACAACCCTACACCAACCCCCCCCCCCCCCCCCTTGTTAAATGAACCTTAACCAAAATCTGCTAGGAACCAGACATATACTGATGTCTGCAGGGGAAAGAACTTAATGCAAGATCACTGGGAAAGCAAATCTTTACTAAAGTGGCTGGAGAAAGAGGCCTGCTAGGAAAACAATCCTTTACAGTTCACTGAGAAAAGAACCTTTACTGAAGATCACTAGGGGAAACAGACCTACACCGAATTCTGTTGAGGAAAAAGGTTTACAGAAAATTCTGCCAGGAAAATGAACCTCTAATGAATACCACTCGTGAAACAGGCTTACACCAAGGCCTACTGGAGAAAAAGGCGTTATATGGTAACAGACCTTTACTCTTCTATGGTCTTCTAGGGAATACTTCTATAAAAGGCCTCCTAGATTAATAAAATTATAACATTTTCTTCTATATGCAAATAACAGTTGATCAATTTTTAAAAAAATTATCACATTTTGAATTAAAGAAATTCAAGTTAATTGTTGCCATTAAGTTTAACGTGAAGTTTCAAACAACTATAAAATTAACACTTTAAAAATAATGGAACAGGTTAATTAAAATCTCTAAATTTATTTGCATATAATTGAAATTTCAAATAAAATTTGTAAGAAATTTTTTAATCTCTATATTATTTCTCAAAGGTGTTTTTTTGTCGGTTCGCCATATCTCCCGTAATACTTTTTTTCAAAATCAATGATCGAGACATCATTTTGAAGATTACGTTCAGAGCTAATGACAAAAAATAAACAAATTGTTTAACATTAATGTTTTCGTTAAAAACCTTTTTATAAAAATGTAGAAGGTGCCATCTATTGACAATCTGTAATTAACCTGCACGACAGCTGTTGGATTTGTTTTATTATTTCTCAAAGGTGTTTTTTTGTCAGTACGCCATATGATAATGTTTCTATCTGACAAAGCCAATATCTCCTTTTTAAATGTTTTATAATTAAACCTATTGCATATGATATCAGTCTTATTGTAAAAAGTCGTTATTTATTACTATTCAAAATAAAATACCTTTCAATAATAAATAATTGCATTTCCACATTATTATTTTACCATTTGATGACTGATCAAGATACCATGTGAATTATTTGCACAGGTCAACTAGTTGTTAATTAGTTTTGAATAAAATTTTTGAAAGCTTAGCAAGAAATTTATTAAATTTATTGAACTCTCTAACAAAATGTTTGATTGTTGTAATTCATCACTTAAGTTTTTTTTAAGCCCAAACAGTTCTCAAATTGTTGTATGTTTTTTGAATTCTATAACCATTTTGAACATAGACTTGCAGGAATATTTAACAAAGAGAAACTTTCTAAATTTGTAAAATATTTAAATCAATTTTAATGGTCATGTTAGTAAATTTTTTTTTAAGTTATTCATAATTATGAATAAATGAAACTGCCATTTTCTGAAGCCATGTGTTCTTAACTGTTCCCCCCCCCCCCCATATAGTTTAGTTTAAATCCTAATAGTGATGGGAAAATAGGCACCGTGCACAGATGGCCGATTTCAACAACAGCTCCATTGGCGGCTATTGCAGTCCCAACTGTTGGGACGCGGCAGCCATATTTCCTTTTCTAAAATGTAGCTTGTTGTTACCCTTCTACTTTTACAAATCTTTTTCAAAGTAATTTATAGCCGAATCGATTCTCAAGAATGGCACTTGTTTTCGTTTATATACATTGGGAAAAATAGTTGGTAAATAACTTGGACGAAGTAGGTGCATTGACTTTTCATTTCCAATGAAGTGCTGACTGCATAATTTTGAATTTTTAGTTGGTTCCCAGGTGGAACCATTTGGCCTAAAAAACAATTTGAAAGAGATATACTGGTAATTATATAAAATTTTGTTTCTGTAAAGATGTAATTATACAAAAAGTTAGATTATTTACAAATAATAAAAATAAAAAATTCAAATGGTCTTGCAGGAAAAGAATAAAAGTGAACGTTTTCTGTATTTTATAAGTACTATTGCATCCAACAACGCAGCAATTAATGCTGCCTTTGCCCATTATTGAAATTTTTTGCAAGAATGGGCATGCAACCTTTCGCAAGCAAGTTATTGTTAGAAGCTCTCCTTACAATATTTCCAATTTCTGCCGCCACTGGCAGCACCAGTCACATGCACGGTCCCTATACTATAAACATGAAACTTCTAAATATGTTTTTCTGAATTTTCTTATTATAATTTCTTTAAACTGCTCTACAAAATGGGATACTATAATCTTATAGTGTGTGTCCCAATTTTAATGAAAAGTGCCACCTTGTCTGGTCCCTACAACATATCTAGAAAACATATCCCGTACGTAAGTGTATGCGTGAGAGAGAATGCCTATATTGAAGATCTTTAGATAATTATTTTTCAGTTATATATCACATCTAACACAAATTTCATTTTGTAAGAGTTCTGTATTATTATTATTGAAATCTCATTAGATTTTGACATTTTATGTAAGGGCTAAAACATCAAAACAACAGTAAATTCGAAATAATTCACTGATCAACATCAAACTTTAATATTTAAGATTTAAAAATCATCCAGTCAATTAGATTTTGAGATTGAAAGTTCTGGTTTATGGGTTAAACTGTGCACTTAAATAACGCAAAGATCAATGCACTAATTTACATTTCAGATTTTAGTGTAACTATTTACAACTGGGGTCTTTATAAACCCCATTTAATGGGCCACTTTGAAAACTACGCCCTTAAGTACAGTAATACTATTCAAAGCTCTACTCATTACTCTGTAGATGTTGGTTTTTGTAGACTCAAATACTTCACATCATTTTAATAGAAAAGTCGCAATCGCTACTCCCAGCCATTCTTCAATGAAGATCAATTTTGTTTTACCTTTCTTACAAATACTATAAATTTCAAAAACTAAACAGTTTGCTGCAGAGAAATTTATTTTTAATTTTACTGAATTGCAAAAATATCTTGTTAATACAAAAAAATACGATTTCACTCCACTGATAAAATTGGATTTATTCGTATTTTCTTTTTTAATTTTTTTTTTTAACAAATATTTAAAGAATTGTGTTTACAAGAATAATTAAAATTTCACAAACAACTTTTATACAAATGGAAAACATTTTGCAAAGTTCTGTATGATCATTTGTGGGATAAATTCTTTGCAACCATGCCAAAACATTTAAGAACAAGTTCCAGTGAGGGATGATTATTGTTTCCTTTTCACTGAAATGAATTAGAAGTTAAAAATCTTCTGACTGGATGTGGTAACAAGGGTGACTCATACTTGTGATAGAAATAAAGCCTTTAAAACATAATAGGGTTGTTTTCTGTCTGATCTTTAACATACTGTGTAAAACGTTTAAGAAACTTGGGGTATTCCCTTTTGTACACTGCACGTAAAACAGATGCTGGGGCCCATCCACCTGGGTTCACTGAAAAACAAAAATTAGAAAGGAATCATTTATCAAAAGATCATAAAATGTATTTTTTCCAAGGAATCTTTAAATTTATAGAAGCTACAATTTGTTTTACCTCAATAAAAAATTAATTAAGCATGCACTATTTAAGTATTCTTTGAAAGATCCTTCTTTTTGAAACTAATACATGATAATTTTATTCATCTTTAACATAATCAAAACTTTAAATTGGAATATTGAACAATCATTAAATGCAATCGAATTTTTCAATCAAAAACCATGATTAATTTAAGAGATGAAGGGATTGCTAATTAGGATTAAAATATATTAACCATATTACTACAGGAAATTCTGCTCTTCATAACTCTTAAGATGGGTAAAATTTTTACTTTAAATATAGTAAACACTCTTTAGTGCCTTTTTTTTGGCATGCTACAATACTTTGACATCATTTTCAATTCTTGACATCTCTCTTCCTTGTGCTGATGATTTCCTTGCTTACAGTTCTTATGTTTAGGCAAAATAATTCAAATGTTAAGTGCACAAAGTGTACTTAAAATTCTTGACTAATGAGTATAAACTAATTTTATCATATTTCTTAAAACTTTTCTTGTAATTTGGAGTCACTATTTTCACAAAAACGTTTTGTAAGTCAAACACTTTTGAAGATCAACATGTTTGTTTTTCATATTGATTTATAAAAAAAAACCAACATGTTTTTTGTCAACTATTTTAGTTTTGAATTTAAGAGCCAATAAAATACCAGCTTTTGGCATTTCTTGTATAAGGGATGTCAACTTGCCACAACAAACATACTATCTTGTTCCAAGTCTGGAAACTGCATGATTAAACCCAACTTAAGGAGTATAGAAGAAGCAAAATATTTGTACAATTCTTCTTGTAACATTTTTAAATCTATAAAAAAAAAATTTTCATTGCCTGTCAGAATTCAGTCCAAAAATAGTGGCTTGTTTTGATAATCAATCAAATATAACCAAGAATTTCTGAATTGTGACAAATTCATTCATACAACATCTATTTTTCTAATTTTGATAACTTTTCCCGTTTTCTGCTTTTGTAATAAAAATGGTTTAGTTAAACTTTGTAGCCAACTCATCTTTCATAAGATTTAGGACAAAGTGGAAGCTCAATGTTACCAATCCTCAAAAATCAAATCACCTGTTCTAAATCATCTTTGCACCTTCCTAATATTTATGAAAGTAGTGCATTGGATATATGTTCTTTGTAACACAATAGCATTCATTTTCTTGTTCTGTTACATCATTCAAAATGAAGTGTCTTATATGAGTTTCACTCATCAATCACAATTTCCTTGAAAGACTATGGCAAAGCTCTGATATAATGCATACCCTCCAACATTGGTCATCCTCCTAACCGTAGTGGAAATCATCTCATTAGAGGCCGTCCATTAATTAACCAAAAAAAAAACGGAAATCTTGCTTTAACTATCCCCCCCCCCCAAAAAAAAAACGCCGCGGGAAAAGTTGACGTAAGATTTTCGTTGACACCCCCCCCCCCCTTGGTGATTTTTTTCGGCCCCCCCCCCCCCTCGCCCTTTTGACCTCACGTAATTAATGGACGACCCCTTAGTAGTACTCATGCAACAACATGCATTTACACAGAACGTGCGACAGTGCCGCAAAACACACACATATATATAAATATATAGTCTTTAAGCACATACCCTGTAGTAATACATATTCATATTTCTTAAAGCACAATTCATTGAGTTTATTGATACTTTTTTCTTTGCTCATATCAGCATTAACTTTGGTGTGACCACAGCGAAACTTCTTTGCAATATCAGAATCGGGAAACATTTTTGAAAATAATGGACCTGCATGATCCGCAGCCGAAATTGGTATATTATGTTCAATCAAAAACGGACAAAATAAGTCTTTCCTGGTAGAAGACAAGGGAAAAGCTTTCGATACTCCTCTTGAAATTTTTGAATGGTTTTTTTTTCTTTCTAGGCGGATCTACATCTATATCCTTATTACAGGGTTTTAAAAACCGATCCATGATATAAGCATACGCAGCTTTCAACAAATTTACGAACCAAATGAGAGTTGGCTGCCCGGTTTTTGTGAGATCTGCGCATTTAGCATCGATTATTCTGGTCAAGCACTTACATCTGATCTTCTGACAGGAGTCCGCCATTGCGCTAATCGCTGGTTGCTTATCAAAAGCGAATTATATTTATAAATCTTGAAATCTAACAGACAATCTGTAAATGAAAGTCTATAAATAAACAAGTATTTTTATAAATTAGAACTTCTCCGATAATTAAACGTTAGCCTACTATAAGTTAACTATAATTTCTTGGCGAGAACAGATGGCGGCGTCCATTTTGACAGGAAAACGTAATTGATCAGCGCTTTTTTTTTTTTTTTTATAGGAAAAAAAAAAAAAATTAAGGATGAAAATTTCTGAATCCGTAGCTTTTCCCCATTTTCGCGTAGTTTCGTAGTACTTACTTATTTTCCGTACAAACTACGGATACTCCATAGAAGTTGGAGGGTATGTATAATGCATCATATTGAAAGACCAGTACTGAATGCAAAATAATTAAAAACAAAATGTGCAAATTAATTCATTCATGTTTAAACATTCTTTGTCTTGTAAAACAAAAAATGATTATTTATCGGATGACTTAATACATCTAAATAAATTCCTCCTCTCCTTATTATTCATTATTTCTCATTTATTAAAAATTAACAATGAATTTCAGAAAGATTCAGGCTCTAACTGATCCAAATATCTGAATAATGATAAAAATATTTACATTCTGACTTTCTTACTAATTTTTTTTAAACATTTAGAAGTTTCAGTAGTTGAACTGGCAGTACTTACCATTTGCACAATAAGTAATTTTACAAGTTAAATTCTCACGGGATATTCCTGCATCTTCCTGTGGAGGATCAATGAATGTCTGGCAAACAAGACATATTGTTAATTTAACACGAACACATTTTGCCACCTATAAATAGAAGGAAATGGAGAAGATTATCATTCATTTGTTCACTGGACTAATAGGATAATGCTATACTATTACTAACTGCCAATTTCAAATTCTGATATTTGATGATCTTTGCATTATTTTAAATATATTTCATAATGCTTGGAAAGATGTCAACATTTACTGATTTATTCTGTTAACCAAATGGAATATTTTCATTTCATATCACTACTGCTAATAATATAATAAAAATGATAATGATAATAATAAATTTCAAAAAGTTTTTGTTTATTACTTAAAAACATATTGTGGGATACAATTATTCAGAATATCCCACAATGAATAATGATAAGTAGTAGAATTAATACAAAATACTATTAGGTTCACGAAAATAAACAACTTTTTAGTAATTTCTTTAATGGGAAAATAGGTTAGTCAAGAATTACTTACAGGGGCATCAGGGTGATCTGTTGAGTGATTACATACAATCCAAATGTCATGTGCATCTTGATCTTCCTCATTGGGAACACGCCGAACATGTGACCAGAATAGTGAATCTCTCTGGGTTGCAGGCCAAACACGCTTATGGATTTGATGAAATATTAATGTATTCTCTGACACAGTTTCTAAAACTCGCATCGATTCAATAGTGGCTATAAAATAAGTGAAGAATTATTTAGACCAAACTAAAATCAAAATGGTTCAAGATTTTTTACTTATATTAAATAATATATTGCAACTCCATTTCTGTAAAGCCTAACGAATAGTTCAAAAGATTACTGAGTCTGTAATAGCTGCCAACATAAAACAAAAACTAAAAAAGTATTTAAGTAACCCCCCCCTCTTATTAATTACAATTCTGAATTTTTATTTATTTATTTCCCTTCAAATTTATTCTTTCCTACTTGTTTAGATATATAGTGAAGTCTCACTTATACGAATATGAGGGGAATCAAAAATTATTCGTATAAGTGAATTACATATAGGACTATGGGGTTTCGTCGGGGAATGAGAAATTCTTCGTATACCTGAATGTTTCGTATAAGTGAGACTTCACTGTAATAGGTCAGAAAGCTCAAGTAGTAAGCCATTTTTATATAATCTGGAGGATCCGAGTTCAATCCCAATTCTGACTGGGGTTATTGCTATTACAGATTGGTCTTAGGGTTCACTCAACCCTCTATCAAATGGGCAATGGGTTATGTTCCTGGAGGTTAAGGTTGGATGCAATCCTCTAGTTTTTCACATTGAACTGTTGATCATATTGAGCTGTTATAATTCATGCACAGCCTACCCTCCAATATCATGAGGATATGCCCATGATATTTTATTTGCAAATTTATGTTTCGGAAATGCTATTTTTTCCCCCCACAATATTATGAATGGCATTAGCTAATGCTTAGAACACAATACGGCTTCCCAACCAAAGAATTCAAGTTCTAAAGTTACTTCAAACTACAATAAATGTAATGCTACATAATGACTATTCTAATAATTTAAGACATTAAAATGTATACATAGAATTATTAAATGTATAAATAAACTTCTATTAATTAAAATTCAACAATAGCCTTCATTAGTTTGAATTTCACTGGCTGAAAAACATCCAGATGGTCATCCTAGACCTGTTGTAGACCTTAGCTGAATGTTGCAATGAGACAGTCAATTACAGTTTGGAACCTTCACTTTAGTTTAATGATTTACTTACATCTTGATACTGGTTGAACCTTTATCTACCAAGGAATCTTCAAAGAATTCCATTAAATGTCTTAATCATACAAACTCAAGTTAGAAGTTTCTACTTTATAAGTTGGAAACAAAATGTTGCTTCCCTTCCAGTGATTTATTGTTTTACACTGATAATAGATGAAATCCTCTCCACTTAATTTGTTAATGACTAACCTTTAGATTACTTTTACAGGAATTATTTTCCTTGAAAAATATGTTTTTTTAATATTATTTTGACAGCAATTGTGATTGCTTTAACAATATAAAACAGACATTCAATGATCATAATATATTTTTCATGTATTCAATTTCTAATTAAAATATGGGCAATGTATTATACTGACAGGGAATTATATATAATAAAGAAAAACTGACAGCTGAAGCTATTCCATTAATGCCTTCAAGTACTACTTCAGGTATTTTTTTTTTTTTTTTGCAACTGATCTTCTGGAAGTCTACCGATTTTGGAAGGTTCTCCCAGAAAAACAAATGCAGAGCATATGCTTTGAAAGGCTAAGGAAAAGGTTGCAATTCCATATCCAAATTGTGGGGGGAAAAAAGAATCATCAGAAACTTATCATTTAAACTATTACTCTAAAAGACAACCAATGATCAAACAAATGCGGCTACTGTTGAAAACTTCATGAAATATTTTACAAGGCAGTAAACAAATTATTTATTGACAACATGCAAACCATTCGAAGCAAAGCTAAGTAAGCTGGTATAAGAGGAAAGCTGTTTAGAATACTAGAAATGAAAGAAAACAAGCAAAAATAAAGAAAAAGATCCTATCTAGGTGTTTTTCAGTATGAAAAAAAGAAATTGGAGCTTTTTTTTCTTATTAAATATAATGAAAATAAACTAACTTTTATCATTCAAGGAATTCATACTGAAACTTATTTAAATCAGATGGGATATGTGGTGTTTAACACCAGTGTCATTAAATGTAAGAAAAACAAATCAACAGCATTGCAGTAAAGATAATAAATGCAATGTCTGCAAAAAAAAAAAAAAAAAAAAAAAATAGCAACATGAACAATCTCAGTTGATTTAACACTAATTAGAATGAACAGCTAACTGTATTTGCTCAAACATGCATGAAATATTACTAGTAGCAGAAAGTGCTTTCTGTTGAGTAGCTTAAGTTTAGTTGATTGTTTGACGAAAGTACAGCACTAATTTGACAAAATCAGGGTTCAATTTAATGGACAATATCAGAAAAAAATAAAAATCAGTATTAAATTAAATATTGATTATAATGAGGAAGGAAAGTTTCATTAAGATTAAAATTTAACAACTGTTCACAATTAAGATTATTCGATAAAACAAAAAAAAAGGGGGGGGGGGAGGGGTCATTAAGTTTTTAGTGAAGGTTCTGATGAAAGTTAAAAATTGACTTATTGTTATAGAAAACAGTAATTATATTTTTCTAGTCTGGTTAAACTAGACAATTAATATGAAAAAGCTAAGCAGCAAGTAAGCATTAAAGTATTGGCCAAATTACTTGATTCTTTCAATGTGAGTAAGTATAAAAGCTGGTTTCTGAAATTGCTTTTTCTTCTTTAGAATTTATCTAGCCATCTATCCGTTTGAAAGTCTTTGGACTTAATAGGTTTTTTTCGGGGAAGGGGTTGGAGAATACTGTAGCCACCTGATCAAAATATATTCCACACAGCCTTCTCTCACAGCAATTGGACTAAAATAGAGCTGACAATCTTAAAGTAAGGCTAACAAGACTTATTAGAATTCCGACATTTTTGCTCATTAAAGCTTGTGGGTTTCAGATTTCAGTCTGGTCGCATAGATCAGAAGCTGAATTAATGAAAGTATATTTCAGGAAGGTTATTATATTTAAAATAGAACCAACTGGAAGTAGAACTTTCCTGTTTGGCTGTTCATAGTGAATTTTGCATTCATATTGTTCACCACAACAGGGATAATTATGTTAGCTCTATTCAGCTTTGCTAAGGAAACAAAACAGAATTCTTTTGCAAAATTATTCTTTCAAAATTTATCTATTTACACAAACTCAGTCTCTGATGAATATAACGGCACCATCTGCTCTCAGGCTAAAGTTACTGATAAGCAAATGTCAAGAAAGTTAAGCGTTTAAAGGCAAACCGAAAACTTTTTAAGATCATCTAATAGCAATTGAATAGAGCTGATCAACAACACAAAAGTGATATAATTAATTTTATTTATTAATGCACAATTGCAAATCTCTTAAAACTTTACAGTTCACTGAATTAGTGGGCAATAAATAAACCTATTAGAAAACTGATGAGAATGATAATTAAAATTCAATCTATTAAAAACTCTTGAAATTTAAAATAACAAAATGATTTGAACCAATAATTTGACCAACTACATTAAGAAAATAAAAAGAAAATAAAATAAAAATAAAGTATCAAACTTACAGTCATGCTGACTTCGCTTCAAAATGCACAGAAAGCAATATTAGCAGAAATGAATTAATAAGGTTATCAGAGGAATAGAAAGCATTCGCACACGGAAAACTTACAACTATACTTACTCTCCCAGTCCAACCTAACATCTGGATCAAAAAAATAATGACACATTTCGTGTCCTGTTACTCCCTGAAATAAATAGAATTTAATAAATTCAATACAAAGCTTATATAATTTTATTTTTATTTACTGTTCAGATCATTTATTATAGTTTTATTAGTTCAGTTTACTAGGAGCAGGGCTTTCTTCTTAAAGAAGTGACAAAACTTTCATTACCAAAATAACATGATTTTGTTCCATAAAAAAGTTAGAAATAATAAATATTAAAAACCAAATAAAATAAATAAATAAATAAATAATTTTCAATTTAACAACTTAATTCTTTCCAGAACTCTTACTCACACATTCATAATAAAAAAACCCTGCATAGCTGAAGACAAAAGATGTAAAAAAGTAATGCCGAATAATAAAAGTGGTAAATTAATTAAAGAAATAAGAGTTCTTATATATTGTTCTTACAGAATAATATTCTAGTTTAAATCTAATCAAAAATTCTTCTATTTTTTATTCCAAACATCCTGAAAGTTTGGAAACTTGTAGCTTCTCAGAAAAGCACTTACTCAAAAGTACTGCTGTTATATTACTTTTCCTATAATCTTATTTTTCTAATAAGGATTTTTTTTTTTTAATTTTATCGTTACACTTGCAAAATAGAGGATGAAAAAATAAACCTTGATGAAAACTTTTAGTTTAAAATGCTCCAATGTATAGTCATTAAAATATAACAGAATGGCTGAGGTAATTGGATATTTTAAAATCTAATACATTTAACAAAAATCAAAGAGTGAAAAAAAAAAAAAAAAAATGAGTTGAAGATTGTATTAACAAGAATTGGAAAAATCTAGAAGATATGGTACAAGCCTATAAAGCAAATGCAAGGATTCATGTTAATCAGCTCTAGATATGATCAAGACCAAAATCAAAATTCTAATAAGGCTGAATTTAAACTATTAAACAAGATTGAAACCAAATCTGATTATCAAAATAATTGGATTAACCATAAAAAAGCTACAAATAATAATGTCACACTTCATCGTCGTAGTCTTATTACAAACTATTTCATTTTGAAAATGTAGATGCAAGAACAAACTAAAACATACAGATAATAATGACAAGCTTAATTCTCAAATGACATAACATTATTTGAATGAAGTTTAAGATTAAAATTCAGTTGCAATAGAAAGAAACAGCTTGTTGAAACAGTGGCACCATCACAGGTTATTAAAAAAAAATAATCTTTTGCTGCCCTTGATAAAATGAAGATTTGAAATCAAATAAATTAACAGAAACAGGACACACAAAATCGGGATATATAAACAGTCAAACGGATAGGTTAAGTACACATCACCCATGAAAGACCATCAAGTTAGATGATAAAGTTTGAACCCAAAACTTGAAAACAATACCTATAAAACAGAGAAACCGGAACTGAAGTTATTTTTAGAATAAGCATGGCTACAAACTGAATACTCAATGAAAGGTTTTATTAAGTTGTGAAACAGGAACCTAATTTATGATTAAGAGATATCAGGAATGAAACAAGGATCTCTGCTAATAGATAATAGTAGAAATAAAAAAAAAAAAAGGTTCTCTAATGTCAGATATTTAAGAACAATAATAGATGAAATAACATCTCTAATCCCCCACCAACAAAAAAAAAAATTGATTCATTAAAATGAAAGAAAAGAAAATTGATGAGACCAGTGGCAAGAACTTAAGTTTCTGATATTTTGGTTTAATTTAGTTTCTGATAGTTTGGTTTAATTTAATAATGGGGTTTTTAAAAAAGTGAAGATAGTATTTCCATTAAAGCTTGCTCACAGGTAATAAACACTGTATGAGAAGAAAAGTATAATCAGGACAGAAATAAACCTATCTGAAGATAAACAGACTAACAACAACTGTAAATAGTCTCAAAAATGGAGACTAGCAATCAAGATATAGAAATAGAAATGCTTTTTCCTAGCCATAACTGAAAATTTTGTATGTTAAATATAGGTAGAAAATTTAACACAAAGAAAAAAACTTGCTTTTACAGTCTATTGAAAAGATGTTTTGACAGAAAGCAACTGAACTATTAAATAAAGATAGACATAATAGGGCAGTTTCAAGTTATGTAAGGTATGGGATTTCCATATGCCCCAATTATGGAAACATTGTGAAGACAAAAAAAGTTAAGAAAAAGCCTGAGAATCTTGCACATTTATTTAATTACTGACTTGGGGCATTCACAATGATGCAATAGCAATAATTTTTTCAAAGAAAATGTTGAAAACTGGATTAAATGTAGGACCAATTTAAAAATTCTTTAAGAATTAATTTTTTTGCAATAAGACATAATTAAGTCCCAAGATACAGCTTTACAAATTCAAATCGAAAGAAACTACTCTAAAGAGAATGTCGATAGCATTAAGTGACATCTTTATAAGAAAAGGCACGAACATGAAAATTTCATATTTAAATAAGCTAATTATTATAGCAAATGTAAAGGCATGTTGGATTAAGATACATCCATAACTATTTCAAAAGCAAAAAGTAAATTTCTTTCTACCTTAACTGTATGTACAGCTTTAAGAGGATCACATACAATTCCTCCTTCCTCAACTTCTCGTTTGTACATCCGCATTTCACCTTCTTCAGCAAACAGGTTCCATCCTCCTTCTCCAACTCCCATTTTTGCATATCGTAATTGTTCTATTGTAATTTGATCAATCTAAAAAGAAAATGTTAACTGTTGTTTGACCTAAAGTTCTCTATTTTTCATTTAGGCTATAATTTCTTTTGTTAATAAATATGTGAAAACAATTCAAAAATAACAGATTTTTTCTTACTTCTGGCCATAACTGATGCTGCATTAATGTAAAATGCTTGGAAACTTGTTTGCTCTTAGCCCGATTTTGTAATCTCTGAAATAAAGAAATTTTCAACATTTATTGTTTCAGAATTAATAAATAAATTGTAAATCAGATTTAACTGATCAAGAATACCTTTAATTAGTGTAACTAGATTTAAAAAAAGGTTCTGTTTGTTTTAAGGCAAAATAGTATTTATTTACCTTCTCCTCTTCATTATCTAATTTATCTAGGCCTGCATCAACAGCATCAAAAAATTCTTCTTCATTAATGGCACTATATGGACCTTCCTTTATTAATAATAAAAAAAAACATTAAATTAATCATGATTTCCAATTAATGTACAAGATAATGTAGGTTTAAGTTTTATTCCCTAATAAAAATAATTTGCATCATGATTTCCAATTAATGTACAAGATAATGTAGGTTTAAGTTTTATTCCCTAATAAAAATAATTTGCATCATGATACTAAAAGTTCACCAAGTTAGAAAATAAGTTCAGATCAATTAAGTACCTCATAATCTGGACCACCCAAGATGATGGGCTTCTTCTGTTGGGTTTCAGTAATTGCTTGCTTATACAGTTCTTCTATTTTTTTCCTTTTATCCATTTCCTTTTCAAGCCTTCGTTTCCAGCTTTCTTCTCTCTGAGACATAAGTTCAATACAGTGGGAAAGGGTTGCAATGATTCCAGCAGTTGTTGCTTTGAATGTGATTGCTTCACCTTTAAAATCTATGGAGTGAGCTCCATGTTGTCGGATCAAGTCTTTATTAACTTCATCTAAAAAGTTAAGAAAAAAAATCTTTCAAAGACTAAATAGAAGTTGTTGGTTCTCAAATTATATTTAAGGGAAAAAAAAAAAATATCAACAGTTTCCAAAATCTTTGTTTCCTTACTTTTATCTCTTAAGCAAAATGGCATTCCATCACGAATGGTATTATTTCTAATAGTGGGATATTCTTCTGCATCCTCATCTAAATCATCACCTGTCACTATAAAGAAAAGAATATTATCTTTCAAATTTTTGAAATGACTTGAATATCATTAAGAGAATTTCACACGATACTGGCTTTCTTTACTCCTTTTTATTAAATACTATCTTAAAAATTTAATGTACAGTAGATGAACAAAACGTTTGTTAACATTTAATGGCATCTAAAAATATTACATAATAAATATACATAGAATGGGAAATGATGTAAACTACTGTTATCCACTTGGTGGTCTTTCTAGATAGAAGAACAAAGACATTTGAGGCGTTGACATGGGAAAGGTAGCAAGTAAAAAAAAAAAATCATTATTCAGATTTTTCATTGAAAAGGTAGTAAGACATATCGCCAATGGCGTAGCAATGGCAGTAAGTCAAAATTTTGAGTGATGTAGTTCCTACAAACGATACAAGATAGCACCTGTGGTAAGTATACATGAGGTGGCAAAACTTTTTTGCTTCCCCTGGAAAATTTGCATTTCAGGACTTACTACCTTTCCCATGTCAACACCTCATTTGAACAAAGATATTTATAAAGGTTTCCTTTATGTAGCAATACAACCATATCTTCTTTAACTATTTTTACTTAATAAATTCTGTATGCCAACATCACAATGAACTTCTTCATACCATTACACATTTTTATTCATCAGAAGCAGGAATTTCTTGAATTTGATGAAGAAATTTACAATAGCAGCAGTTTTGCAATGAAAATTATTACAATTGTTACAAAATAATATTAAAAGACTATAATTATGTGGCATGCACAGTTAAAGAATAACATGAAATAGATTAAAAAACTTACCAAACAAAAAGCATGGCAAACAACCATGGAATATTATAATTTAAATGAAAGACTTATTTTCTAACAATACAATTCTTCTTGGATTTGTAAGGGCCTAATGTCTTTATTTTAAGTATTATTTGTTCCTGGAGTAGTGCTTATTTTCATGAAATGATAGGATCCCAAAATTTACTAATGATTCTTTTTTTTTTATCCACAAGATTTTCATTTGCCTTGATACATTTGCTATCACAACAAAAGATGGCAGGAAGAAATTAAGGTGATATATTTTGAATGTCGTGCAAGCAAACAATTCTTAAAATTTTGAAATTTGATAAAAAAGAACATGACCCACAATGCAATCCAGAATCATAAAGAATAGCAAAAAGGAGTGAAGTTTAAGCTTTATCAATGTGCATTTAATTTAAATTTCACGATTCTTCAAACACCAAATCTGAACTAAATATGGAGAATTTGTGGAAGCTTGGGGGCTTCTAAAACTGACAGAAAAGATTTAGAGAAAAGAAAAATGAACTGCTAAAATTCAGGAAGATCTAGAAATAAACAAATGCCAAGTTCTAGGAACAGAAATAATGACAACATATGCTTTGACATTCTTTTATGGTACTGAGAAATAGGGCCCAGAAGCAATAAGCAAAGGAATACCATTTAATAAGTCAGTTAATGATTTAAGATATCATTTTTTTGGAAGTTTTTTTCTGGAAGAAATTTCGAATTAATATTTAAATGAAAATAACATTTCAGTATTTGGTATAAACAGATTTGACAAAAAAAAAACAAAACAAAAAAAATTACTAAAAACTCCCCTTCTTTCAATTGATAGGATAATTTCTGATCAATTCCAGTAGTGTTAACTTTCTGAAGAATGAAAGCACTGTCAAATTCAGAAGAAAAAAAACCTCAACAACATTAATATGTATTTCAGACAGACAAATCAAGCTGAACATTTGCTTGTTTGCCCCACTTTGCTTTCAGATCCAGTTTGAGGTATCATAAACAGAGTCGGAAGAGTGGCTAATTAGAATTAGAAAAAGGTTTTGACTAAGTTTTGGTTCTGGACTGCACCTACATTTAAAATTGATTATTCCTCTGTAGGGTTTGGATAATGAAATTCTGACTTTCCAGAAGCATGAGAAGATATCCTTTGAGTACCATACACAACTTTTTTGAAGTATTATTGGTGCAGACTTTGTTTTCAAGAATGATTATGCGTGTCTTCTTAGACAAGTCTGATATAATAGATTCACTAATAAAATCCCTAGACTGAATCTTATCGAACTTGATTAGGATATTTTAGGACAATTAGTTGCAAAGACTCAACTGCTTCCAACAACAATTTCACTAAAATTAAACTACTCGGAAAGAGAAATAAGAATGTAGGCTACTGAGTATTGGAGACACTAGGGTTTGTTGTGAGGTTATACAGTAGTTAGAACAGATCCCACAATTCACCGACTTCAATCAAACTTCTAAACATGAATGTCTAAACCTGGACAGTTAATACTTGCAACATTTATCATGATGACAAAGTAAATTTTGTTTTATTTTAAAGAATTTGGTATGTTAAGTTATATATCTATACAAAGTTTTATTAAACTGTAAGTTCCATTAAAATAATTGCATTTGTGTCTTAATTTCTGCATTCAATTGTACATTTCTAGTTACAAGTCATTGCTATATATATATATTTTTTTCAAAATTATATAATAATAATTAAAATAGGACTTACTGACAGAATCCTCTTCAGATATTGAAGCAGCTGCCACTGATTCAGCACAGGCATCAAAGTAGCCCTGCAATGTATCTATTTGCCTGCAGAGAATATCACGGAATGTTTCCATTTCAGCAAGTTTTTCTCTCAGTCCTCTTCCTTTTTTGAACGAGGATGTACTGGTGGCAGATGATGTACTTGTTGTTAAAGAATGAGAAGACCCATAGCGTCGTAAATTATTCTCACTGCCATACCCAGATTCAATCTAAATTGACATTAAAAAAATAACTTAAACCTTAGTATAAAAGTGATAATCCTTCCCATTCATTTGCAAAAATCCAGAGTAACTTAGTGATTTAAGGAAATGGCAATGATGTATAAATGAGAGCATCAATTACTTAAAACTAATCAACTATTATTTGAAAACTTCACTATTTAAATAAAATAATTTCACAGTCACCCACCCCAGGTCAAAAAGGATAGAACTAAAATTCTAACCATGATGTGTACAATTTGCAAACTTTATCTGATGCTTAAAGTAATTTTCAGTCTACCTGTTAGTCTCATTAAAAATTCAATTGCCATAAACTAAAGATACCGTTGTACTTAATTACAACTCATCATGTTTTCCTAATTTCATGATCTTCATTCACAAAGCATAAAAAAAAACCTTTTAAAATATAATAGTCATAATTTATTCATAGTGTAAGTACTATTATTGAAAATAAAGAAAAGTTTTACTTTATTTATTTATTGATTTTAATCTTAAGTTTTACAAAAATACTTCAACAGTAATTTTAAACAAAAGCAAAAAGAACCTCCGCAATCTACATAAAAGACTAAATTAATGTACAAATCCCTGCTTGTTCTTCTACCGCCCCCAATGATATAAAGACACCCAAAACTTGTATATGGTTTGAAACCACCAATTTGTTTTCCATTTTTACTCTATCTATAAATATGACAATTTATTATGATGAGAAGAATACTGTTTTCAGTTTTATCTACATGTCTTTAATAGAATAATAAATTTTCAGGAACAGGTCAATTAAATCTAAAGAATGTAAGATCAAGTCAAAACGGTTACACAATGAACTATTTTGCACTTCAAAAGTGAACATGGATATTTTTGATACTTTAAAAGAAAAAGGGTAATGTATCCTAATGGGGCTTAATAACAGAGGAGGATTCTATTTAAAGACTGCACATATTTTTGATTTTTCAAAAAGGGTAAAGCTCCTGGGCAAGAGAAGATAAGAAAAGAGTTCAGAACTACGAGGATCGTTCAATAAGTACTGCAACCAGGGTGTCTACTGAATCTCAAACAAAAAATTTAAGGACAATTCCCGTACATTTAAGAACATATTCACAAAAATTTCAGCCACCAAAAAAAAAAAACAAAAAAAAAAAAACATAATGCTAACAATTTAAGGACATAGTCTGATTTTTAAGAACATTTCCCGTACATTTCATGTCAACCCAAATTTCCCAGTTGGTAGACACCCTGTGCAACACATTTTTTTTTTTCCTCGGCTTATATTTGATGAAAAAAAAAAAAAACGTGAAATTTTCTGTACAGTATCTTTAAACATTCCCACACTTTCTCAAATTGTTCGAACATTCTCTGCCGTGCAGCAGCACTGTAGGTAGCATTCAAGATGGCATCTGAATGAGACGAGTTCTAAACAAAGAGCAGTTATTGAATTTCTTTTGGCAGAACATGACCAATATTCACAAATGCTTACAGAATATCTACGGAGACCAGGCAGTTGATAAAAGCACCAAGTCATTGGACGAATTGTCGTCATCGGAAGGAAAAGGGAAGCAGTCTGATCTCCTGCACTCTGACTGGCAGCACACAGCTGTGACTCTTGCAATGTTGGAACGAACGATCAACTCAGAATCCTATGTGAAGACTCTTAAGAAACTGAGGAATTGATTCCAGCGTGTTCATGGCCAAAAGGACGTGAACAAACTTCTGCTCCACGACAACAAAGATCACACTCAATTCTGTATGGCCATGAGGAGATCACAAAACTTCACTGGACTGTTCTCCCTCATCCACCCTACAGCCCTGATCTCGCACCTTCGGACTTCTACCTATTCAGACCTCTAAAGGAAGCAATCCACAGGTAGCGATATGGCAATGATCAGGAAGTTATTGACGCAGTAAGAAGTTGGCTGAGGCACAGACCAGTAGAGTGGTATCATCAATGCATACAAGCTCTGACATCCAGGTGGCGCAAGGTCATAGACTTCAATGCATATTATGTTGAAAAATATCTTTTTGTAGCTGAAGAATTGAGGAACAAGGTGATGTATTTAAAACTGTAATTAAACAAATCTACTTTTGAGAAAAAAAATTGTGTTGCACTACTTATTGAACAACCCTCTTATCTGAAAGTTTACCATTCCAGTATCTATAAAAACAAAATTCCTACAATTTTTTAAGTTCAAAGTGAGAATATTTTCATTTTCAGCCATTTTGATCTTGTTATTATTATTATTACTAATACTATAAAATTAGTAATACTAATAGTAATAATAATACTTAATACTATGGAATTAGTAAATCTCTTCTAAAACTGCTTGAAAGGAGTCAAGAGTTCATTGTAATGTTAAACACTGGTGTGTGTTTTTTTTTTTTTTAGAGGTATCTTATTTTTATCATCATAATTAAATTATATACCGATTAAATAGTTTTTAAACAATGAAATTACAGATTTATTTACTGTTTCTACTTAGTCCTTTTATAAAGCAACTTTTCAATTTTTTTGTCACCGTTTCTTAATACATTAATATAAATTAAATTTAATACATATATTATAAATTTAATCTTATACATTAAATTTTCAAAATACAGTCTTTGTCATATTCTCCATTATTCTAATAACTGAACATACAGTAAAGATCTTTCATACAGATAAATGGCTTGTCCGATCTTATACTTTCAAATGCTAACTTGAGACAGTCTTCGGTGGACACTTGCACTACTTCAAAAGTCTTAAACTTACGGTATTTTGCTTTTATTATTCAAAGCAAGCTCTTATGGAGATATGTGTAGACAAAGCATAACTATATAATTTATCTCATCCATATAGTGACTAATGAATTGATGGATTCACAATAAGGAGTTCATTCATGTAGTGACTAGTAACAGGAAGTAATAACACTAACAAAAATGTATTACTTTGTATCATCTTGCAACAAGTTACTAATATTTCAGATGATTTACAGCAATGGCTATAGGATAGCTTATTACATCGGCAAAGGTGTTCTGGTTGCTCTGATCATGAAGAAACTTGTACTTTTTATAGTTTTGATTGAAAGCTTTTTTTGTTGTTTTTTTTTAATTAAAAAAGGTAGAATCATTTATGTAACTAACTCAGTTTTTTTTTTTTTTTTTTTAAAAAGTACCTTTCCTATTCCTGCTAGTCAATACTTAAATACTCATTGAATCTTATACCCAAAAGTGACAACTTTGTAAACAAACAATTGAATTCAAAGGGAAATGCATTTTATTCCCTGCAAAATATGTTACCATGCTAATTTCTGTGCAGATCAAGATTGTCAATGTAAGGTCACTTTGAGCTTCTTACAGTTTGATTCTAGCGATTTTGTAGAAGTGATTTTATAAATAAAAAGGATCATTTGAAGTCAGAACTGCAATATTTGTCTTACTACACCGCAATAATATTAACACAAATACTTCTTTGTGTATAATTATGTATTTTCCTTTAACAGTATCATTTATTTTATTTTTCTGTTCTGGCATGGATCATATGATTAGCTAAAATTTCCTTAAATTTCTTCCTTCATCAGATAGCATTGGAATTAAATATCCTTTATTAACCCTTAAGTGCCAAGGTCTCAATGTAATACTATGCAGAGGCGAGGTCTCTCTGACTGCTATAATATAATTCCTTTTTTTTAATATGATAGAATAATTCTATTGTTATGCCGCTTCATATTTAAGTAACAATGACGTTTAGTTAATGAATGATGTCATCATAATGAGGAAATAATGGAATAATTGTTGGAAAGCACTTTAATTATGGAAACATTAAGTTCTGTTTTAAAATTTGTTTTTAAGTGCCAAACTCAATATTTTAACATTATGATTATCAAAAAAAAAAATAATTGCAAGTAATCTTATATAATAGATGTCTATGCATACAGAAACAATGAAAAATAACCAGAATTGCTCACATACTGAAAGTCTGCAAAACATAATTTATTCTTTTTTTCTGATGCAGCGGATACGTATTTTTACAACAAGAAGACTTAACGTACGTGTATTAAAATAAAGAGAAAGTGAAAATAAATAAACACACTTGCAGACATGATGAAAAGAAAATAAAAAAGATGGCAATAAGCCTACAGTTTTGGAATACTTCGCGTATTCCATCATCAGGGACGGCACAAACATTTAGGATATCATAAAAACATTTAAGACCTTAAATGTTTTTGTGATGTCCTTTATGTTTGTGCTGTCCCTGATGATGGAATACATTGAGTATTCCGATACTGTAGGTTTATTGCCATCTTTTTTATTCTCTTTTCATCATTTTTGCCAGTAAGTGCATTTATTTATTTTCACTTTCTCTTTATTTGGATACATATTTTTTCGAACGATCCAGACAGATGAGTTTTTTTACATCCGTAGTACCGATATGCCATTTTCCTTTTTTTCTTTAGATCACACAGATGGCAAGTTTTCATTTTTCCTAGTTTCTCGTCACAAATTTGAGGATAATCTTCCGATTTCCCATGACTAGGAATACTGGCTCTCAGTTCGAACATTAGATGGGAGTCGTTCATTCTCCTTTCACTACGAGGCTTCACAAGAGCAGAGGCAAGTTCTAGCATGAAATTCAGTCAAGATTTCTCAGGATTATTTTTGCGTGCATTGTATAGAACGAAAGCATTGACAGCACTGATGTAGAGGATTCTATAAAAAAAAAAAAAATAGCCATGGACCATCTCCTTGTACGTCATCCTGTACTGTAGTTTGTGCATTTCCAATCCCTACAACCTCCTTTGTCAAGTGTTGTAATGTCACGATTTCTGGTTTATTAGTTTCATCATCAATTGAGCTATCATGATGCATGGAAGACAAGAGAATGACAGCTCATCCCTTCTTCGGAACATAAGAAACCATTGTCATGTCCTTTGTAAATCCAAATAAAGATGATCCTTCTGCTCTCACTTTTGATGGTAAGAATGCAGGAGGAATCTTTTTTTTGTTTTTCTACACGAGTTCCTACATAAGTTAGATTCTTCTTTTTCAGAATTTGAACGAGTTCTACAGACCCAAACCAATTGTCTGCAGTGATGTTTCTATTAGATCCCTGTATAGGTGCAATGAGATGCAAGACTGATTGAATTGGTTGAGAAAATTTTCTTTCTTCTGCACTAAGTGTTATTCCATGGGAGTCTTTTCCACAGTAGATGTATCCATTATAAAAGTACTTGATTCTGGCATTGGTAAGGCATATTATTTTTAGGCCAAACTTGTATGGCTGCTTGGAATATATATCTTGAACTTGCATCTTCCCCTGAAGCTTACCAGCACCTCGTAAGCTTGTTAACACATTCAGGTCGCTGCCTGTAGGTTCTACGGGCGGCCATATATTCCCTAAATTTACGTTGCTCGGCAATTCTCAGAGTGCGAATTTCTCATTGTTTTGCTTCACTTTGGCAGGCGTTTTTTTTTTTTTTTTTCGAGCAGTGACCACTCAGGATTGTTTGTATACTATTGTAGTTCAAAAATACACCAATAGGTGGAGTTAACTGTCGATAATATCTCACAGAATCTCGACGGAAGTCACAGAAATGTACCGAAGTGTCGGCACTTGTTTTGGAAGTCTGTGTATAGTGTTTTTAAAGCATTTTCAAAATGTCTACGGGTTTTTTTTATAATATAAAATGTAATTTTATATTGTTTAATAGTATTTTTCTCTGATTTGTCATATTTTGGAATTTTTATCTAATAGAGATATCGTGTAAAAAAATTTTGTCTCAATTTTTACTCTCCTTTGTACCTAAATTTCTTGTTTGTTATAATACTTACACTTAGATATAATATATCATTTTGAAGACAAACATTAGCTCTTTAGCACTGATCCAAAGTAATTATACAAGTATGCTTGTTGACAATGCTATCCATCGAGAAAGCCTGATTTTCAATGAATGCCGTAGCACATTCTGCCAGCACAGCCATGAAGGCAAGCCATAAATGTACCATAAGTTTGGGCATATATCTTGTTATTGAAGGTGAATATTTGCATGTGAAATAATAAATCAACCAATTAATATGAATTCTTGAAAATTTAAATAAAACCTTCCTTCTTTAATCTTGGGATAGTTATCAAGAGTGCTGTATTGCATGCATAATCAATGAATGAGTAACGGAAGTGTAGAGATTAATACAAGGATGATTTCATTAGATGTAACCAGGGGGAAATGGAAATTTACAAAGATGTTCCAAAAGAAGGTCCCAATTATTAATGCAATATTTTGTACGGCAACTAATACATTGTATACTACATATGTGGATGACTTTTTTTGATTATTAATAATAATTATATATACAGTCCTAAGTGATTTCAATAGTGGTATACTGAATTTTGATGAACATCGAGGATGAGGTTGGAGGTGTTATTCCATTTTTGGATATCTTAATAAAAAGACATGATAAAGGTTTTGATACCCCAGTGTGTCAAAAACCGACTGATGACTTGATTACTGTAAACTATCTCAGTTCAAAAAGGAATTCCGTTGTATACAGCAGTTGACAGGGCCATAAAAATATGCTCCAACAAGAAAATCATTAATAAGGAGATGAGTTTATCAATTGCTTATACATCAGTAATGGATTTCCAATAATGAAACTGAATCAATATGTGTACGATTTCATACAAACAGAACGCAATAAAAATAGATACAAACTGCAACCAATATGAGATGCCACAATGATAAATAATCTTAAAAAAACCTATCATCAACAGATATGTTTCAATTACATACGATAAGGCCATGGTTAAAAAATTAAAACCTATCCTACGTAATATAAGAATTGGAATAGCAAGCAAACCCAGAAGTACTAATGGAATTATGTTAAAAAAAAAAAAGCGCCAGCAATTGATGACGGAAATCATACATTAAATAAATAAGGTAGCATATATGGGATATGATGCCAAAAACCAGTTTCAAAGAATACGTTAATGCAGTCAAAAATGGTAATATACACCGACTGCTCAACTGAAAGTGGAACCTGCCGTAGTGGAATAACCCATGCAAATTCAGGCAATAATTCGAATATATTAGTTATAAAACAACACGATATGTAGTTGGAGTCATTTGGTGTAACCATGTGCTGAGGTAAAATGTCACCATCAAAGCAGCTGAGCAATTTTCAACGTGGAGTAGTCATAGGCTGCCACATTAGTGACCAGAGAGTGTGAGCCAGAGGAGCAACACTGAACCTGCCAAAGTAGCCCGTGGGTGCTATTATCATGAAGTGGAAACACGACATCATGGAGGTGGCCGAGCCCACATGCTGACCGATAGAGACCGGAGGGCTCTGAAGTGGTTGGTACGACAGAACAGAGCTGTTCCAGCAGAACAATAGTACCAGGACTTCCAGCATGCAATCAAACAACTGTCAGTACCATGATGATTCATCGGGAGCTGCATGCTTTAGGGTACACCAGTCGGGCTGCTGCCCCAAGCCTAACATCACCCCTGTAAACGCCCAGCATTGTGTGGCCTAATATAGAGAGCGACGGTCTTGGTCGATGAACCGCTGGAAGAGCATTATGTGCAGCGACAAATCACGCTTCACACTGTACCGATCGCATGGGTGCACCTGGGTGTGGAGTTTGCCAGGGGAGCGACTGCTACCTGAGTTTGTCATCCCAACAGTGAACTTGGGCAGTGGTGGTGTGATCGTGTTCTCCTGGTTTGGACGTGGTCTGTTGGTTGTGATCAAGGGGAACATGGCATCCACATAGTATCTGGACTTCGTAGACAATTCCATGCTTCCTACGTTGTGGTCGCAGTTTGGTGAAGGGCCATTTGTGTTCTAGCACGACAATGCGCCATGCCATAAGGCCAGTGTTGTCAGTACCTGGTTTCCGGAGAATAATGTTCAGGAACTTCAGTGACCCGCCTAGAGTCCGGACCTCAACCCTATTGAACATCTGTGGGATGAATTGGAGTGTCGGATTCCTGCGCATCCGATGCGACTGCAAACATGCATCTAACTTGTGCAGGCTTTGGAGGAGGAGTGGGCATAAATACCGGTTGCTATCAGAAACTGGTGGAGAGTATGCCACGTCGTGTGGATGCTGTGCTTAGGACAAAAGGCCACAGTACGTGCTATTATACATGCTGTAAATAAAGCGTCTGTTCCTTACAACAGGTGTCCACTTTCAATTTAGCAGGCAGTGTACAATACTGTGATCCACTGTCAACAAAATGGGCACGTGCTTGATATTGCGAATCCCATTGTTTATGGCATTAGGAAAGACGTGTATCTACATAAATTTCACAAATCGGGTATGATTAGATCTCAACATAGCTATAATCAAAAATTATTGGTTGTTAATGTGCTAGAGCAGCGGTTCCCAACCGGTGGGTCGCAGAAGGGTTACAGGTGGGTCGCGACCTGATCCTATAACTATCAGAAACCATCGAATAAACCATCAGAAAAATCGAAAATCGATCATTTATAAGGAAGGGATACGATACAAATATGGTTTTATTCTATATTCTTCTATTCCTATATATGTGAAGGTATTCCGTTAAGGAAAGGTGGGTCGCCAGCTGAAAAAGGTTGGGAACCGCTGTGCTAGAGTATGGAATATAAAGGGGGGGGGGGGGGGTGGGAGTTATATATAATTTATTACGACGCTTATATAGTGAAATTTAATAGCAAACTTATTCCGATCTGATCATTACAAAATTTGCTGCTGGATGGAGATCTGTTTAGTCTTTCATTTTAATCACAAGGACAAATCCTACAGAATTTTGGAATTGGGGGGACACTTGATTAGTCCTAATGAGAAGGGGACTTGAAACATAAGTTGTGAATTTTTTTTCATGTTTTTTAATTTCAATTGTACATAGTGCTTTCACAGTTGGAGGTTTTAATAAGTTTCTTTTAAACTTCTCAAAAACCTCAGAAATAGCTGCAGTGGGATGAAGGCTTTTCCATACAATTCTGTTTTGAGGATTGTCAAATATATTCCTGCTCATACACAACGAAAAATGTCTTTCCCCTACCATCTGTCGCAAACTTTGCTCATGTGCTTTCATGGTTTGATTTGAAAGCAGGGGTATAAAACTGCAAACCAAAAAATGCTCTAAGCTCTGTTACATCTATGTCTTTATCAGTTTCATTTTTGTATTGCTTCCTTTCTTTCGTGAGCTTTTCATTTGTCCAATGAAGGACGACATGCAGAATGTCATTGGTAATAATAAGATCTCATACAGAAATTGCTCCCGATTCATTTCCAATTTAAGCTGCACGTTGTAATGAAGGAAGTCTTATAATGTTATGCTTCAGTGTTCGAATATACTTAAGGACATCATATTTCAATGACCATTTGTAGCAATTTTTCCCATAAAAATAATGAGGACCTTTCTCACCATCACTTTCTTCAGATTACTCGCCTTCTATGTAGTCTTGTATGCCGTTTACTTGGTTTGGTGCTGCAACTTCTTCCTCTACTTCATTTTCGGTGTTAGAATCGTGGTCACTTGGAATGGCCATATTTTTCTTCTTTTACCTATCTCCATTGCTAAAGTCACCATCTTCATTGAGCTACTTCTGTACAATTGTCACCGAAATTTTGGGCTTCCAGGGCTTGTTCTAGAACTACTTGCAAGCGTGCTCATATTTACAGCCTTTTCTTTCAAGTCCTCTCATTTTGTATTGAAACGTAAACACAGTACCAGTCTGAAAGACCGCACATGAAAACTAAATCACTCTAGCTCTAACCTTTCACTGCTATAATGTTGCAAAAAAGCAGGACTTAATATTACATCACTAGGTAGATGGCAGCACAAGCCTGTACCATGAAGCAATGGTGGATATTTTCAAATTCCGATAACCAAGAGCGGTCTCTCATTAAGGGTTAAACTTCTTAATGGATTTTTTTTTTTTAATAAAAATTTTGAAAATAACTATAATACTACTTAATATTATTTACTAAAAGTTGCTATCTTCATTATTAGCAATCTCAAAAGCAATTTGGCTGATAAAGCATAATAGTTATAACAAGGGACAGGTGTTTGTCAAAACATACGACTAAATTATGTTTGTTTTTTTATTTTACTTATTATCCTTCGCAAGCTCTGCAGTACTCAGTAAATTTTGTAGTGTAATCCAGCTCCAGATAAATTAAAGTATACTATGCAGACGTAAGATACACTACCCTATACTAATGGACCGGACAGTGCGCTTTATTGGAAACGTGTAAGTGTAACTGATTTAAGAGTGGGAAGGGCACCCATGTGCTGAAATTACATTAACCACCATGTGTGGCATGCGTTCTACAAAGTTTTGATACAGAGCTAAGGGTTTTTATGCCCATTCCTGCTTCAAGAACATGGCCAGTGCAGCTATAGATGTCGGACGTGGTCCCCTGGCCCTCAATCGATGCTCTAACTCGTCCCATAAATGTTCGATAGGGTTTAGGTCGGGACTCTGAGCAGGCCATGGAAGCCGCTTTACAGCCATCTCTGTATACCACTGCTGGACAGAGGCTGAAACATGGCATGGAGCATTGTCATCCTGAAAGTAACTATCGTCATTTCCAAGCATTTGCTAGGGAGTAGGAACAACCCGATTATCCAAAATGTCTTTGTAGCCTTCGGAGTTCAAGATTCCGGCAACAACATGCAATGGTCCCAGGCCATACTATAAGAATCTCCCCCACAGCATGATTCCCCCACCGCCGAACTTCACAGTTGGAACGATGCACTCGGGTTAAAGATGTTCGCCTGGCATTTGCCACACTCAAACACATCCATCCGACTGGAAGAGTGTGTAAGGTGATGAGGCACGTTACACTCCATAAAATTGTTTTCCACTGCTCTACAGTTCAGTTGCGACTTTGCAAATTCCACTTGATTCTGGGCGGTTCTGTTGAATGGTGAGATGTGTGGTTTGTGGATTTTAAGGGCGTTCAATTCCTTCCGCAATTTATTGTGATTGTGATGTATTCCGCAATGTAACCCCTGATGTCTGTTGAAACTCACTGATCACGTGTGCACATGCACTTTGACGATCTCGTCTGATTTTATGTAAATATGCAGGTGTCCGGTCCATTACTGTAGGGTAGTGTAAACATTTCACATAAATCCTACTAAACAGTTAGCTTTCAAAATTGAAATAACCATAAGTTAAAAATTTTGGTTAGTTGACTGTAACAGTAACAAACACTTTGGATAAATGATGTTCTTTTTGTACAATTGATACATATCCACAGTTGTATTTATGTGCAGATATAAGGTCTGTTATCTTTTATTTCAAAGGAAACATTTTGAAGGTTTATATATGAGGGAAAGCCATTATTTAAAGGCAATTTCAATATAATGTTTATTAAGTTGGCATAGAGAGTATACATGCACCCTCCTTTTTAACGCATTTAGTCCATCTGGTCACAAAGCTTTTGGATCCCATCACAAAAAAATGATTGTGAACATGCCTACAGCCAAGATTGCACAAATCCCAATACTTCTGCATCATTTGAAAATTTCTTACCGCAGAGATCCAACGAGATGATAATCCGATGGAGTTAAGTCGAGACTATATGGCGGATGTTCCAACACTATGAATTCCGGGGATGCAATTGTCAAGAGTCGTATAAGCAGCTCTGTAAGGCCGTGCTTTATCATGGAGTAACAGTATGTCTTTTGACAGAAGACCTCGTCATTTCGTTCTTATAGCCCATACTGCGATAAATTTCACTCGTTTTCACATCGTCCGACCATAAAAAACATAACAGCTTGTTGCTCCTTGACACTGCACTCCGACAGTAAGAAGGCCATCTCTGATACTAAATTGTCCATACGCTGATAGCAGGATTGTCAACATGAACACGTAATGTGTGCTCAGAACACTGCTTTGTAATATCAACCAGCAAATTTCAGAGAAACATCGGTTTCGTGTCAATTAAACTGAAATTGCCTTTAATTAACGACTTTCCCTGGTACAATGTTATACAGATTTCACTCCACTTTAAATTTTCTTTAGAAACTTAAGAAAAAAGAATATAGATATATTCTGTAGAATAGAATACAGCAGAAATACAGAATACATAAATTTATTTTTATCAAATGTTTCAAAAATTACTGAAAGTTATATTACTAGATCAATAAATGATTTTATTACTAAATCAAATATCTTAAAACAAAATCAATATGCTTATCAGTCAAATAAAGACACTAAAGACCTATTAAATCATTTATTTAAATTATGTGTGACTTCATTATTTAAAAGACAAGTATCAATAATAGCTTTTATAGACTTTAGCAAGGCTTTTGATAATATTGACCATAAAATATTAAAAAAATTCGAAAATTATGGTATAAGAGGAGATTTTCATGATCTAATCATAAATTACTTAAAAAAAAATAGAAAATTCAAAATCAAAATAAATAATGTAATAAGTAAAACTTACAATATTGAGAGAGGTGTACTACAAGATTCAAATTTAGGTCCTTTATTTTTTATTTTATATATAAATTCTATTAGTGATATTAAAAAGTGCAAGATTTATGACTATGATGTAATACTAATAAGTAGCAATCAAAATCAAACTTTTACTTCAATAAATCTTCAACAAGATTTAAATAATATCTCAAATTGGGCTTCAGCAAATAAAATGATAATAAACCAAAGAAAAACTAAAATTATGATTATGAAAATAAATAATTTAAAAAAATAAATCTTAAATTTACCTTTTAAATTACATATAAATTTGTGCCAAAACATAATAAACAAGAACAAAGGATAATCAAATTGCTTGTAATAGTGAGAGCAATGACATAATAAATAATCGCAAGTATTTATGTATAAATATTGATAATCATTCGAGTTGGTGTAATCGATATAATTATGTAATTAAAAGATTACATTCTTTCACTTTTATGTTTTACTATTTAAGAAACAAATACCAATTTAAACAGAAACTTATTGTTTATAAAGCTCTTGTAGATTCTGTCTTGAACTATGGTTTAGAGTGTTGGTGTTTCTTAAACAAGCAACAAACAAATATCAAATTAATCTTTAAAATCTTTGATAACATTTATCTAAATTTTAAAAATCAAAATGAAGAAAATAAAACAAGAATAGGAGTAAAAAATAAAATTTCGAATATAGAAGAAAAATTTATTTATAATTTTGTCTTGAAAAATATATATAAATACAATGACAGAAAAATACTCTTCTGAAAATAAAACAAGACTTAGTTGGTTGAAGATTTTCAACATTCCTACTGTAAACAATAAGTTTGGATTTAGAGTAAATGAATATACTTTCTCAAAAATATTTAGACAAATAAACTGGAACAATTATAATTGTAATAATTTTAGAGAAATCAAATTAATATATGATTTAGTCAATAAAAATATAGTAAAAAACTTCTAATCTATACTTTAACATTTATGAAATTTTTGTTTTTGAAAAGACACCCATTAAACTTTCCAGCACCTATAAAAACAGGAATAATTCTGTTATTATTCCTATTAGGATTGGTAAACAAAAAAAAATTCTATTCTCTTCCAGAGAATATAGCAATTAAAAAAAATCAAAAGCTAAGAAAAAAAATTCATTGTTTTACCTGAAATAAAATTCAAAACTATTTAAAAGTAGTAATTATAAATAAATAACTTTACTTCAGTTTAATTTTCATTTTGACAAATGTTTTAATTAAGTATCTAATTAGGAATCTGACTGAATTATTTTAAGCTATTAAATGAAAATTCTTCATCAAGCTATTTGAATATACAATCTTTTACTGAAAAACTATTAATGATTAACATAGTTTTTTTTACTGCAATTCACAGTTGTGAATCTCTGTCAATCCAAAGCTCCTACAGAATGTCATTTAAAAGCATACAAAAAATAGTCATTCCTTTACCAATATGAAACTTTAGTCGGACATTTGTTAAATTCAATATTTAACAAATGTAAAATACTTTACCTTATAAGTTTCAAGGGTTTCAACCCATCTTTGCTTTTCTTCTGCCGTTTCTGCTCGTAAATACCAAACGCAGTCATTAACACTGACATCAAAACGACATTCATCAAATTCATGAGGCTTTAAAAATAAAACAGAAAACAAATTAAAATGTTTTCACAACCAGTTTGATTACTTATTTATAACATGCTAAAACTTAATTTTTTATGAAAAAAATTATAAATACTAAATTTTAATTCATCAGTAAAACTTGGAATCATCCATGAATTATCTTTTCTCAAAAAATATTAATCATATTAATAACATTGTCACAACACTGAATTTTTACAAATACTGTCAATACAAATTTGTATTGGATTTCATAAATGAAAAAACTTGTATGCTTTTAATAGCACAAACCAAAGATTCTTCTTTATAAATTTTATAAAAGTCTAATTTAATAAGGTTTTAAAGAATATGCGTGGGTATGGTATGGGAAGTGACCACTTCTCAAATCAATGCCATGTCTTTTTAGGGATTATTCAGAAGCTGTAAAGGAAAATAATCGAAAAATTGTTTCCTAAATCGTAATGGATTTAAAGAGTTGATAGAGAGAGAGAGAGAGAAATAAGACAATTTAAGAATCCTAAGCATGTTTTATAAAATATTAAGATTGCTGGACATTACCAGTCATCTTTTCTTAAAGATACAGTTTCAAAATTTAAGCTCTTGAGGAACTGATTTAGCATTCTCAAGATTACTTCATATGTATCGATGAAGTAATTAAAAGAGTAATTGATATTATGTTATGAAGTTAATGTGAGTGAGGAAAAAAAAAATTCAGTTAGAAACTGCTTCACTTAGAAATAGTTTCAGCACATCATAATGAATTGAACAGAAATGAAGTCAGATTGTCAACAGTTTCCAAGTTTAATCATCTATGGGAAATTATTTCACCAAAAAGGATAGAATTCTGTAGGTCCTTTTTTTTGAGGGATTTCCTCACTCTGGGGTGAGATATTATCTCGATATTTCGGCCCCGTGCCTCGGGCCTTCTTCGGGAGATGTTTTAAAAGTCAATCACATGAAGGAGAGCGCATAACGAACGACATCAGTCGCTAGATCCTCGGACGAGCTGCTCATGTTGTTTGATTCCGAGGCAAATGATGGCTGCACTGAGATGGAGAGGGGGTGGAAGCGAAGGGGAAGAAAAAAAAAAAAAAGGGAGAATAGTCCTTGGGGACAATTTCTTAATTGCATGAGGGGGTTGCGAGAGCAGTGGGGACGGTCTCTTCGAATTCAAAAAACCGTTAAAATGAAAGACAGCAAGGCCAACAGAGGGAAGAATTTGAAAAATAAAATGAAATAAAATGAAATAAAACATAATAAAATAAAATAGAATAAAACCAAATAAAATAAATAATATGTGTGAAAATGTAAATAAATACATGGAAATAATTGAATGATAGACATGGGAAGATGCAAGATATTGGTCAAAACTAGTAGAGCCAGATGGTAATCCGTATGCTTTATGCCCAATTTCAGTAGGCACAAACAACATCTTAAAAATTATTGGAAGATCTGGAGCTTCATCTTCAAGGGAAAATATATCTTCAGATTCAAAACAGATATTCTTCTTGAAAATACAGATTGTCAACATAGACAATTACTATCATGCCTATCATTATAGTAAAGGGCGATATAGTTTTGAATTCCTAAATTTGCACTAAAGAAAGGAGAATCAAACTGCACCAGTATTTAGAGGAAATCAGTATAACTAAACAGATTAAATGAAATATATATATATATATATATATCACTTTCAGTTTTTAATCTTACAAGTTATAGGAATGACTTCTTGGATTGCTGCTGACATCTTATGAAGTTACACAAAGGGATACTTTTTTTTCTTAGGTAATAGAAAAGGAAAGAATAGGCATAAAACACTCACTTCATAAAATGGTACAGAAGAATTGATGAATCCCTACAGTTTCCTCTACTATTAACCTTCTCTTCCTCGGTTTCAGGGTGGTTTGTGTCAAGACCATGATGATACAATGTGAAAAACATTTTGCAACTATTAAGTCTAATTCTGTATTATTTTACCAAATAAGTGTTTTATGCCTATTATTTCCATTATCCTAAAAACGAAAACTATCCCCCTTCAGGACTTCATAAGATTTCTGCAGAATCTAAGATGTTATTCTGGTAACTTTTAAAATTAAGAAATGAAAGTTTTCATTTCTGATTCTTGCCATTCCTTATTTAATCTTTTCAGTAATAATGACCTTCACTGACTTTTGATGGTTTGATTCTTCTTCCTTTAGCACCAAGTTAGAAATTCAAAACTGCACCACCTACTATCAACAAACCAGTCATCAAAACTGTTGCCCAAGTGCTGATCTATATTTTGAAGAATACTTCTTCTGAAACTAAAACTTTATTTTTATTTAAACTACATGATACAATTTTAGTTCTTGATGTTTTAGTATAAATCTTGCAACTTCCATTGATTGTTGCGAGTCAAGTCAAGTGTTTATATTTCAAATGTTTCAGTAATGATTTTTTGTTAAATTATTTGGAATTCCTCGCCCTTTCATATATATCTTCTTCATGTATATTATGATGAAGAGAACTTATAATCTTTTCTTGACTTCCTTTTGCAATTGCATTTCTGTACACACAGATGTTGGTCTATAGGTAAAACCAGAGAGGTCTGCAATTAGTGAATTTTTCTTTTCATTCAATTTTAAGGAAAATACATTTTATTTATAAATTTCTGACTATATTAAAATGATGGTTAATGATAATAATGAAACAGGATTTAACACATCAATGCTTCCATCATTTTGCAAAAACAATTTAATCCAAATTATATACTTAAATTATTCTTTTAATTCTTCCAGCAGAATTCCTCAATCTTTAAAATTCTTGGGATAACAGAGGTTTAATGATTTCAGTACTTATTACCTCATCCTAAATACAGGGTGGCACACCGAACATGAAGCAGCCATTTGGTGTCATTTCCTCACATTGTTTTGTAAATTGCTTGGACGTGTCAATTTTATTTTTAAGGAGTCAATGGTTGTGGGTGTTTTTAGTAGTGGCAGTTCATTTCCTAAGCGGGGTATACACTATCCCTAACATTTTAAATGGAAAGGGTGGTCAAGTAATACAACATTGAAAAGATCGCAAATATCATGTTGAAATATATTTTCATTTTCACAGTGAAGCAATAGTGATTGAGAAATTACATACCAAACAAAACAAAATAGTATTGAAAATAAAATTGACATGCCAGAGTGATTTTCAAAACAATGTGCAGAAATGACAATAGACACAGCTGTTTTGTTTTCGGTGGGTCAACCTCTCTAGATATTATATCTCAAAAGGTTTTTAAAAGCCCTCTATAGTGAGCAATTGCAGTAGGTGATGAGAAAGTAAGCTACATAGGAACAGCTAATTTTTTTTTAGTCTGCACAAATAACGAACCTATGGGGGAAATCACAAATGAAAAAGTTAATTGTAATGGTTGATTCGACAGAAAACTGAAGAAACAGGGACTCCAAAGAAGTTAAGAGAAAGTGGCATATTGAACTATAAGCCAAGTAGTGAATAACAACTTGTTGAAACTGGGAATAGAAGCCTTGGCAAAGTAGAGAAATTCAAATACTGGGACATATATTTTTTGTCTGTCCTGTTGTTGAATCATAAGATTAATCAGCAAAAAAAAAAAAAATAGTTCCAAATGTTATCACTGTATGAAATAAATCTTAAGATCTAAGAACACAGCCTCAAAAAATTAATTGAAGTGTACAATGCCTATGGTGGCAATGTATGCAAAAGAAACAAGGAATTCCACAATGACAGAAAAGTTAGGATCTCCTCTTAAACTTCATATGGAAGATTTTTGGACCAATTAAGAAAGAAATCAATGGAGAAAATGAAAGAATCGAAACTGATAAAACAACATTCCAAAAAGAAAAGCCTAACATTGAAGATGGAAACAGTCAATAAGAGAGAATGTAAACCAGCTGGAATCGATCAGAAAGGTTTGAAAAACAGATGTTAGATCACTATTTCCCAAAGTAGGTGATACCGCCCTCTGGGGGGCAGTAGTTGTAGGACATAGGTAGAAATATAGATACATCAAAGAACGCAAATTTGTCACTGCATCTTTGTTTGTTTGCTTAAAGAAGGTAGATTTCTAGTGGGGGCACCGAGTAATTTTTTTTTAGAAAAGGGGGCAGTAGGCCAAATAAGTTTGGAAACCTATGTGTTAGATGAAGCAAACTCTCAGATCAGCAAATGATTAACAGGGTCCGTTTTTTTTTTTTTTTTTTTTTTTTTTATCTGATTTTGTATCTTCAGCATTTTATTTTCAGGAAAAAAAAAAAAGCATTTTTCTGTAAACTTTATACTGAAAATTCCCTGCAACTTGAATTATTCAATTTCCAAAATAATGGTAAAAAAGAAAAGTTCCAAGCAATTATAAAAAAAAAAAAAAAAAAAACTTAGGAATGATCAATAAAGAGAAACATCCTGTTTATTTGCCAAGATTTATGTAGCCTCTCAATCGAGAACAGAAAATTATGAAAGGTTTTTAAAAGTAATTTATAAAAATTCAATAAATTCTAATAAAGAAAAGATAAATCATTATTTGGAAATATCAATTTCAGTAAGTAAATCATTTGTTTATGTAGCCGATTCATTTGCAATTGCATTCCATTATTTGATTTCCAAATATCAAACAACACTTTCACTTTGCCTGTTCTATGAGAGTATTTAACTTTTAAGTCTGTAATAGTAGTTTGAGGGTTTGAATACATTTCAATACTGATTCTAGCAAATAAAATAAATATAGGACATTATTCTGTCCACAACTGCAACTGTACCAGAAGACAAAATGATTCTTGAACTGAAAGAATGGAGTTCTTGTTGAACACCGATTCAATGTCCTTGCAATATTTATAATGGCTTTAAAAATGAATTTTTTAGCAGATTAATCTAATGATCTAACAAATCACATTCACAGGATAAAAACTAAAATAGTTCTAAAAGACATCTATCTACAATTTCCTTATCAAGACTTCTCCTGGATACTTCTCATTTTTGCTTAATTCATTTAAGTTGCAACTGTTAAAACAGAGATTTAATGTTACATTTGCTATGATCTTTGGCAGGAAATGATCAGCTCTCAAGAATTACAAACACAGGCTACAGTATGTTTTCTTACCAAGTAAATAAAGTTCGGTGACTATTTAACCAAGAATAAAAGGAAATCCTAAAGCAGCAGCAAAAGCTCACAACATAGAATTAACATTTAATTTGATGTAATTTACAAAAACAAAGAACCTAACTTGACAAAATTAATGTCGAGTCAGGTTATAACTATTATTTTTTCTCCAATCTCTTAAAATGAAAGATTATACAACAATTCAGTTAAATTAAGGAAGCTCTTTCTTTCAGTTATGGTAACTCATGAATTTCTTCAAATTGAATATACTGACACCACAAGTCCTCATTGAATGTAGGATTTTATTTATTTTATTAAAACATTGTTTAATATATCTTTGGTAGATTCTCATTTCGATAATTTATATTGGCTACTATTTTGTCAACTACTATCCACAGGTTATATATAATAAGTCGATATTTTTTTTCCTATTTTTAACAAATGTAAGCAGATATAAAGAGGGAAATTTGTGTGAATTATAAAGAACAGATTTTCCTGAAATGAAAAATGGCTTATATATTACAACAGAGGATTCTATAACCTGTGGCAATATATATTACACTAAATTGCTATCATTTAATGTCACAAAATGGCTTTAAAAAAACGTGTCGCTGATATCTAATTTCATATGAATGGTAGACTGTCTTGAAATTCAAACAGGCGCAAAATCTATAAATTCTTCGAATTTTTTTTTAATACACAAAAAAACTATTTTCTTTTGTTATTTAACAGTTTATGAAATTATGTTTCATAACTGCTGAATTTCTGAGAATCCCTTTTCAAGTCAACCTACTTCCTATATATATATATATATATATATTTTATATTACCAAGTGCAAGTAATCCCAAGATTCATTACAAAAACGAACGAAGCCTGATCATCAACTGTCATTTAATATTCTTAAAATTAAAAAAAAAAAAATAATAATTAAAATACCATTAAAACGCAAATAAAGACATTCGAATGTTCAAAAGATTTTGAGAAACTTCTACTATAAATAGCAGTATATTCATAACCGTTCCGGCGACACATATAAATTGCATAACACTTCCCGGAGATTAAGAAACACGATATCCTTCAATATTTGTCGTTTTTTTTTGACACCGCTTAAAATTCGTGTCATTTTGGTTGATCAAATACCTTATTTACGCCGCATCCGAGAGTAGAAATGTAAAAAGTTGAGCGACAAATCCGAATTCACTTACTTTAATCGTAGCTTTGTGGATGCTGATGGCTCCCCGACAGCCATAGGTAGTGTCATTTTCGGATTTATAATAAGATAATGTCCCGTCTTTCAGAACTATATATCGGCTCTGCCATCCATGGATATAATTTGTCCATTTACTTAACACGCCCGTCAGTTCAGGTGACTGAAGGCCGTCTAAATCTTCGTCTTCATCGCTTAAATTGATGCTATGCTCGTCTGACATTCCGAATCAACAGACAGAAAAATCAAAACAATATCTCAAAGGAAGGCATTCTTTTCAGACAGAAAAACAATATAAATAGCAGTCAGGTCAACATTATATGTGTGTCTCTCGAAGTAATCACACTGGGAACCTCCGCCTGCCATATTATCTGTTGATTGCAAACGTCATCCAAGACTTCTAAAGGGATCGTAGTCTATAGAGCGATTAGATAAAAAGAGCTTTTTTGAAGCTCATTCGCCATTTTTATTGTCTCTTCCGTTCCCATTTACGTTCCTCAGAAAAGTCAATTGGTGGAGCTGTCATCAAGATGGCTATGTGACCAATCGGCTAGCCGATGAATTGAAAACGGAAACATCGAACCTTTTAAGATGGCGTCTTTTTTGCCTCAAAATTATTAAGTTAATAGTCTTTCTATACACTATTATTCTTATGATTCAGATCTACTGGCCTCTGTTGGTAGATACAGGAATCGACTTTTAAAACAAATACTTCCTTTTTTTTTCAAATATTAAAAAAAAATAAAATTTAGCATTTCAAGGTAGTATAGATATATTTAATTTGTTTAAAAATAATAAAAAAATAGACAAATTGGATTTTAAGCGAAATACCACTTAAAAACATATAATTAAATTACCTGGGAATAATTTAAACCATACGACGCTTGGACGCTTACAGGAAGTAATCGAAAACTTCTCGTGTGGGATTCTTTCGTAGGTTGAATAGTTTAGCAAAATTTATTATTTTCAGATTGATCATTATCGTTATTTAGCTATATTGAAAATCAGATAGTAAGGCTGCTAATCTATAGAATACTAATTTAGCAGTTTTATAACTATTTACAGAGCAGTAATTATTCATAGAAATGTTGCTTAGGCCTATTCCAAAATTTTCGAACGTTGCTTCGATTCTCAACTTGAATTTTTTGCTTTCTTTTTTCCTTTAATTTTTTTTATTTGTCATTATTATTAAGAGTTCATTGCTGTTTAATCGTTCTAATCTTTAATTTCAAAGTGTATTTGCTTCGGAGTTCATTAAACTCCTTGAAGAATCGAAATAACATTGCGTTGTTTGATAACGGACGTTTTTGTTAATTTATTGTTATTTATTTTTTAAAAGATTCATTTCCATTCAAAGTCGGTGTTTGTGTTTTTATTTGGTGATGAATAGAATTCAGTATATTAATGTAGTATTTCTAATGAATTTTAACTACTGTTGTTAGTCTTATTTCTTTCAGGTTTGTAACAAGAATGTGTAAAATAATTGTCGATAAAAAAAACCCGCCAAACTAAACATCAGCCTATGATTGAATTAAGGCACTCAAAAGAAAATATACAGTATAACTAAATGTAATATTAGATAGCACTGTCTGCTAATTCGTACTTTATGAGTATTTATTTAACTTAATAGTTTCAATATTGCAAGCAATGTTAAGCCTCTGATATTTATGTATTTTTAGAAAGTTAACCTGTTTGTAAGTCTGTTATACATTTCAAAATTGTGGGCACTTTGACTATAAAACATGTAATAGTGTTAATGTGGTCAAAAGATTGATAACAAAGCATCTCTTAAATTCATTGTTTTGTAAAGCTCTTAATACAGAAAATAGAAATATCTGAATAGCTAAGGTGGTTTTCTGGAAGAAAGATATTACTTTGCTTCACAACTAAAGTCATGTCAAGTCACCTGAGAAGTAATCAAAATAAACTAATGAAATTTGAAACCCTATGAAATGTTGCTTTGATACTTCAATTTTTCACAAAAGCAATGCCATGGTACATTTCTTAACCCTTTCTGCTCTAACGATTCCAACTAACTTCTATGTTTTTATTACTCCATACTTAATGCCGAAACGTAGTACCATTAGGTAGTACTTTTAAAAATATTCATTTTGAACCCCATATTAATATTATTAAATAAAAAATTAGAAATATTACAGATTTTTGAAATTTTAGTGAAATTTTTACATTTATTTAATTTTACACATTCGAGCATCTTTTCGGTTCTTTTAATATCGTCTTGTTAAGAGAACAAAAACGATATGTAAATTATAAAGTTTCAACCGTCGGATCAAAAGCTACAGAATTTTTCATTTTCGGGTTGTAAGTTGAAACTTAGAATTTTCAAAATCCGTCTTTTAAGTTCCCATCGTAACAACGTACGAAACTTATATATTTACGTAGCTGACTAATTTATCAATATAATGAATAGTTGAACAACACTAGTACGCCTAATAGTTTACGAGATAACGTATTTTTTAAACGAAAATCGCCTTTTTTCCGCATGCTGTATGATGCTAATTATTAACTTTATAATGATTTAAAAAATAGAATTTAACAACATTTCATTAATACTTTTAATATTTAATGTACTAATTATTCATTTTAAGCTCTATGTTAATTCAGGGCAGAAAGGGTTAAATATTCCCAAAAAGAACTAAAACTTCAGTGTAAAAACATTAAAAATTTATACCTTGTTATCCATCATATTCTATTAACCACTGCTTTTAAATTTTGTTTGTTTTGTTTATTCAAGAAAATTAGGAAATGCATTTGAAAAATAAAATTGATTGTTTTGTTTTGTTGTTTTTTTTTCAAAGAAGAAAAGTGTTTTTTAAATATATATAATATTCTCATTATCCAGATTACTAGATTTTGTATCCTGCATACTTATATTAATTAATCATTTTAAAAGAAACCCAACAAAATGACTTGGTATGATCTGTACAGGATGTTGTTTATCTGTTTGATAAAAGAAAAAAAATTGATAACTTAAATACAAATTTCTAAATTTAAAATGTGATTGAATATGAAGAAATAATATTTAAATTGAAAATAATATTTTTTTTTTTTTTTTAACCCTTAGATTAAAATTTAAAAAGAAAATAATGAGTGCTGTTGAGTAAACAGCTTTTATTGATGATAATATAGTGCTGAATAATGTTCCAAGATTAAAATTGCTTATCAATCTTATTCTGATCTCTAAATCAGAAAGATATCCTGCTGATCTGTAACACTGATGCTTATTTGTAGGAGAGAATATCTTTCTGCTCAATTCCTTAGATAACTATCATTTAAACTTTAATGAAACTAGACGTTCTACTATAAATTTAAAAATTGTAGGCCGATTGCAATATATTTAACTGGGTATAAATTGAGTTTTGTTATTGATAATGATTAGAGATAGTTTTTAAGCATTTTTTTTTTTTTTTTTTTTTTTTTTTTTTTTTTTTTTTTTTTTTCAAATACAGAATTTTGTTGATGTTTGAATTTTTTTCTGTCTTGCTAAATACATTGGTTTATATTAATGTTTACTGCATGATTCATTATGCATTTATTTAGTTTTTAGAATGTAAAATGTCTGTATGAAAACTAGTTTGTAAAAAGGGCAGTGCAACGATTGTTTTAAAGTTTGCAAGCATAGTAGTTAAAGGAAGAGCATCTGGGCATTTCCACAAGAAGGGAGACAAAAGTTGATTACAAAAATATTTTGTTACTTTACCTTTGGGCCATTCAACCAGACCAGGGAACCCTCCATCTCAGATTTTAACAAAACTTGATATATTCCCTTCATTCATGGGTGTAAGACACCTGAAATTTTTTTCCTCTGTCTTGAACTGGTTTTAATTTTACAGCCTTTCAAAATTTCATGAAATCTGTCACATCTCGCGTTCTCGAGACTCTTGGAACAAGCTGCTCTTGCCTACCAAAAAATTGTTCTCCATAATTAATAATGATATCTCTCTGAAATTTTACAAACCACTCAAATGAGGCCATGAGGATTTCAGTAAAAAATATATCACCTCTCCAAATATTAGTCAAAAAAATTAATGTACTTGCAACTTCATTTTTTTTTTTTTTTTTTTTTTTGTGAAGAAACATTTTTCAAAAATTGAAATTTTAAATATGAGGGCATGACATAACTTTTGCGTGTATAAATATTAAAAATAATAGACTCTAGCATTAACCTATACCATTACTACCAATATACAGGCTTTCCACTTTCTGAAAGTCGGGGAAATGGAATTTGGTCAGGGAATTGATCTACAATCTTTAGAAAGGTCGGGAAGTTATATAAAAAAAAGGGCAAAAGTCAGGGAAAATTAAATTGTAATGAAGGCTACAATTAAATTCTCTCGCCAATCTGAGATCATTCCTTTTTTTTTCCAGCATTTCCCCTGGCATAAAATTCATTCTTCTAAAAGTTAATACTTGTTTAATCGTAATTTCATAGAGTATGTGTTAAAGGCTGAAAGGGACTTTAGGTGTCCCTTGCCGTACTGGAGCTGTCTTAGGTAGGATACTACTCTCCTTCCTTGAATACTGTACTCACCTGATAAGTTCACTACACCATCACAGATTTTTATGAAAATTTATTTGCATTTAAAGGGTCTTAAGATAACACATTCTGAAAAATAAGGAATTTTTAGGTTAAATATTTGCAGAGATATGAATTTTTGAAGTTATTTTTTTTTAGGTGTCATGCCTCTTTATTTTAAGTATTTTCTTGAATACCTCTTCTCCTTATCAATCAAATGGAACCAATTTTGTTTTTCCCATGTATTTTTTTATGCTGAATCCAAAAATTCCAACAAAATTAGTCTAGGACTAAGTTTTGTAGTAACGGAAAGCATGTAAGCATTTAGGAAAAAAATTAAATGGCCATGTGGGATCATATTTAAAAATTTGAGATTTTAATCGAAGTTTGAAAAAGGCTTAAAGTAACTGGAAAAAAATTATCAAGTTGGTGTTTTGCTCCTGAGCCTGGAAAAAAAATTGCAAAGTTGGAATTCTTATCGAATCGCATAAAGAAATATCCAACAATTATTACTTTGTCACTGCATATTTATTTAGTAAATTCAAGTTATTAGTCATAGTTATTAGTCATTTTCAAACTATGAATAGTTAGAAAATACTGCAATTCAAACAGAAAATTTACCTGTTTCAATTGCCGATCCTAGACAGCATAATAATCCAAAATGTTATTGAAAAAAATACAAACCCTTTAATCAACTTCATTTCATTTCCTAAGTGTTTTACTTAGGTTTTATTTAAAATATTTTCAACAAAAATTAATTTTTTCTGACAATAAAAAAATAAAATACTAAACTACTGTTATTATACAGCGATTTCTATATATTTCAAAAATATTAACAAATAGTTATGGAGGACAAAATACCTTAAAGCACTCATTTTTTTTCTTGCTTTATTTTCAAAATAGTTTCCAAATTTTTGGTTTTTGAATCATGTGATTATGGAAAGGGCAGGAATGACTTTTACTTTGTTTTGGAGGGGGGGGGGGAATGGGTATTTCCCCACATCAGCTTTGTTTTCAAGGGTCTGGTGCAACTGACCATTCTTCAGCTAGCACCATTGCAGAAGGAGGTGATCAGTGTTGTTTTGGAATTCTTTTAAACACTGAATGTCACAGCAACACTTACTCAAGAACTGTTAGATTGAATTGTTTTGATGAATTCAAGGAAGAAGAGAAAGAACTCGTGCTTTTAAGGTCTGGATTGTCTGATATTTCTGCTGCCAGTTCAGTTTGTCATGACCACCAAACATTGCTACTCTCAAAGTATGAACAGTTGCAAAGAAATTGTTGCAACCCATTTAATAAACATAAAAAGAACATAACCTCAAGAAAGATCTGAGATCAATTACACTTGCAGTTCACAACAGTTTGAAGTCTGGTGAGAAATTGTGTTTCAAGTAGAGTAGCTGTAGCAAACTGTAATAAGGAAAAAAAATTATCCATTTTCCTGTTGGATCTCCTCTACAACTGTCCAATGAATCAGAGGCTGAATCCCTTATGGACACTGGGGAACTGAATGAAAGCATTGCAAAATTGGGTTGTACGCCGGTAAAGTTACATGCAATAAATAACAGGAGCCAAGTTGTGTACGCAAAAAAGAAGGCAAAGCAAGTAAGCGTAGCAGTACACAAAAAAATTTCCTCAACTAATTGATATACCAAGTACATCATTAATATCATCAACACCTGGAAAAAATTGTGAATGTGCTGGCTGTGACGAGCTAATGACTGATTTAAAAGCAAAATGTCACCGCAACAATATGTACTCCGACACCAAGTAGTTGGACAGTGCAACACACATGAATGAATTTCAAGTTTTGAAATATTCAGTGAAAAAAAGCCAGAGCTCTGAAAAAATCTCATGGTTATATTGGCTGAACCACAAAAATGCAGGGGAAAGAGTCTCCCGGAAAAACAGTACAAACTGTAAGGCAGCAAATTTATGACGAAGACGAGTTCTCCCGCATGTGGCCTGGGAAAAAAAAGACTGGGTCTGTTAAAATACCAGGAGGCCAATGAATTCCCAAACAAAAACACCTGCTTTTAGTAAACTTAAAAGAATTGTAGGAGTTTAAGGTTTGGTATGAAATGAAAGTTGGATTTTCAAAATTTTGTTCCATTCGATTTCAGTGGTGTGTGTCAGTTGCAGCTAGAGGTATGCATTCAGTTTGTGTTTAGGAAATCCATCAAAATTTGAAATTATTGGTGTCTGCCCTACCTATAAAGACTGATTATAAAGAAATGTTCGGAAAGCTTGTCTGTTCCGTTGAATCAAGAAGTTGTATGCTTTAGCAATGCGATAAGTGCCAGGGACTTGAATTGCAGGATCACCATAAAAAAATTACTTGACGAAAATGAGATAATGCCAATGATACTTGTGAATGCAAGCAGTGGTGCACAATTGACAAGCTAAATTGATTACCATCACAAGCAAAGTTGAACATTTTATGGATATTATATGCAATTCAATTTATGATTTAACTGTGCATCACTATACAGCAAACTCACAAGCTGCATATTTGAAACAACTAAAAGAAACCATTTCACCTGATGAGGTAATTATGATTTTGCAGAAAATTATTTATTTTTATGCCAAGACGCAGTTCAAGGATTCCACTGGGATACACTCCATCCATTTGCAGTGTATCATAGAAAAATCACCGAAATTGGTACAGAATTGGACTGTCGTAGCATATGCATTATTAGCGATTCTAGAAATCATACATACAACCCCCACAGTTCATCTCAGTTGTCATTCATTACTTAATTGAATTGCATGTAAGTTAATGAAGGTAGCATTATTTTAGTGGTGTTGCAAGTTCACAATATAAAAACTGCAAAAATTTTGCCAACTTGTGCTCACATAAAGTTGATTTCATTGTTCAGGCCAAATGGAATTTTTTTTTTTTTTGCAATGTCACATGGGAAGAGCCCATTCTACGGAATTGGTGATTTTTTCGGAATTTTTCAGACTTGGGTTGAATTGGAACTGGTCAACATTATGGAGAAATGAATCAACAAATATGCTGGTATGGCCCTCACGGAATGACAGGTGTCGAAATTCCATTTATTCATATACTGTACACATTACCTGCTCCAGATCTGCATGGACAAAGTGGATGGCAATACAAGTAAAACGACAGTATTTTAACAACAATTGCCAAATGCTGGAAAAAGGTTTAAAGGTTAAAAGTGCATCCCAACAGTAAGTGCTTAGAACACTTTTTGAAGTACTTAGATCTAGTGAATTTAGGAAATTCTTTCTGTATTGAAGTCCTTTTCTTCTAGCGCGATGTAAAAATACAACTACTTTGTGATTTTTTTTTTTTTTTCCAAGCTGAGGAGCAAAACACCAACTTCATTATTTATTTATTTTTTTCAGTTACTTTAGACCTTTTTCAGACTTTGGTTAAAATCTCAAATTTTTAAATGTGATCCCACATGGCCATTTAAACAGTGCCGGATCTAGGAAATTTATCAGGGGGGGGCAAGTCATCCCCATGCCGCCCCTGCAGCTGTTTTTCACTATTTAATGCAATAATAAATAACTGGATAAAAGTAATAGTCTCGTTAATGGGTGCCGACCTAATTTATTGAAATCAATACACATATTTTTTACTTAACTATACTATGACATACAGGTATATACATTTTTAAAAATTTTTTAAACCGACTAAAAAAAAAAAAAACGACATTATCCTCTTCCCCAAACAATAATGATGATCTACGCAGCTATCTTTCATTACGCTTTTGAAAATGTACTATATGCAGAAATTTTTATAAAATTACTTTTCTTGTTTTTCTTTCAGAAAATGAATCAATAGCTTCTTCATAATTTATTGAATTGGCCTCTTGGCTTTCTATAGACAGTATTGCGAGGTTTTTCAATCTGTTTTGAGTCATTGTTGATCTGGATAGTTTTTAATTATCTTCAGTTTACTTAAACTCCTCTCACAGCTTGCTGATGTAGTTGGGAGCGTTAAGTAAATTCTCAGGGCTATGCACACATTTGGGAAAGCATCAGTCAAATCTCTTTCTTGCATTAGGTTTAGAAGATCCAGTGGATTCATTTCTTCAAAATTTACTGTTGAATTTTGTAACTGGTCACGAAGAACTAGGATTTCAATAGGGAAGTCATCTTCACTTATATCTTCCAGATATTTACTAGCGAGGTTTGCAGCACAAGTTTTCAACTCCTCGTCATTCAAACTTTTCAAGTCTTTACAATTTTTGTTGAATTTTGTAACTGGTCACGAAGAACTAGGATTTCAATAGGGAAGTCATCTTCACTTATATCTTCAAGATATTTACTAGCGAGGTTTGCAGCACAAGTTTTCAACTCCTCGTCATTCAAGCTTTTCAAGTCTTTACAATTTTTGTTGAATTTTGTAACTGATCGTGAAGAACTAGGATTTCAATAGGGAAGTCATCTTCACTTATATCTTCAAGATATTTAATAGCGAGGTTTGCAGCACAAGTTTTCAACTCCTCGTCATTCAAGCTTTTCAAGTCTTTACAATTTTGAAAAAAAGAAATATATTACCCCTGGCTTTAGCCTTCTTCCCCGATCCTCGGCAACAGAGATGGAGTTTTATTTCTCTTCACGGAAGGACGTATTCTTTTCTTTCTTCACTGCAGATTACCTTTTATCTCCATGCCATGGTCTCTATCTGTGTATAACTTTTCCGTGTATAAATGGCCTGACTTCTCCACTAACTGCTCTGGCCTAAGGAAATCTCTGGAATCTCCCGATTACCCCTTACCTCTCAGTTATATATCTTTCGTATACCCCCAAACGTCTTAATCCTTGAACAGGATGCCCTTTGTGTACTAGCCCAATTATTTGGAATTAAGACTAATTAACATTCCACAACAGAATGGAAATTTCCATTGTCTGGTTAACAAATTCCAAACATCGAAAATTAAATTCACTTAAATGTTCTAAAAACTTCACATCAACACTTTTTAATCTTAAATCTTTTTAATCTTTGTAAATATCAATCCCTCGTAAAGCTATCCTGCAAACGTGTTGATTAAATTTAGTGCGAATTAAAATGGCGTCAAAAAGGAAGAGATTGGCACTGAAAGAAAAAATTGATGTTCTTGAAGTTGCTGAAAAAGAAAAGCTGAGTGTGCGTTGTCTTGCTGAACGTTTTAAAGTTGGAAAAACTCATATAAGTGAACTTTTGAAGGACAAAGATGAGATTAGAAAAATGTGGATGGTGAAGTCAAACGAAAATTCGAAGAATTTGAAGTTTTGTAAAACTGAAACTAAAAGCAAAATCGACGAAATGGTGATAAAATGGTTCCGCTTTGCTCATGCAAAGAACATTCCTATATTGGTGTTTTGCTTTCAAGAAAAAGCCAGAGAATTCGGTCAAACTTTAGGATTGGATACGTTTAAGGCATCAAATGGATGGCTAGAAATTAATTTTCTATATACTTAATTAATTTTATCATTACTTTAAGTAAAATAAACGGATTAGCACTCATTTAAAAAGGAATATAGTAAATAATTTGCAATTGTTCATATTCTCTCATATCGCAATGATAATTGTAGAAATTTAATGAAGATTATACGTAATTTTGCATTAAACGACATGCTATAAGCTAAAAAATAAAAAAAAAGGCAGTCCTCCCCAATAGCGGACACCTCCCAATAACGGACAAAACTTGTGGTCCCGTGACTGTCCGTTATTCGGAGGTAACACTATTTACAAACTTACAATAAAAAAAATAAATCGATTAACAATCGATCCATTACACTCATGCCCTAGCTACTTGCTTGTTTTTCGTCAATGAAACATTCTCCGCAAATTATATCAACGCAATTAGCGCTCTTCTGTTTCTAAAAACACTTGTTTTACTTTTACGTAAAAGCAAGGATTTGAGTTCACTTTCTGTGAATTAATAGTTTAATAAAACCCCACCAGTATAAAAAAGTGATCTGATAATTTCTAAATTTTATATATTTATTTATATTTTTATGGCACTTAGAAATTATAAAAAAAGAATCAATTTTCAATCCCATTTTGCCGCCCCCCGGAGGTGCCCCCCCCCCCCTAAATCCGGCACTGCATTTAAATATTTTCCTTGATGCTTACATGCTTTCCATTACTACAAAACTTGTTAGTCCTAGATTAATTCCGTTGGAATTTTTGGATTCAGATAAAAAAAATTACATGGGGAAACATTTGGTTCCATTTGATTGATTAGGAGATGAGATATTCAAGAAAATACGTAAAATAAGGTGCATGACACCTAAAAAAAAATAACTTCAAAAATTCATATCGCAGCAGATATTTAACCTAAAAATCCCATATTTTACATGCAAATAAATTTCCATAAAAATCTGTGTTGGTGTGGTGAACTCATCAGATGATCTGACATGGAATGACCCAAAGGCAAATGCAAGACTGCTTATTTTTCACTGTTGCAATTTGCATGCAACCATTCATGAGACAGACCCGAGTTTTGTTTTCTTATCTATTTTTTTTTCGAGGCATAGGACATTCATGTTAAATTATTAAAGTAAAACACAGTAAAAACCGAATCTAAAGTAAAAAATCATAGCAATGTAAAGAAAATGTGTTTTTAATAATCAGTGGTTGGACGAGGAACTAAATCCTGAATTTTCTTGTTGGGGGTAGCAAGAGTGAAGGGAGACGATGGAGCAGTGTTTTGTAAGTGTGTTCTAAAACTTTCAGTCTCAGCAACATGGGACATCAGGCACTTGCTAGTCATGCAGAAGGGCTAAAGCATTTGCAAAACATCTGTGTAAAACTGTTTCAGTCCAGTCTTGCTTCCTTTAGGCCTACTGTCTAAAAAGGATGCATCTTCTATTAGGAAAGTTATGCCATCAACAAGTTCGGGACATGTAGATGGGGTGAGTGAAGAGGTTCAGCCTAATGAATCAAACACTTCTGTGCTTAAAAATATGAAACCTGTAGATTTAAACAGTTTTGTTGTGAAAGATGATGTCACAAAGTCTGAAGTAATAGGATCATGGAAGTAGTATCCAAGAGAATATCTCTAAACTCTTGTGAGCAAATAAGTGAAACATTTCAAATTATGTTTCCCGATGGTGCTGTAGTTTTAGATTTGCTGTAGGGAAAACTAAGCCAACATATATGATAAAGCATGGACTAGCAGCATATTTCAAAGAGTGCACAGACTTTACGATTTGTTTTGATGAATCACTAAACAAAATATCTCAGCTTTGCCAAATGGATCTGTTTGTTCGTTTTTGGAATTACAACTGATGATTTGTTAAGAGAAATTCATTGAAGGTGTACCTCTTTCCTTCGATAATTTGCATCATGTGTCTATGGATAAACCAAATGTCAAACTGAGAACAGAAAATAAAAATAATAAAAAGTTGATTGATATTAGAGTATGTGGTCTTCACGTTGTAAATGATGTTATGAAAACTGTTCTTCATGCAGTAAATGGGATTTACATCAGGTTCTGCATGACATGTACAGTAGAGTCACAGTAATCCGAGATTCCGTGTAATGCAGCTGCATCCAAGTCAGTCAGTATCAGTCTGTCTGCTACTGTGACCGGTTCGCGCTCTTTTGTTTTGTTCAGTTCAAGTTACATTTTGCAAAAATGAGTGGAAAGGCCAAGAAAAAGTTTGTTTCTATTAAAGAGAAACTAGAAGCATTGATGAGAATTCATCAAGGCGACCCCAAGTGATACCCTACTACTTAGACGATGGTGCAACATCGCTGCTAAAAATCGTTGTTCTACTGTGAAGCAGAGGAGGACCTTGGACATTTTTTTAAAAGTTGTAAATTCTTATAAAGAGTCTTTTCATGTAACCGGGTAACATTGTTAATGTAACTTTAATATCTATTATAAATTAAATTTGAGTAGTTTTAGTTGAAAATTTCAGTTTTTTTTTTTTCTTTTTTCCGTGTAATCTGAGGTACCATCAGCCCCAATTACCTCGGATTACCGTGACTCTACGGTACTACCTTTTTGTCATGCAAATTACAGTGTCATTACTGGAAGCTGTGATTTCCCTTTAAAATTTTGTACCATTAGGTGGTTGGAGAATGTAAGCTGCTTGACAAGAGCATTATTAATCTATGATAATGTCAAGAAATATCTTCAAAAATCATCGCTTTCCAGCAAGCTAAGTACATTTCTTGCAGAGTCCATGGAAAGTCCACTGCTGAAATGTAGACTGGCTGCATTTAAGAATGTAGCTTCAGAGGGTGAATCTTCCTTGATAGTTATTATACACTCATTAAGCACTCTTCATTGATAAAAGCTCAGCTGCAATTAAAAAAAAAAATGTTTGAATCAACAAGTGATTCTTTTTTTTTTTTTTTTTTAGAATTTTAAAGTTGACCTCAAAACTGTATTTTAATCCTACATTCATGATGTAACATGACTTGCCAATCTTTCTGTGCCATGTAGGCCCAACTTTTGGATCATCCAGCTACATTTGTTGGCTTAAGTAGGATTTTGCATTGTGTGTGTCTTTAAGCTGTTTGGTAAATTTAATCAAATAATTTTACAGATTTACTGTTTTAAAATTACTGTCCAAAAACCAAGATGTTTTTCTCCTTACCTTAGTATTTAATTTTTTTTTATTTTATTCTACTTAAAAAAATCCTTCAATGCAAAATTGTTGTGTGAATTAATAAATGCATCTTTGTGTGTATTTTTACTAACTCAGTTGCTATAATTTAAAGTTTTAATTGGTTTAATGTGAGTTACCCTGTTGCCAACACCTTGCAGTTGGACTGTCTAGCCATATTTCATGGCTTCTATGAAAAGGAAAGATCTTGCTAACAAACAAATTTAAAGCTTCAACAATTCTAATCATGAACCTGTTCGTGAATTGTTCTGAAGGCTTACAATTAAATTATAATTCTGTGTTTTTGTAGATGGCATTAACGGCAGCAGAAAAAATAAAAGAAGCAGACAAATACAAACTAAGTTATACCTGTACTTCAAATGGTGAAAATGGCTTGACAAACAAACCTATTTATCGTCTGGTTTACTCCAGTTCAGATGACTCTTCAGGTGATGTGGAGTCAATTAGGGACCCCACATCTGAAACTATAAAAAATGGCTGTTTTGTTCTGTTTGAATTCTGCAATGAGAAAAAAAACTATTAGTAAAATTTTTATATGCTGCTATATGGCAAAGTGATGTTGATGAACACTCAGATGTTTTGTGCTGCATCTGAAATGTCACAAAAAACAATCATCTTTTTAAGACAGACGAACAAGATATAACCTTAGTCAAACTCAAACAGCTACTACGTTGTCCTGAGATGAAAATGAAAGGTGACAGATTCTATTATAAATTTAAAAAGCTAATTGAAATTACAGAAAAAGACATTTAGGTAGTGTAATAGTATGGGTGTGTGCATTTTGCCATTACCTTGGAGCATTGTCACGTAAATGCTTTGCCTAAATATGCTTCAGATATCACAAAGTTTTTACACTGTGCTATTTACAAGTTAATTAGTTTCAGCTAAGATTATTAGAAAAATGTGTAATTTTATTACTAAACTCTTAAGTTCTGCAGAGTTTGATTGTCAGTTTTGATTGGACACTGTATACCAGTTAGGTAAATATTATGTAAAGCTGATTTGGTTATCTTAAATTTTGAAAGGATTTTCATCTTTTTTAAGCCTAATTATTAGTCCATTTTTATGAAGCGGGACAGAAAGTAACGGGATTTACCGACAGAGCAGTCGTTTTTATTTTAAATAAAATCACAATGATGTTCAAATGAGATTGAAATTTTAATGGTATATTTATAAATGATATATGTATCTCCTCCAGAAGTATTGTGTTTGTAAACTTGCTGTAAAAGCAGAGATTGAACAGCTAACTTTCATCCTGAAATCCCATGTATCTCTTTTGTAATGTGAGTTACTAAACTTTCCAACTTGTTATTATCTACTTCGTTAAAAAAAAAAAAAAATAAACATTTGGCATGCCTGAAATGCATTAAGGAAGGATATGATAAAATATTTTTGATTTTTCATTTCTTAGTAGTTCAGGTATACCAAAGTAGTTCTTGAGGCGTGATGAACGAGACACAAACTTACAGAATTTCACTTTTATATATTAGTTAGTGTGTGTGTGTATATGTATGTGTATATATATATATATATATATATAGTTTAACATGTGGTTAATGTCGAAATTACCCGGGAAATGACAACATTATCCAAGTGCAGTGGGTAATGACCGAAATAAAAAGTAATTTATCTCCTAATAGTCTTTACCTGGATAATCTTGACATTACCCAATTAGGTCTGGATAACTTTGAATAATATTTGTAAAATCAAGCTAGCAAATTTACAATTATTTTATTAAGTAATAAATACTTTATTTACAGAAAATGTAATATGAATGCAACTTTATTATACATACGTAATATTGAATAAAATATTGTAAATTTTGTAATCGAAAAATTATAGAATAAAAATTAAAACAACAGAAAATTATTCATATTGGCGTTTGCCAGGCATTGTTAACATATAATTATAATTTCGCTAATTTTGAGGATAAATCTTAACATTTTCCCTTATTTTTTTATTAGCTGTTCATGATATCTACCCATTATAAATTTATTTGGTAATTTCCTATTTTAACTGAGGTACATATATAGGAAGTACTTTAATAGTTCCTTGCCCTGCACCTCATAAGGCCTACTGTGCATCCCAAAGTCATTCAGTCCTGCATAAGTCCTAAGATTTTCATTATCTGTAGTATTTTATGCAGGGATAGTGACAAATCGCTTGAAGGAATGAAAAAAATCCATTCCCAGCATATTGTATCTGATGCTAGCAAGAGCCTCACACTCAATTAGGATATGTAGTGCTGTTTCATCAGCTTGTCCACATCTCCTGCAAGTAGGATTTGAAGCAATCTTTAAATTAAAAAGGTGTTTCATTAGATGGCAGTTGCCCATAAACAGCCTTGTCAGTAGTCTTATTTAATTTAATAAGTTCCATGGCTCTTTTACTCAAAGGTTCAGTAATGAAGTGCTTTGAGTGTTTCTGCCTTTGAAGATTACTCCAGTAAATCTTTTACTGATTCCTTCCCAGTCTCATATAGCAGTTTTAGTGGCTTCAGCAGAGATCCCACAAACTGGTTCCAGTCATAAAATAAGGTTTCAGCTCCTTTTTTGCTAGTCTAGCTAGTTCGTTGCTTTCAATCCCTTTATGTCCTGGTACCATATTAGTTTTACCCAGTTATGTTCTGCGAGACTATTAAGGGTTTGTTTACATTCCCATAATAGTTTAGAGTTAATATTGGGAGAGTTCAGTGCGTTAAGAACTGCCTAGCTATCATTGAATATATAAATGTTCCTATTTCTATAGTTACATTTTATATTTTCATAAGCGCGTTGTAAAATGGCATATATTTCAGCTTGGAATACTTGAATAGATTCCTAGGCTTAGACTAATGTCTTTCTTTGGTTTCATTCCTCGAATTCCAGCTTCTCTTCTCCCACCTTGTTTAGAACCATCTGTGAACCAGATAATTCCATTGACATCAGTGGGTTTCTTATCATTATTCCACTCTTCTTGACTAGGAATGATAATGCGAAAAAGTTTAACAAATGAAAGTCTAGGTGTCATTTTATCAGAAACCATTTGCAAAAATGATCTTTAGAAGTATCCATAGCAATAACTGCATGTCCCACATTACAGAAATGTGACTTCCACATACAGAAATGTGGCTTCCACAGATTATTAACTTTCAATCTCTGTATGGTCGCCTGTGCTTCAAGTGCCAAGTGAAGAGGGGGTAAATCAAGAAGGACACTCCATAGTGGCTGTAAGGGTTGTTTTCATTGCCCCATTAATATCCACATATGCTAACCTTTGTAAAGTGTTCAATTTGTTCTGGTTGTTACCAGTTTGTCTTTATAAAGTATAATGGGTTTAATAACCATTGTGTAAATCCAATAGACTACAGTAGGTTTTAGTCCCCATGTTTTACCAATAGCATTTCTACATGACTAAAAGGAAATGTATGCTTTATTGATAGTCTTATTTACACGAGTAATCAAGTTAGTTTAGAATCTAAGGTAATATCCAGATACTTCCTTGGATAATTTAATATTCTTGCCATATAAAATGGGTTCTTTTAAAACCTTCTAATTTTCTTTTCCTTGTGAAAGAGATAAAAACTGTTTTATTGGGATTGACAGACAATTTAATACTATCATACCAATTTTCAACGATACAAGGGAAGTGTGCGACCTCGAATGCTCAAAACTGCACAAAAATGTGCTTAGAATATAAAACTCTCATGCCAAAAACAGTGGTATGAATCATTCTCATGCAAGACTGCACATCTTACCACGAGAGACATTTGAATGATCACCTATTGAAGGTCCAAGAGAGGAACTTTGGTAACGTGAAGAAACAAAATATCGATATAATAGGACCAAAAATACACATAATTTCAATGTCGTGACTATATTGCTATATTTCCTTCTGCTTAAAATAAATTACGCTATCTGAAAACGTTTCCTGCTGACCTGATAGTGTTGCACAGCTGTTCAGTCTTCAAAGTGCAGAAGTGGTCAAAGCAAAGTGGAACAGAACAATAGACACATCTGACTAAAGCCATTTTTTCACATTCAACATCACTTCTGCATTCAAGCAGTCCAATATCAAAAGCCACACTAATTATATTTTCAAACGATGATATTGGTATGCCAGTGTCATTACCTGCCTTTTGCCAAGCATATTGTAACATAAACTGGTACTTCGGTGCAGAAAGTTGATTGTATAGCACAGAGTGACGCCTGATGATGAAATGACGATCATGTAACTTGTGGTTTTTCACATTGTAGTCTTACAAAATCAATCATCCTTCTCATGTAGAGCTTATATTGCCTAAAGAAGTACACATCAAGAGGTTGGCAATATTTTGTTGTCTTTGGTGGCAAAAAGTACTTGTTAGTGCAGGTACAACATGCCACTGTCGGATGGCGCTAGCAGACAACAGCTGAGTTTTGCATGGGAGTGACTCATATCACTGTTTTTGGGATGAGCGATTTATATTCTAAGCACATTTTTGTGTGATTCTCAGTGTTCGAGGTCACGCACTTCCCATGTTAGTGCATTCTGCATCAAGCCTCAAATCACATTAGGGAATTTTCCCCTTACTTTGATTACAAGGTCATCCACAAATCCGTGGGTATAAAACCCTTCATTTATCAGTCCTTCAATAAGCTCATCAACCATCAAACTCCACAAGAGAGGTGAAAGAACAGAACCCCTCCCTGTGGACATCACTGGTCACCACAACTCGTAAGGTATCTATAAATGGAGGTATGAATAGTTCTGCTTTTCAATATAGAATTTATCCACCTACATGAGGTTGAATCACTACCATGTCTATTGGGAGCCCTATCTATAGAAAAGAAGGATGTATTATCAAAAGCTCCTTCAATATCAAGGAATGCTGCAAGATCTATTTCTTTATTTTCAAGTGTGGCTTCAACTTTTTAGACTAAGCTTTGTAAAGCAGTCTCAGTTGATTTTCCAACTTGATAGGCATATTGGTTTGGATGCATTGGAAAAAGTTTAAGTTCAGCTTCCCTAATATGTATTAATTAGCTTAGTCATAGTTTTTACAAGAAAAGATAAAACAGATAATAAGGGAAATGACACACATATATGTATATATAAAAAAAATATATTAAAAAAGGTATAATTACATTTTGAACAGTTTCGTCAGGCGGTTTCATGCCATGACATCGTCATCATAGATCTGTACTGCCAATGTCATGGCATAAAACCACCTGATGAAACTGTTCAAAATGTAATTGTACCTTTTTTAATATATTTTTTTATATATACATATGTGTCGTCTCCCTTATTACCTGTTTTATTGATGGCTCTCACACGTTAAGCATCAGCTTATTAAAAGAAAAGATGTTAAGCTAATTGGTCTAAAAGCTTTGGTATTGACATAGGAAGATTGCCCTGGCTTAGGAATAAAAACATCCTTGTCTGGTCTCCATTGAGATGATATTAATACTAGTGCAAGGCATGCTCTAAAGATATTACGAAGAGGTGTAGCAAGAAAGCTTATACCTTTTTGTATAAGAGCTGGAAAGATTTGATGTCATCACGCTGTTTTATATGGTTTAAAAGTTGATACTGCCCATTCTATTTTAGATCCATCGATAGCCAGATGTGCAACCTGCCATTTCTCCTTGGGTGCTCTGATGTGAGTCCCTAAGTTTATTAGCAGATCTTTACATCCGTCCTGATCTATCTTAATAGAATCTGGGAAATGCACATTGGTTAAAACCCTTAGTGTTCCTTCTCCAGTGACAGTATAACTCCCATCTTTTTGTAACAAGGTTCCCAATCGAAGATTAGGTTCTCTTGTCAAAATTTTATAAGTGTCTAGAACTATTGGGAACATTTGCAATTTCCTCACATTACTTTCTCCATGACTAAAAGCCTTGTTATATTCAGTGAGGGATTGTTTATATACAATCCAATCACCATTTCTTTTAGCTTCATTAAACAGCTTTCTAGTGCAAGTCCTGAGATGTGTCAACTCTTTATTTCACCAAGAAACTCGTCTTGGTGGGTGACACATTTTTAAGGGACAATTCGCATTATAGGAAGAGATAATAGATTGTTGCACAAAGTCAACAGCTACCTCTACTTCTTCAGCAGAACGAATCCGTTGTGGACAATACCTAATACTACTTTTAAGGTCATCTTTGTAAGATTCCTAATCAGTAGTTTTTTGATTTCAGAAGAGAACTGTTACAAGATAACTGGATTCTAAAATAAAGCATATGTATTTATGATCCGAATCAGTCATCTCATAGGATACATGCCAGTTTTTAACCATGGTGCTAATATAATGAGTAGCCAAGGTAATATCTTTAACTTCCTATAACAAGGTAATATCTATAATTTTTAATGAAAAAAGTAGGAGTGTTACCGTTAAGAATTTGTAAGTCAGTAGTGATTATAAATTCTATTGAGTTTTTCTCCTCTGATATTAATGTCTTTGCTACCCCATATAAAGTGGTGTACATTGCCATCAATTCCAGTGATGAGTTCCTCCTTTTTATTTCTCACCATATTTACAAGCTTTGAAACCTCAATAGGTGGAGGTTCAAGTGAATCATAAGGGAAATAAGCAGAGGTTATTATAACATCTCTCTGTTTTCCTTATTATTATACATAACCTTGATTGCTACCAAATCATTGGTGAAATACTTGATATTCTTTTTCATAAATATATGAGTACGTGGTATATTGTTAGAGCATAAAACAATAGTTCCGCGGATATTCCCTAATCCTCTTATCTTTCCCTTGTAAATCCAAGATTCTTGAATAAGAACAATATCTATAGCTTCTTCAATGATGTACTTGCAAAGATGTACTTGAATAAATTTCATAATTAAAAAAAAAAAAAATAAAAGGTGGGCGGTTATTCAAGGTTTTGAGGAGATACCAGGTTTTGGATTTTCTAAGTCCATCCCTGTACTCTCCTCAATGTTAGCCTCTTTTCCTTTTTTACCCAGGATGTTAAAATAAACCCTGGTTAAATTTAGGTGAGGCTTATAATCTAGTTCTGCTATTTTTTTAGCAGAAGTTCATCAATACCAAAGACCAATTTTTGGCCTTTGGCTTCAATTCTATGACTAATGAGTGTCTCCATTCCCTGGGATTTAGTCCCAGATTCTGTATCTCTAAGTCATTTATTAACAGTTTGGACTTCTAGCTACAGTAAGCCCTGAATCCATGCTAATACTTAAATAGGTTTTGGAAGATCTTTGATTTCCATTACCATGTATGTAGTTGAGTCTTTAAAAAGGCACTCCAACCATTCTTTAGTAGATTTACTAGTACATGTTACTTTCAGGTAACTACCTAAAAATTGACTTTCTTCAAACTGTGAATTAACCTCTCCAGGTATGATTTCATCTACCTGAGAATGTCCTTTTCAATGGCAATAGCTTGTTCCTCTGTAAGTTTATTTTCAGGGTAATTGATAGGTATAATTGCCATCTTGATAGCAGATGCTATGTCCCTGTAAATTGTAGGGTTTGTTGGGCCCTTAGGTATTTTTGCAGGTTTTCCTTGAGAGGATGGATTTCTATCCTCAAAAATGGGTCTTTTACCGGACCCACTCTTGGTAGCTACCTGTTTAATGGAAGTGTTTTCCGGTACTTGAGTCCCTGGTTTTAGCTTCCAGAAGTTTTTGCCTTTTAAGTTTCCTTCGCTTAGCCCGGAAAGTTTGTCTTTCCATGTTCAAGCATTGGATTCCTGAAGCGATTTTATTTTCCTGTGAGTCTTCACCACTGGTTACCTCCACAGTTTGTTCTTGTTCCGAGGTCACTTTTTAACTCCCTTGTATTTACCATTAGATTTCCTCTGAGGGTCCTCAACTGTAAGGTTTTTTTTCTTTTTTATCTCTTGAGAACCAAGGAATAAAGCCATCACCAGACACTTATCCCCATAAGTGCCTGGAAGGCAAAATACTGTGGGTGTCGCCAGGCACAGGGATCGTTTACGACACTGTTACCCAGTAGTGCCATTCATCCCTTGGCACAATACCTTCCACCTTGGATTTGGGGATCAGAGCCTCTTAGCCATCCGTAGTTCTTAACAAGATCCTAGGATGTTGTCCACCTCTCACAACAGGGATGTGAGGTTGAATTTTGAGTGGTTTAACTGAGGTAAGATAATTTATAAATTTTTCAATAAATGGTATATCCGGGAGGGCCTCATACCTCATCTTACCTAATCTACAGCTAATCGACACACATGATTCACTCTGGCGCTGTTGGCGTTTTGCGTCAACAGCTTGAGCTCATACTAAGTTAAATATTTTTTCAGTCAGCTGTCATGAAATAAGTGGGAAAAATATTTTGAAAATTCTTACCTTGGATAAAATAGGAAATTACCAAGTAAATTTACAATGAGTAGATATCACAAACGATGTAAACGAGTATCTGTCTACATAATGTGGAATACTAAACAACTGGATGTCACATGAATATCTGGTTTAATGAGCTTCAAATGATGAACTATGCATGTGCAGTTTTTTTCTTCAGTCGTAGAGTATTACATTATCTAAGTGTGTCTGGATGATGTCATCATTATCCGGATACATTTTGAAAAACTATTTTCAGTTTTACTTTATTCAAAATTTTGAATAATGTCAACATTATCTGGATATTAGTGAACTTATTGAAAGTCTGACGTCACCCGCAACACACACTTAGATAATGTAATACTCTACGACTGAAGAAAAAAACTGCA
>JAFIDM010009631.1:203091510-203143769 GCA_023159025.1 Thereuonema tuberculata
ATGAATGTGATCTGAAGACATACTGATAGCAAGCCAAGGAAAAAATACATTGTGTCATTAAAGCCGATAGTGATGTCACTCCCTATTAAAGATATATATATATATATATATATTAGCACCCTGGGCAAAAAATTATGGAATGTCGACCTTAGTCTTTAATAGGGAGTGACATCACTATCGGCTTTAATGACAGCATGGATTTTCCTTGGCTTGCTATCAGTATGACTTCAGATCACATTCATATCGATTTTAGTTCACTCTATGACCAACTGATCTGTCAGAGCAGCCAAAGTTGGAGGGTGTTTGTATTTCTTCACAGCCTGTTCCAATATGTCCCACATTTTCTCAATAACCAATCCTGCACAATTCTAGCACAATGGACAGTACAGTTATCATCTTGAACTCTGGATCCACGATGTGTGTGTGTCTTTCAGAAACTGGACATAAGGCAACATCCAAGAGTGGCACATAGACCACTGCTTTCATGCGATTAGACACCTCAACTAAGGGTCCAGCTTTAGATATACACCCCCAAAAACATGACTCTTCGCTCTACTTCCTGCACAGCCCATTGGACGGACGGTTTGTAAGCTTCCCCAGCCTTCCTCATGACTGGAGTGACCATCATTGGAATATAAACAAAATCTGGATTCATCTGGCCATATAAGAGTCGCCATTGTTCAGTGGTCCAGTGATGCTGTTTGACCCATGTTTGGCCGATTTTCTTGGGAACGAGTGTTAACCTGGGACGTACACAGGCTACATGATGGAAAAATCTTAAACCATGTAGTTCACACTGAAGCATGTGTTCTGATACCGTTTGACTGGGTCTGTCATTGTACTGTAGAAGCAGTTCCGACGTGTTTGGAAACTATTAGCGGTTGCTAAGTGCACAAAACATCTGCGGTCCCTATTTGTCATAGTCGATTTTCTGCCACTGTTCCTTCACTGAGATTGATTGTGTTCACACTCTTTCCACTGTAAATGGATACTGTTCACTGTGGACATGGACACTCCAACAAACACCGTCACCTCTTCCAGGCTATGGCCATCCTTTTAGCCAAAAACGATGGCTCCCTTTTGCTGTTCAGTCACATCACGTTTACGACCCATATTTCAAATTAGAAAACAAATATTAACACTTTTGAATTGTACACACACTTCAGACATTATTAGTTATCATCCAGTACTATACTTATTATCACTATCTGCAAGATTGTTCACATTCCTCATTGTTAATTTATACACCTTTTTTTCCTGCATTCCGTAATTTTTTGTCATGGGTGCTTTTATTATTTATTATTATTATTAATTATGTATTTCTTGAATTTTCAGAGTAACGCATAGAAGCCCGACTGTTTTGTTTTTCTGTTTTTTCCTATTTAATTAATTCTCATTTGTTAGATGAGTCATTGATTGTCGTGATATAATTAACCTGATATTCATCTGTTTGAGGACTTAAAACAATTTATTACAGTTGAAATTATTTCCATTGAAATAAAAGATTATTTTTTTTTTTGTTTTGTTTTATTTTTTTCATTTAGAGAACTTTTTTTTTCTTAAACTTTTTTATAGGCTTTCCTGTAATTTGCAGTGACTAATGGAGCTAACTAATAGCGTAATTTATCATCGTGGAATGGAAGTAAGTTTCACAGCTATGTTAATTTACATTCACACACATTTTTGTAACAAAATTTGTTATTCAACTTATATCTTAAGAATTAAAATTATTTCAAAATTACCTAATTTTTCAGGTAGAAGAACAACATAATGATATATGGGATGATTCGGCCTTAATAAAGGCTTATGAAAAAGCCGTGAATTTAGTTAAGGTGGGTGTGTTTAAGCTGTGTCTTTAAGCTGCCCTCAGATACCATGAGATTTCCTGAGGATTTTATGAAGAATTCCATTTTGTTTTATCAAATAAAAAGCTTAATATTGATTTTACTTTACTACATTCACATGTTCTTCTCCTTGCAGAATGTTCCCTTAGATTTTAGAGATTTAGGAAAAAGTAATGTTAACACAACTAGTTCTATAATCTCGTTTAAAAATAGAATTCATTACAAATAAAAAATGCCGTTACTTTAGAGCAGTAGTTCCCAACCTTTTTTCAATTGCCTACCCCTTGACAGCCCATTTTCGTAAATGTACACAAAATATTAGCAAGATTTTTGTAATTAATATAGTTGCTGTTATGTCAGTTTATATGTAACTGAAAATAAATGAGTTAGTAATGGGATTTAAATAATGAGTTGAACGAACAATGTATATATTAGTGTCATCCAACACTGTTTAAGGAGGGATAACGAGGTCTTTACTCAAGGTCAAATAACTAAAAAACCTGCTCCACCCCTCACAGTAGCGTTGGGTTATTTTGACAACTTTTACCTTGTCTTTTGTTTTACACTGTTGACATATGTGTTTTTTTCTGCCATTATTCATTTATTTTTTCACGTACCCCCGAACGTCCTTCCCCATACCCCAGGTGGAGAACCGCTGCTTTAAAGGCTCAGCCAATTAAAGAATGGCTGACTTCACTTATCTTGGAAGTAATATCTCTGAAAATGGTGCAATATTAAAAGCTGTAAACATTAGATTCCAGAAAGCTAAGGGAGCATTTTCTATTCTGCTAAAAAATACAGCAATCAGTCCTCATTTACAGATTCACAAAAATTAAGATGTTTAAACTCGTGTTAAATTTGTCCTCCTGATGGGCAAGAAGAGTATAGTCTTATGTTAACTGATGCCTAAGATTTATTTGCAGGATTTGCTGGCCTAGAATAATTTCAAGCAAAATGCTTTCGAAAGAAACCAATCAAGAAAACATCAATATTGAAATTAAATGGCACAAGTTTAGTTGGAGGCCATACTTTTTATAACAATGAACAGGAACTCTGTAAAGTGGCCTTTACATGAATCCCCCAAGGTTCTAGGAAAAAAAGTATACTAAAGAACTTCAGCTGGAGGTGAAGTTCATTAGCAGAAACTGAAGGGAAAAGCTGAAATTAAGAAACTGAGGTAAGTTGAGAGCTGTTGCCAGTGATGGGAAGAAGTGAAGAATCAAGTAGATGGCACTATGATGGAACTATGGACATTATTACTATTATTAGTATTAAAAAATTTCGAAGACACTTTTATATTTTACAAGATCATTGTCTCAAGAGATATTTAGAAATATTAAGAGAACAATGCTGCTTATGAGTGACTAATTCTGATCAGTTTCAATGCAAAAGCAGCACGGTAGTCTTTTTATGTTTGTTTGCCTATCCCTGTAAATGCTGATTTCAAATAAAATTATGAAGTGTTAAACTCACTTTAAAAAAAGTGCAATAAAAACAGAATAAAAATTAAGCATTATTACTGTTGATAGAAACTAAACTGACCTCTCCAAAAACTAAGATTAAGAAAATAAAAAACAAAACAAAAAAAAAATGTGGAAATCAAATCGTTGGGCAGCTAAACATTCACCACAAGAGGCACTTGATCACAAAAGAAAGGCAAGAAGAAGAAAAAGGAATCAATTCATGATAAAGGGAGGCTCCAAGAGTCAAAGCTGAGATGCTGGGAGAGTTGTTTCAAGCTTATTAGGCTATTCAGCCAGCATGCAAGACTCAAAAGGCATACGAGGGGAAAGTACTTATTACTGTTGATTTTCCTAATCAAAACAGTCAACCAAAAAAAAAAAAAAGTGCTTCACAAACAAGAAATTGGATTAGATACTTTTGATAGTTGTGGGTGTTTGATAGTGTCTCTCAACACCCTTTGTTAGAGCCCAAAATATCTTGAAGGTAATGCAGTTTCTTTGTTTTGTTTTTTTGATGGCCGAATGCACCAAACCTCTGTTAGCTATGATCGCTGCTAAAGCAATGATCAACTGACATTTTTTGTGCACCAATGGCTAACTCGCTGATCTGATGCCAAATTTTAGCACTGTCCACGTGTATTTCTTCTACTCTGTGGAGGCTGCCATGTTGTAACATACTGCTCCTATGCACAGACATTGTTATTAACCAATTGCAGCCACTTTTATAAACACGTTAGATGTTTACCGACGATCAGTAAATGACTGACAATTCTTCATTGGTGCACTACATTTTCTATTTGACTGCCAGTTAAGCACCAACGGCTCCACAACAAATGACTGCTTGGTTTGTTGGTTGGTGCACTCAGCCCTAAGTGTTTCAAATCTATGCAGTGCTAATAATTTAGCAAAGCAAAACATACTAAATGTGAAAAAAAAATAGAAATACTAATTTTAAACTTTCCCTTTTTTTTTTAACTTTCAGAATTATTCTTAAGAAATCAACCTTTTTTAAATCTACTAGAAAGCCATCTTTGGTTATATGGAATTCTTTGTTCTGAAAAATCAAAATGGACCACTTGAGAATAGGCGGGGCTTCGTAGTTCCAAAATATCCCACCACGCTACTGCTTCGCATGTGGGATAAACAAAGCCATGTGCTTCGTTTTAACCCTAATAGATATGGAGGCTGAACTAAAAGATTTGATTTGGATGCAACGATTGTAAGCCTTCCAAAATCTCGAGATTGGATGTAGAGTTGATTTTCGCCTATTGAAGAAGGTAACAGCAATATATTTTCAAAGAAGGATATAATTTAATGGATCACTTGAGGATAGGCGGAGCTTCGTAGTTACAAAATATCCCACCACGCTACTGCTTCGCATGTGGGATAAACAAAGCCACGTGCTTTGTTTTAACCGGTTTAGATACAGAAGAAATATTATATTAAAGAAGGATATTCCAAGCGTTGTTACATAATTATTACAGTACTGGATCTGCACAGTATTGAACCATCGTCTTGAAATATCAAATATCGACGATTTTTTAAGTAATTCAAACAAAGTTATATGTTTGTTTATCCCATTAGCTCTCGCCGCATGTGGGATACACGTCATACGTGACGTCGATAGGGGCGTAAACCTCAAGTGGTCCATTATTCAGCTCTAACCCATATCACATGAATATTCAGTCTTTTTGTAGATTATATAAAACAAAAATGCTTCTTTAAGATTAACGTATTTAATATTTAAGCAGTGTGCGCATTAATAAATAATACATGAATTAAAAGAGTGCAGGGTGAAACTCCTATTCTTAGAGAATATTATGAAAGTTCAAAAGATTTCAATCATTATTTTATCAGTATAAAAGACAGATTTACTGTAAATTCTTATCCAGCAACCAAATGCTAGGTGAACTCTGTAAATAATAGAAACTATTGAATTCTTGTTTTATGGACTGCCATACCACCACCACTGCTGTGTACTTAACTATCAACAATGGAATTTTACACGTCGGGCAACAAATTTCGACTGTTACAAATGGATTTCAGTACTCGACACATTTTTTTTTTTTAGAATGTAAACTTTAATTTATTTTAGTTTTAGGTTTTAGTATACTTGATGTAATTTGTTTTTGTAAGTAAATATATATATTTTTTTTTTCCATTCCATATGTGAAGCTTCCAGAGCAAAGCGATGGGCAGCCATCTAGTACTTTGTTAAAATTACTTAAGAGCAGGAAAATTTCGATACAGCTTACAAAAAATCTCTCATTAAATGTGTCTGTCTGTTTTGACCTATTTAAAGAAAGCTCCCATGGTTTAGATTATTAGTTAAGCACCTCTTCTTTTAATGATCCTTGCACACAATTTAATTTAACTGCTCCCCAATTCTGCCAGAGGACAAAAGCATTTAGGGGCATTCTTTCGACCGAGATATTAGTTGTAAAATTACGGTGTGGTTTTTTTTTTTTTTTTTTTTTTGGTGGGTTTTAAAATTTTTACATTACTTGAAAATTATGTTGAAAAAAAACAAAAATAATAAAATATTGTACATCACCTCATTCTCTTAGTAATGAATATTATTTGTCATAAAAAATGCGAAAATATTTCATTTTCGGATTTTCATTTCAAAATATTTTCATAAGTTCAGTCCATTGTACCTTTGAAAAATATGGAACGGATGAAATTTAAAATCAGAAAAAGAATTTTCTTTTATTATTATTATGATTATTAATTAGGCAATTAAAAAATTAGTAGCTCAGATTACCAAACATAAAAGTAAAAGATAAATAAAATTTAAATCTAAAATTAAGTTATTTCATGACATCAATAAGTTAAAAATAACAATATTCTACAGATTTTTTTATGAAATGTACATTTGCTAATAGATTGTACATATTCAAAGAAAGTAAGTAAATCCCGAAGTTTCATTGGCATCTAGTGAATACAAGATCGTTTAAAAATTAAAATGTTACTAATAATTAAAAAAAAAATCGCATCACGCATTCGCTCATGGCCTTAAAAATTGGAATTGAAAGTGTTTACTGAATCCTAGCACAGATCTAGGCTGCTATATGCATTATTCATTGTGTTGTAAATTAACAAGTAAACAAAATAAAATATGTGAATAAATTGTTTCCGTACTTAAACTTTGCTTTAAAAAAAAAATACTTAAGTAATTGAAATAAGCCGCACATAATTACATATGAAAAGAAAAACTATATATAAAAAAAATATATATACAAATTTATTTCATTTTGTAATGAAATACCTGATAAAACAAAGTACCTTGAACTCAGGAAATCAGTTTAAATTTTATGTACATGTTTATTTTTTTTTTTTTTTTAATATATGTTACATTATAATTATGTGCGGTGACTGATTTCACCTCCTTGATTTTAAGATGCAAGTTTAAACTTCTTCAACGACAATATAAAAATCACACAAACTTAAGACTTTAGAATATTAGTAATAAATATGTTAAAAAATTACACGCAACGTATCGGCACTCTTAGTAGCAACTGCCATTTTCAAGTAATATAATAATAGACAGAGCCGAAATCGAACAATTTGAGAGTCAAGAGAGATCGAATGCGTTATTGAGGGAAGAAAAAGGAAACATGAGTCAGAAGAACAATATAAAATGAGTTACAATAATACTTAGAAAAACAGATATAGTATGATGTATAGAATTTAATACAGTAAATGTGAATATTGAAAAAAAAAGTTCATAACGTAATTAATAATAAAAATTGATTAAAAATAAGGAATTAGCAAGTCTTTCTATTACTTGTTAATTTAAAATTCAACAATATGTTGAAATAATACAAAATACTGACACCTTATCAAAAGCCCTATATAATTTAAAAGTAAAGAATTATTATAACTTGATTTATGAAAGGAGAAACATCAGGAAAGTAATTATGATTAGATCAGTATAATAAAACAAATACAATATACAATTGTAATATAATCAAATTAGAATATCCAAAAGTTAACAATAACTATGGAAACTCATCAAATTTTGATTGTGAAAATCTTTTTAAGTTAGCCTGTCGAATTCTTAACATAGTCTTGGTTTTACTGTTATTAGTATTATTACAGATAATATTAATAGAAACATGTTTGCAATATTTGAATCAAATGTACAGTTTCCTAAAGCAGTTAAAAATCCTTCAGCTCCAAATTCTCCATTATATTTCTTGTACGATCCTGTACACTTACTTAAATCTGTGCCTAAGAATTAGTTGAATGTGAAAGATTGTGTTTTAACATATCCTGATTTTTAAAAAATATGATATCCTAAAAAAAAGCAATTTCAAAATATTGCGTAATTTGTACAAAATTGATGAAGTATTCCCATGTTCTAAACCAGAAATCACTCTTATCCATCAAATATTGAAAGACAGAAGGTTAGATTAGCTTTAAAAATTTTCAATGAGCAAAACTGTGTAGCATTACAGGAAATTGGAGGGAAGTTTGAATCACTGAAAGGATTTGAGGACACTGTTGATTTATTTATTTAATTTTCCAACAGTCTTATATTTGAAAGATCATATTAAACAGTTTTAATTCGTAGGGAAAAAAAAGTAATTAATCAGAAAATCATTTGCTATTTTTCCTAGGAAGCATCAGCATGTCGTAAAATTTTACATTTAAAAAAAAAAATTAAATTTAAAATTAAAAGAATTTTTTATAAAATATTTTTTTTTTTATTTTATTAGTTTTTAGATTATAACCTTAGCATAGAATAAATAAAAAGGAAAATAATATTCCAGTTTTTTAAAGTATGTTTAGGCCGCTCTTCTCAAAATGCTTTAGGCGGCAAGCTGAAATTCAAGGTCCTATACAAGCAATTTTTGGAACTCAATTAACCCTTTCAGACCCGGTGTCCAATATTTTGGACACAACTTATAAATTCAGTGAATGTACTTGTAAAGCTGAAATAATCTTTCAGACCCAATACAGCTTTTTATTTAGACATTTTATATCAGGGTTTTCACATGCTGGTTTTCAACTAGTGGCTACGGAAAGTGTTACGAAGTTTATAAACCACAGCGGCAGAATAAGGAGCTGAAACCTCTCGTAAGTAACTTCTGTGAATTTATTTAATTATTAATTTTGACAATTCTGAGTTAAAAAAATATTATAACAATTTTAACAATGTCAAATTTCATTTAATAATTTGAAATGCTTTCGTGTTTGTAATACTTTGTTGTATTCTATTATTTAAGTTATGTCCAATATTTTGGACATCAGGTTTGAGAGGTTGCAATAATTCTGCAGTTAGGAAAGTTCTTTGACGTGTAGTGAAGCTGCAGTTAGCATTATAATTTTCTGAAAAAGTAATTTTAAACCATAATAAAACTAAAATTAATGTTAATTAATATTTTATAGCTGAATTATTAAAATATGTTTTCAACTATTTCTGAAGTAAAACTGAAGTTTATTTACGTATTTCAAATTTTATATATTACAAATAAAAATAGTTTGGGGATATAAATTAATTTAATTCTAATAAATGAATAACCACTATAAATAATTTTTAATTAAAATATATAATAACATGTCATTTTAATATTATCATATATATTAATATCATTTTAATCATATTGTATTATATCTTTATATTCTGTTTTCTATTTACCGATACATATTTAGCTTTACAATTCATTTTATGCTATATATAATTTCGTATTTATTAAATTATAATTATTAATAATATGATTATTTTAATTAATAAATATTAATAATATGATTATTTTAATTAATAAATAATAATAATATTTTTTTTTTATAGGAAAAAAGAAACTATGATCCGTTAAATCAGAAAGATGCTTCATGTGTCATTGAAATGATTAAATCTGCAGAAGTTTCTGATATAGATTTCACAAAATGATGAAGATTTTTTTTGAAGATGTAACAGTAAAAATTCATGAAGCCATCAGACTTGGAAATGAAAAAAGTCAAGAAAATGGAAATTAAAACAGTTGCAGGGATCTCAGCCGGTCACTTTTTCAACTAAAAGTCACTTTTTTTGGCTTGGTCACTAAAAGGCATCTTTTTTTGGAATTTGGTCACTAATGCAACTTTTTTCGTCTCTAAAATTATTATTAACTGAGGGGAAGTGCATATGCTCCAGCTTGGTAATCAGGCTGTCGTAGCATTTTGTTTCAGATTCACTATGTTCCAGAGAAGAGGATAATTAGACATTTTGTTGGGTTGTTTGTTTTTTCCAGAAATCAACTTGAAATTTGTTTATTTCTTTAAAATTTAAAATTTATTTCTTGCCAAGAAGCTGCTACATACTCTACAAGTGTATGGACAATAATAGTAGATGTAAGAAGATGCTACTTTTTTTGGAAGGTAATATAAAAGTGTAGCTGCTTCTTACATATAATAACATTGCCCACACACCTATAGAATTGTAGTAGCTTCTTGAAAAAAATAATACCAACAAAATTATATAAAATATAATATTAATTCAAATAATTTCCAATTTTATGCATTTGGATTATCTTTCACAGAATTACTTTGCTGTAATGTATTGGAAACCAGTATTTTGCTCCATAGTTTATGCAGTGATTACACCCAGTTTTATATTCGAGGTATTAGTTGAAATTCTTCACAATGGGAAAGAGCCGCTTCCAGACTACTTGGCTACAAAAGACTGACAGCAAAGGATTTACGATTTCTATGTGGGCAGAAAAACAGGATGACTATCATTTGTGGTGCAATGTGTATGAGGTTTCAGTACATGTAAGAAAAGATTTCCAGACAGTGTCACAACATTATGAAAAAAAGAAGCACATAGATAATGCTAGCACCAAACTTGGACCTTGTCAGTTGCATTTAAGTGGAATGCCGTCAACATCAGGTGAAAGCAAGAGGGCATCATCAGTGTTCATCGAAAATAACAATGGTTGATTCAAGAGATGCAGCCACTAAAGCGGAACTGTTGTTGACCATGAAGTGTGTTGCTAGTAAATTCCCTGCGAGTTCATGTGATGGTGTGGGAAGTCTCTTCCATTCAATGTTCCAATCTTCTTTTCCACAAAACTTTTCTTTAAGTGAAGCAAAGTTTACCTATTTAATAACTGAAGCTTTGGGTCCATATTTCAGAGATCGGTCGCTGGAAGATGTTCAGAAATCATATTATTGTTTACAGTATGATGAGACCACAAATTATGAAGGAAAAAAGGAACTGCAGATTTTGTAAGATTCTGGTCAGAAAGAAAAAACGAAATTGTTACCAATCACCTGCAGACCATGTTCCTTGGAATTGCAAATGCTGAAAAACTTAGTTCCGCTATAATTAACTCTTTGGACAATACCTCGTTGCCACTTGATAAACTTATCATGATAGGAAGTGATGGACCACATGTCAATGACAAAGTTTTTCGAATTTTGAATGAGGAAGTGAAAAGTTTACCTACAAGAAATAAAGGTCTCCTTCATGTTGGGACATGCAATTTACACATTATGAACAATGCACTCTTAAAGGGTTTACAGTGTTTTGGTGAACGAGTTTCAGATTTGGTAATTTCTGTGTATTACTTTTTCCATGGCTGGCCGTCACGAATTGAACAATATGAAATTGCTCAGGAGAAAAAGAATGTTCCTAAACATAGATTTATGAAGCATTGCCCAACTCACTCGGTAATTCTGGAATCAGCAGTGATGCATCTGTGGGAGCAGTTGCCTGCACTCAGTTATTACTTCCTTGAGTATTTGCCAGGTAAGAAGAACATGTGTGTGACTTCATCCACATACAAAAAAATTACTCATCTTCTACAGTCTGATACACTTCGTGCTGAAATGATGTTTGTCGTTTCGAGTGTCCAGATTTTCTCTAAATTCTCCCTTTTGTTCCAGAAGGAAGAACCTCTTATACACATCCTATACGAGTAGATACATAATTTGTTACTAACAATTATGACCAGAGTAAGCAAAATGGATATTGTTCAAGATGTATCTGATTCAAGACATTTTGTAGCAGGAATCTTTAGTAAAGAAAATCTCTTACCACCAAAGGACATAAAGTGTGGTGTTTCAGTGTGAAGAACTAAAAAAAAACTGCATGAAAAAGTCCAATTACAGTTTTTGAATAATGTGCAAAGTCATTTTATTGCATGTGGAAAGCACATCATTACAAAATGATTCGAGAAGTCTTCTGATTATCTTAAATATTTGTCATGCCTGCAGCCCAAGGAAGTAAGAAATGGCAGAAGTTGTGAATACATTGTGAAACTTGCCTGAGTCATTCCTGGGAACATAAAGCTAGACATTTTAATGGATGAATGGGCGTTGGTTCAGACAGAAAAACTTGATTATACATCAGATATGCTAATATACCATTTCTGGTATAATATATTTTCTTTGAAAAGTGCATCTGGGGATGAGAAATACCCAAATGTAAAGAAGATGGTTAAAATGTGCCTTTCAATTTCACATGGTAGTGCTGCTGTGGAACGTGGGTTTGCTGTTTCAAAGAGGATCCTAAATGAAGAAAGAACTAGAATGTCAGAAAGAACTCTAAATGCAAGGCTATTTATAATTGATGGTTTACACCAATTTCAAAATAAGGCTGAACTGGTTCCAGTGACAAGAGAACTCTTGAAGCTTGCCCAGGGTGCACACAGAAAGTACCAACAGTACTTAGAAGAAGAGAGGAGGAAAAAGGAAGATGCTTTAAGGAAAGAGTGTGAAAAGGAAGAGACAATTGCTGAATCGGTGAATAAAAAGAAAATGCTGAAAGATAAGGTGGAAGATATCAAGTAGTAATGACCTGGTGCAGTTTCATAAAATAGAAAATGAGAAGACTGTTGCATGTGATAAACTACTTGATGAAGCTAGTGCTCGTCTGAAGAAAGCAATTCAAAGGCAAGATATGACAGAAGTTGTGCTTCTACAGGCCATGCTAGAAGGTGCAAAAAATGTCAAAGCTGACGAAAATGAACAACGTGCAAAAACCACAAGCTTACAGAAAACAATTCAAATGAGAAAATCTTCACTGATTACAAACATTTTTGAGTCTAAAATGAAAGAATAGTGATGTAAAAACATTTATCTGCTATAGGTTGTGTAATGTTTAAGATCTTTATCTTGTGTATTTCATGATGGCATGCAATAATGTAAATATAAAAGGCCAGACCCCATCCATCATAATATTGATGTGTATATTTTTTTATATAGAAGGCCAGAACCCATCCATGATGTTTTTTTTATATAAAAGGCCAGACCCCATCTATGATAATATTTGATGTGTATGTTTTTTTAATGAAAAATATTTTTTAAAGTTATTTGTAATTTACATACTTCATCTGAAGACAGATTTTTAAAACATATCAACTATTATCTTAACTGGCCTACATGTGGTTGGGGATAACCAAATAAATCATACACAATGTTTTTTTTTTTAATACACAACATGTCACTTTTTGGTCACTTTTCAAAGAAAATTTAGTCACTATTTTTCAATGTTTGGTCACTATTTCAACTTTTTTGGACCCCTTTACCTGCTGAGATCCCTGCAGTTGTAATACCTGCGATAGGTCTTCTACTTGCTAATAGCTGGATGGAATACCGAAACTACTTGAAAATTAAAAATGTTTTGAATCATCATGAATTTAGAATGAGAGTAACTGAAAACATTGGTTGTTCTCGACAAAATCCGAGAAGAAAAAAAAGGAAGGCCAAGCAATATCAGACATCAATTCAAGAAGAAAACCTACGAAAGACAAGGCCAGAAAGACATCCAATTAAAGAAGTTCGGTATGATCATTTCGATCATTTCCCATCAATAGACTAAAGGAAATATGGAGGCAGAGATTGCAAAGGCAAAAACGAAGAGTTGTGTGTTCAACTTGTAAAGTACATTTATGTCGAAAGAAAGACAGAAGTTGTTTTATTAATTTTCATGTAAAATAATAACATTATTATTATTATCATCCGAATTATATGATCTTTTTTATTAATGGTTAATAGCTCCCTTGTATGTAACTTATAGTTTCCTGCAATATATCCATTTCATAAAATAAATTTCTACAAGTAAACACTCTGTTTGAATTTTTCCACTAACTTAGTAAACACACCTCTTCAGACCTGGTGTCCAATATTTTGGACATACTCACAGATTCATAAATAATTCGATAAAAATGTAATTTTAATAATTTCTATGTTTATTGCATCCTAAAATGCAGGTTTATAAAGAGAAAAAATTTTTTTCACTTAAATTTAAAAATTAGGTCTGAAAGGGTTAACAATAGAAATGTAAGATTATTAAATTTCTGAATGGTATCTTTAGCCATTTTGATATCAACTAACAGAAATGGATTTGCAAATGAATATTGAGGTTGCCGAATGCAAAAGTCTAGGGAAATGCGCTGCTTTTTAGCTATAAAAAAAATCCGAAAGTAATTTGCTTCAGATCAAATTTGTGGTTTTTATTTTTTTTAAATTCGACTACTGAGAATATATTGGAAATGTTGCATTTGGTAACTGGTTTTTCACTGTATTTCTTCTTCAATGAACCAAAATGGGAGCGTTTTTCGCTAAAATAAAATAGTAAACTACTATATCTTTCCAAAAAATTAGTTGGTTTTGAAATTAAATATAATTAATTCAGTTATATATATATATAATAGGAGAATCTGAATCATTCATATTTAAACTATCATATTTTAAATTTCTAGATTTTATATTGCTTTTGTATCATTTACATAACGATTTGAAATCCTCCAGATTGACCTCGATGTGACTTAACTCTCACCTTAATGCTCAAAAACAGCATTCTCAAAGACTGGCTTTAAAATGTATTAACCTAAAATAATTGCATAGTTTGATTTTCATAGTATTTATAAAATGTTAATTAAAATGAAATAATGTTTTTAATGAAGGTGTTTTTTTTTTTTATTTATTTCAGAAACAAATTGCAAGGAAAAATCAAACTTCCGAAACAGGAAAAAAAGATAATGTAATTGCAGCCAAGAAGAGGCCTCAAAAAATAAAGAAAGAGGCATCTGATTACCAACATGTAAGGTGGTTTTTTTTTTTTTTTCTGTTTTGAGGTTAAAGACAGTCATGCATCTGATTGGCCTCCCATACTCAAATTCATTTTATTGGCCAAGAATCAATGGGAGCTTGTAATACTCTTACTCCTAATAGGCAAATAATGGTGTGTGTAAGGATACCTTTAACTTTTAAATTCTTTCTTAGCAAAGGAAAGTATGAATATTGTTTATAAAACAGAAAATTTGTTTAAAATAAAGGGGCGTTAGACAGGCAATGATAAGTCAGCAGAGCTGAGTGATTTCGAACATGGCATGATCATTGGATGCCATAGGTGCATCAAATGGTCAGTTTGTGCAATACTGGCCTTGCTACAGGTGCTGCAATCAACTGTGAGTGATATTATAAAATGGAAACGCCTTGGAATGACGATGGCAGGAGATTGCAGTGGTAGGCCAAAGAAACTCGCAGATCACAGCCGTATAACCCTGAAGAGGGTAGTGCAGAAGAATCTCAAGTTCCTGTTGGCAATGATCACTAGTGAGTTCCAAAAAGCTTCAGGCGTCATCGCTAGCACCTGGATTGTTCGTTGGTAGCTAAAACACATAGGTTTCCATAGTCATGCAGCCGCTCACAAGCTCAACATAAGCAAGGTGAATGCTAAATGGCAGTTGCAGTGGTGCAAAGCTCACCGCCATTGGGGTGCAGAGCAGTGGAAACAAGTACTTTAAAGTGATGAATCCTGCTACACGATCTGGCAGTCCGATGGACGCATCTGGGTTTGACGATTGCCAGGAGAATGCTTCCTACCCGAGTTTATTGTGCCATCTGTCAAGATTGGTGGCAGCGGCATCATGGCTTGGGGCTGTTTCTGATGGTTCGGCCTGGGTCCCTTAGTTCCTTTGACCGGAAACATGAACACTGAGATGTATGCCGACATTCTTGACAACTCTGCATTTCCCACCCTCTGGTAACAGTTCAGGGAAGAACCGTTTTTGTATCAACAGGATAACTGTTCTCTCCACAGAGCGAAGGCTGTGCTGCCGTGATTTGAAGAGATGGGTATTGTTCTACTGGACTGGCCTTCACAGAGCCCCGATCTGAATCCCATAGAACACTTCTGGGAAGAATTGGAACTCAAATTGTGCACCAGGCCCAACCACCCTTCTTCAGTGGCCAGACTAAATTCCTGCCCACATATTTTAGAATCTGGTAGGAAAGTCTTCCCAGATGAGTGCAGGCTGTGATTGATACTAATGGTAGCCCCGACATCCTATTAATATGTGCCAGATCATTTTCTGATTATACAACAGTTGGTGTCCTTTTGGCCATATAGTGTATTTTAAATGTCGTAAATGAATATGATTCATGGAAGAAGAAAATCTTAAAATCTTACAGAGACTCAAAGTTTGTTAAATTATGGGGAAGGGAAAAAAAATGGCTTTCTTTGACCATTGAATATTTTCAATGAAATAAAAATCTTTTTTTTATACTGAATAACATTTAAGTTATTTGAAACTTTATTGCATTTTAAATTGTTTTTGCCTAACAAAGAATTCAGTATTATTCAATTGCTGTAACTTTTTATTGAGTTATTATGATTCACTTTTTAATGATTGCCTTATTACAAGTAAGTCATTTAGCTGTACATAAATAAATATATATATTTAATTTTTTTCAGTCATGCATTTCATAAATATCTTCTTTGATTTTCATTGAATTTCTTTTAGAAATGGCAAGTGGGTGAGTTTTGTCAATCGGTGTATAGTGAGGATGGATTGTATTACAATGCCCAAATTGATTCCATCAATTATGAAACTGGCACTTGTATTATTAAGTATCTTGGCTATGGAAATGCTGAGGAAGTTTCCTTAACCACATTGAAGCCTCTTAAACCAGAGAAAGATAATACAGCGTCTGAAAGTGAAACGTCTACTGTAAGTAAAATTCTTATTAAAATTATGATCATTGACCTTTTTTTTTCATTCTTCTTAATAATGCAGGGTGATTCAAAAAGGATTTTACAACTTTGTAAGGGTATACAAAGATATTCAGAAAAAGTATGTAAGGTGAATTGTCATTTTATAACAAAACAGATCAAGTTTGGCTGACATATTGTCATAGTACCGAATGCAGTCAGTGAGCACCAATGACTTATATTTCAAAATGACTACTTTCACAGGTGCGGAGTGTGCTCGCTGTGTTTTTTGCTTTGAAGAAATGAAATCTGCGACAACTGTTCAGCAAATTTTTTGTACCAAGTATGGTAAGGATCCTCCCAGTAGACCTACAATTTATTCACAAGAATTTTGCTGATGTTGGTTATGTTCACCATGACAAATCTCCTGGAGTCCCACATGTTACTGATGCTGTCATTGAATGAGTAAGGGAAAGATTTGTCAGTAGTCCTATAAAATCAACACAACTTGCATCTCCTGAAACTGGCATTCCATAACCGACAGTTTGGTGCGTTTTACGAAGATGTTCGCACTTCATACGGATTTACCATGGTGCGAAAAATTACTGATGCAGATAAGGTGACATGTCTGCAATTCTATGTAGAAATGGTACTTCGGATAGAGGAAGACAAAACTTTAGTGATGAGTCTACATTTCATGTCACTTGTAATGATAATACACACTGCTGCAGGATTTGGGACCTTGAAAATCCTTGTACAATTCTGGAACATGTTCATGACAGCCCAAAGATGAATGTTTTTGTCCCCTTAGCAAAGTTGAAGTATATGACCCCTTCTTTTTCTATGAGAAATCATCAACAGTTTCATGTATCTGGATATGCTCGAGAATTTTCTCATTCCACAGTTAGACGAAGATGGTTAGAAGGATGCATTTAGTTTCAGCAACACTGCTCTACTCACAGAAGTCTGGGATTTCCTCAATAACTGTTTTCCAGGTTAGTGGATAGGTCCTATAGCATGGCCCAGACTTGACACCGCTAGATTTCTTTTTGTGGGGTTTCAATAAAGATAAATTTTTTATTCCACCCTTATCTGCCATCTCACCAATGGGAGTCACATAGAACCACACTGGCTGTATGAGGTAAAACTTGATGTGTTTTGCTATAAAATGATTCTTCAACCACTTACGTACTTTTTCGAAATAACTTTCTACCATTATAAAGTTGTAAAATCCTTTTTGAATCATCCTGTATGTAAATGTGTGTGTAAATACAGTCGGACCTTGATATAAGGTCACCCCTTGGGACCTCGCGAAAGTGACCTTATAAGCGGGTTGACCTTATAACCGATTCATAAGCATTTGTCAATAAATAAGCATTATATAAATACAGTATAATTCTTTGTAAAATTTAATACGTACAAAAATATCAGTTTATTAGGTTATAATTTTTTAATTTAGTTGAACCAATTAAAATTAATGGAATCAGAAAGAAATTATTTTTTAAAAATTTTAATTCAGAATAAAGATGTATACAAATAAGGTGGGTGTCCCTGATATGGCCATGCTAAGGTTTGAGAATTTTTCTAGGCGCCATTTTGGAAAAAATCAAAACCATTTTTTTTTATAATCGTTCTCAGGTTAATTGACTTTCACAAAAAATTTTGTCATTCCCAATAAAAATAGTTTTACTGGTCCAAAAAAACAAAATTCCAAAAGTCTACCTAGTGGCCATATCAGGAACATGTGCACCTGATATGGCCACCCTTGTTTCATATTCTACAAATCGTGTTTTTTTCAGTTTCATAGTGCAGTTCTACTAAAATTACATAATTTTGATGTAAATGAATAAGCATGATACTAAATAATCCTTTTTTTTTATTATTTAAAAATGGGTTCATAACAGGATTCCCACTCTTCACACTGTTCACTGCCTTGGACATGGCTTCTTAAGTCCATAATCCCCTCTTTTTCACGTTATCAGACATTATTTTATATCTGAAACATACAAAAAAGGATTTTATTGAGTAATTTTGTCAGGAGAAAAAATAAACTTGAAGTTAACTTGATACAGCCATGGTGCACTTAATATGGCCACGTGGGTGGCCATATCAGGAGCAGGTCAGCTTTCACGAAAATTGGTTATTATGAACAACTCGTAAAAAGTACGCCATCAGCGACAACACCAATCGAAAGAGCATTAAAAACTGAATTAGAGTACTTTGGTTTTCATGAAAAAAGTATTTGAAAACATGCATAAAACAAAGGAGACTCATCAGAGAAACACAAGAAGCAGCCACACGAAAAACACAAAACAACTGATAACTGACTCCATATTGCTCAATCTGGCTGGATGGTAAATTTTCATGTGACACACTAGGAGGCCCCTCACTGGATGGTGATGCCATTTAGCGGAATATTTGGTTAGCTAACTCACAATAGGTGGGTGGCCATATCAGGAACATGGCCATAACAGGGGCACCTACCTTAGTATGCTCAAGCAAAGTACTGATGTACAACTGACCTTACTTAAAATAATCCATAATATAGGACTGTCGCGATTTTGGTTTCATCTTTTGTACAATGTTTTCTAAGTTTTGTAGTTTCTGAAAATTTAATGCTCTGAGCACTTCTGCTTGTGTCACCGCTTCACTTTCAGTATCACTGTCGTTATCCTCACTTTCTAATGCATTGGAATCTAAAACTTGCGAAACAATTTCGGAAATCGAAGCTTGAGAAGTGGTAACAATTTCATCATCAATTCTCACATATTCACTTTCCCCTTCTATAGCACAGCCGCGATTTCTGAGATCTTGTATTAACACAGGTAAAGGAATATCGTCTTAATCATCTTTTTTCCTAGAATTTGAGGGGATGAAGTGCTTTGTGAAAAAGCTGTTCCCTCCGTCAGTAGGAGAAATGACGCCGATTAAAGATCACGAAAAATTCTTTGAATTGAATCAGTGGGGCACTGAAATCATAGACAAAAGTGACCTTATATGCGATTATGGTATTTAAGACCCGACCATATATCCGATAATCCATATCAAAGAATTCCTATTCAATGAGCCGGGACTTTAGAAAAGTGACCTTATATCAAGGTCCAACTGTATATATATTGTGACAACACTCACATATGTCTATTATTGTAATAATCGAAATATTAGAATTTTAATATCATATTTGTAAAGGCAAAGAAATATCAACTAAGAAAAATAATTTTCGAATCATTGTTTTGTAAAGCTAATGAAGAAAGACTTCGTTAGCGTTAGTTTTTAGTCATTATTAGTAATTTTGTTTTATTTTAGACTTTAATTTAGTTTAGGTCAGAATTTAGGCTAATTTTAAGATATTTAAGGATTTAAGCTTAATTTAGCTTAGATTATATTTAATTAAGGATTTAATTTTAAAATAAGAATTAATTTTCTTTTTGCTGTGAATTAAGTTAGTTGGGAGAATTTCTTCTTGGAATTTTCCATGAGTCAGCATTCCATATTTGGAATTGTTTGGTGAATTTGCATATCATTGGATAATTGACCCTATCACCTCAGATGACGTAATCTCCCTCATTAGGTTAGATAGGTGATTATGCTATCTGATAGGTCGGCGAACCAGTGACGTTGCATCAGCGGTTCACTTGAGTTTATTTAACGCTGTGTTTACCGAGAATCTCTCTCTTGCTGTCTCGTCACTTCGCACTTGCGGTCAAAGGTACCCGAGCTGTGTACAACGGTTTTGCAGCCGCATTCCTCGTTCGACCTGGTGACCGAAGCCATGTTAAGACTCGGCCCATATTGTCAGCATAGGGTGTGTTAAAATCCAGTTGTTATAGATAGATAGGCAACCTGGATAGTCTTAAACCTCATAGTTTATTGTGAATGAAATGTCTCGCAATTAAGCTTAAAGTAATTTACAAAGGAAAAATCTTGTAAATTATGTGTGTGTTTAAATGCATGTGTAAACCCGTGCGGAATTTCAGTGCCAGTGAGTAAACCCTTCCAATTGTGAATTCATTAGTTCTACGTAACCAATCAGTGATGCAACCATTAAAGATTAATCCAAAGTAAGCACTTAACCCAAATTAGTGCTACGAAACTTAGTAAGCTACTTAACCCAAATTAGTTCTACGCAACCGTTAGTGCAGTGCGACTTATAAAGAACAGTGTTAAATTTAAGTGAAGATAATTTAATTAGTGGTTCAACTATTTAGTTAATTTCAGTTCAGTCGAAGTTATAAGCCATAAGCTTCGCCCATAAGTTATTGCCTTCAGACCAAGGAGTATGTTGTTTTCTAGTGTTGAATAAAATTATTAAGTTTATTTGTGCAGTGGAAGTGTTTTTCGCCTCTTTACACGTGGACGGGAAGTGTGGACCCCTACTCCATGAGATAACTGAGCTAGGTTCCTCGGGGTGTAACGAGTTTGGAGGGGGTAGAAAGGGACTCTACTGAACGAACTGTCAGTTGGCACCCAACGAACATGGAAGTTGTCTGAATATGCAAATGAGGTGCAGAATCCATTTGTGTGTTGCACATTGGCTGTTCAGTAGGGTGTATGGTCACCTGAGACTGCTACAACATGCTGACAGCGATGAGGTATGGAGAGGATCAAACTGTCCAACAGTTCCTGTGGGATTCGTGGCCACTTGCATACTAGGGCAACTTCCAGCTGAGGAAGTGTTATGGGAGGTGATTGGTGACTGGCAACACATCTCCCTAGTACATCCCAAGCGTATTAGATGGGATTCAGATCTGGAGAACGTGAAGGCCAGTTCATGCACTCGATTCCAGCCTCTTGCAGCATGTTATTGACGAGATGCGCACATTGGAGGTGTGCATTATTGTCCTTAAAAAGAAAGTTGGCCCTAACTGCTCCAGCATAGGGTACCACTATAGGCTGTAGAATTTCATCCCAATATCTTACAGCATTCACTGTTCCATTTCTTAACAACATAGAGGTCGGTACAACCACCAATGCTGATGCCTGCCCACACCATGGTTCCACCTCCACCAAAGGAATGTCTTTCTTGCACGAAACGTGGATTCTCCTGTGTTCCACATTCACGCCAGATCAGGACTTGACGATTGTCAGGCTGCAGGCTGAATCTTGACTCGTCACTAAAGAGAACCATGGACCACTCCTCATGGGTCCAAGGAAGATGCATTTCAGCCCACCTTCTGCAGATTCTGTGATGTTCAACAATTAACGGAATGCATACCGTTGGTCGCTGGGCATGCAGTCCACCTTGTCTGAGTCAATTTCGCACGGTCTGAGTACACACCCGTCGTTCAGTAGCAGTGAGAAACTGTCCCCACAGCTCAGTCGCATTGCTTCACCGGTTCCTTCGGGCTATTAGCGTCAAGTAGCGCTCATCTCTTGCAGTGGTAGCACGTGGGCGGCCCTGCCCTGGTCTTCTTCGTACTGTGCCAGTCTCTTGAAGCGATTCCAGTCTGCTAATCATGCTTAGGGAAGTTCCAACCGCTGCTGCCATTGTCATCTGTGTTTGGCCAGCTTCAAGACGCCCTATGACTCTCCATGCTTCAGATTCAGGTAAATCTTGTTGCAGGGGCATTTTCAGGTGACCCTCAACAATTCTGCCACTTGTTGTTCATCCATGAAAGTGGAAATAATCCAGCAGCACCAGCCTCTTTGTACAGGATTGTGGGCAAACTTGCAAATTAACGTTTTAGAACACATTTGCATTTTCAGCCAACTTCCATTTTCATGTCATTTGCTTCTATGATGATGGTTCTTTAATAAATAAATTCAAATGCCTGTGTTTTTTGGGTGTATTATATTCATTTCACGATATCTCCTTAATTTTGTGAGCAGTGTATATCAAATTCCCAATAACTCACAATTGTCACATAGTCAGTTCATTTATATAATTCTACTCTAATAACCACTAATAAGTTTTGTGTTATTATCTAAACAAGGTCTTTACACATTTTAGAGGTGGGAATAAATAACCTTGCAGTGAAAGCTGGACCTTTTATGAAAAACTGGAGAATTAATTCGGATGCCTAAAGACAAAGGAGACATTACAATAAATAAATAAATTAATTAATTAATTAATTCCCTTTTAGATATTCTGTAAATGGAAGAGTTTGGATGTGGCAGATGTTAAGGGGATTTTATCAAACTGAGTTTACAAAAAATATTAAAAATTGAAGATGATGGAAAGCATCACAGTCTGCATCGTATATCTTATGGTACAGGAAAAAGAAAATTTTTTTTTGCAGGGATTTGATCATAATGTTGAGGTTATATTCTCAACATCTTTCCCACCTCTTTTGAAACAGTATAGAAGAAGACCTTTTCTATCACAACATATCAGTAAACAAAATGTGAGCTATACAGGAAAAAGTTTGATGTAAAAAAACTTGACTGGCCTTACAGAGCCCATTGTATTGAAATGAGCTGGGACACTAATTGCACAGTAGTTCAAATCTTTCACATTAGCAGCTAACTTCACTATCATTAGGTTAAGGAATAGCTGCAAATTTTTTTTAGACATTTTTCAAAATCTTCTGTAGACCATCATAATAAGCCTTCTGTTCTGGAAGTAAATGGTGTATAGATGGTTTTCACCAGATAGTATATGAAGTCATACTAAACAGAAAGCGTTTTGTTATGTTCTTTCACCTTTCCAGTCCAAATATGATCAGATACTGTTTGCCTGATGATGTTTTGCTTCATGGCTTGGCACATTGCTTCATATACTATGGAACTATGTCTTAAATTTTGACTTCAGATATCTTATAGTTTTATATGTAGCTGCTCTTCAGCCAGGTATATTTTCTCCCTTAATTTTGACACATTCTATTCATGGATTTGCGATCAGTAATATTTATTTTAAAGACACACACCAGCTGCGATAAATAAATGCATATTCAGCATTTTAAAAATTTTTGTTTGGATTACTTTAGCTATATGTGGAATTAATTCTTCCATTTTAAAAAATTTTGATCACTACAAATTTGGATTCTTAAACAAGTGATTTATTCTGAAACCCTTGTGCACTTTTGTATCTGACAACTCCTTTGATTGTTTTATTTGCCTTTTAACCTTTATCCATCTTCATTGTTATGTTATTTATTACTTATGCTGTTATTGGTGTTTTTCCTTTGCTCTCATGTTTTCATTATTTTCATTATATTTTGGGATTGCAAAATCACTCAAGATTTAGCTTGCTGCTTCCATGTTGTTACATCATCCATTTTCTAATTAATTTATTTTCATTAGATTCTTCAATTCTTAACACTCTGAGTCCATTCGCTATCGTTTGTGAACTTACAAGGTGAAGACAAGGATTGTATAGCAAGGATTTTAATGCCCATTTGTAAGATGAAAGTACCCATGAAGTACTTCAAAAATATACCTGGATTTTGGATCCAACAATCTACCGTTTTCAAGATATTTGAGGTATTTTTCCCATATTAGCTTAATAGCTTCCTGTGTCGACTGGAAAAAGAAGTTCAATGTGGAGGCTGCTCCACTATGGAACACAAGATCCCCAGTTCATGTCTGCTGCCTGATAATTTTCTTTTTCTTTTTCTTTTTTTTTAACTATCTTTTCTTTTATATTAATGCAGTTTCTCTTTTCCTCTTTTTTAATTTTTCTTTTATTTCTTTTTTTTCTTCTTTTGCTCTCCTTTCTGCTTCTTTATTTCTATTTCGTTTTTTTTTTTTTTTTTTAGGTGGAAATAAAAATACAATTAAAAATATCTAAATCTCCTAATTTTTTTAAAATTAAAATTACTTTAAATTTAGAAAAATAAAACCTACATATCAATACATTTAAGTTTTTTTTTTTCTTGTATTCTCCTTTTCCAGTAACAATAGAGCTATTCGTTTATTTTTTTCCTTTTTTATTATTATTAATATTGGAAGTAATTGAAGAAAGGGATAAAAATTCTAAGCTTATTATTTGAAATTAACAGTTAATACAAATAATAATAATAATAATATTTTTTATGTGAATGGTTCTTTCTGTTATCAGCAGATTTGATGCATTATTGGACTGTTTTTAATCAAACAAAATTCCTTATCCAAAAATTAAAATCTTAGACACCTGTTAGGTTTAATTTAAATCCTTTAAATCCCTTCAAGCTTTCTTTGAGGCTTATAGGCTTTCTCCCCTGTCTGTCATCTTTTAACCTGTAGCCTTTTCTAATACCCGCTCCCCCCAATATATGTCTCCTTTCCTGGCTGTTTTCTTTCGGTCTTTTTGTTCTAAACTTTATAGCACTGCTATCTTAATACCCTCCAGCATCCATTCTATTTACCTGTCCCTTCTGTCTTTTGTTTCCTGATAATGAAAAGAGCCATTGATCTATGCAAAATTATTGTATTAATTGTAAATTTCAAATAATAACCTTAGAATTGTTATCTCTGTCATCATTTAACAATAAACAAATTGGACACCAAAAGATTAGAAGCTTTTGAGATGTTACGCTAGCGACAGATGGGGAGAGAGAGCTGGATAGACCAGATTTCAAATGAACAGATGCTGCAGAAAGTAGGCGAGACACACACTTTAATAATGACGATTAGACCATGGAGGTATGCTGGTCGACATGGTGGAAGGAAATATCCCCGGGAAGAGACCTCATGGAAGGCCGAGAAACACGCTTTTTAGGCAGTTGCAGAGAGAAGCTGGATGTGCATCCTATGCTGAACTGAAGAGAAGAGCCAAAAATCGAGAGAGTTGGAGAGCAATTATCATAGGGGCGAAGTAGTCGTAAGACTAAAACACCGAGAGAGATCTTCATTTACTTTCAATATTAACAGTAACAAAAAAGAAGTTACATTTACAGATATGTAGGTTTTATTTTTCTAAATTAAAAGTAATTTTAATTAAAAAAAAATAAAAAAAATATTTATATATTTTTAATTGTATTTTTATTTCTGCCTAAGAAAAGAAAAGTCATCAGGCATCATACATGAATTGGGGACCTTGCGTTCCATAGCAGAGCAGTCTACACACTGCTCCACCACTAAACTTCTTTCAGTCGTCACAGGAAGCTATTAAGCTAACTTAGAAAAAAACACTCCAAAAAACATCAAATATCTTAAAAATGGTAGGTTGTTGGACCCCAATCCCCAGTATATTTTTGAAGTACTTCATGAGTACTTTCATTTCATAAAAGGGCATGAAAATCCCTGATATAGAACCCTTGTCCTTGTTAGTTTATGGGGTTCTCATCTACAGTCATTTTTACCTTCTTTGATTTCACTTTTCTAATACTTCTCTGAGCTTCCTGAATGGATCATTGCCATCTAACAGTATGATTCTGAGTAGATTTCCATTTCTTGTTCCCTCTAAAGTTTCTCTCTCTCAAAATTATATTTCTACACGTGTTATTTTACAAAATTGTTTCAGAAGCCTTCTTATTGTGTTAATATTTTTTTTTCCATTATGTTTTTTGAACATTATTTTATGATTTCTTATTCTAATTTTTACCTTTCTTGGCACAGCTTAGCCAAAGGTGCTTTTGCTCCATTAAAATCTACTAACAAAGCAAAGCTTATATATATATTTTTCTTGATTTATCAGTCACTGTTTGCATTATATTTGTATCAATTTCCATCATTTGCCCTCTAGTAATTTCAGAAGCATTTTATATTCCGTCCCAGTTTCCTTATTTCAAGTAGATCCATACTTGAAATCATTCAATTAGTTGCATGTTCTTCTAAATCTGACATACCCAATAACTTGTCAACCAGTAATATCTCTTTGCTGACTTTCATTTACATTACACAAATTCCAACCTTAGTTTTGTTTGTGAGTCTTGGACAATCAGATTTATCATTTATTTTTTTTAAGATGCATCAACTACCCACTTTTATCGCTTCCGTAATTTTTCATCCACTGACATCAGAAAGCTAGCTTTTTTTTTTTTTTAAATTATATTTCAAAGAACTTTTAGGATTTTCATTATAAAAATTTTATAAAATAAGGTTCTTGCAACTAAAGTGCTGAAATAGTTTTCTTCCATACAACTAATCCATCAACTCTTTTAAGTGTTCTGAAATCAACTGTGAGAGCTGATGCACACTGTTCTTGTTCTGTTTAATATTTTGTCTCAGATAAAGCTATGAAATTTGAAAATAGAAAAGTAGGTTGTGAAATGGAGGGTTTTATACTAAATTTGTTTTTTAAATTGTACAAACATTTTATGAATCGTAAAGACATTTTAAATATATTATTATAATTAGTTTACTGATAATACTGCTGTGTATAACATTGCCTTGTTGCTCCGAACAGAACTAATTAATAGTTGCATTTTTTTTTTAATAATAATTAAAAATAAATAAATAACATTTCATGATCCACATATTTTTCTTTGTCGAGATCTTTTTGTCTGTTTTGTCAATATATATATTCTTCAAAGAAATTGGTTCAGCTTACTGAATAGATCATTTTTCTTTCCCTTCCTGGTTACCTAGAGTCCAGATTTTACTATTATAATTTTCTCAGCACCCACTACATAAGCTGAAGATTCTCAGAGTAATATTGCTGTGCCGTTATTCAAAATGATAAAATTTAATAATGATTTTCTTTATTTTTTGAAAGGTAAGTCCTTAATCTACTGATCTGCTAAAATTTAAGCATTAGATGGACTGACATTACAGTAAATATCTACTCTTAAAAGACTTCGAATCCATATCCAACAATCGTCCTTTTACTATATCACAAGTAGGTCTTCCTTTAGCATGTTCCGTTTGTAACTTGTAATGGATCATATCGTCCTAGTCTTGTCCTCCCTCTGTACTATTGAATTTAATAAATCATCATCTATCATTAATTTTTGCAGTTTACACATAACCAATGTACATGCTGCTAAATTCTTCAGTTGTGATCAGCTTTATACATATTCTTTTTCTCTATTCCTTGCTACTTTCTTCCTTTAATTATCCATAGACTTCTTCCAGGATGGAATTTGGTTTACTAGGAAATATTTCTAATGTTGAAATAGTTTTTACAATAAAACCAGTTTTTGTCTGAAAATCCTCATTACATCCATAGTCTATTTTCCACTATACAATTACAGTTGAAATTTCAGAGGAACAAGAAAATCTGATATTGTTCAACTTTATCTATATCATTTTTTTATTGTTCTTGAGTCATTGGTGTTTGTTGTATATAAAGATTTCAAATTACATGGTTTTATCAATTTATTTTTTATTATTAAATGCTTTTATATTTTAAGACAATATTGTATTTCAGCATGCAATACAAGATGGAGACTGGAGGGAAGATGCGAGTAGCACAGCAAGTCAGTCGTTTGTTGCAGATACTCGTTCGAATTTGAGCAGCCATTCTTGTTTATCCTGGTATCCCCCTCCACCGATACCTCCACCACCACCACTGCTACCACCACCATTTCATCAGCAACAAGCCTTGTCTTGGCCTCCATTTCCACCTCAGGTAAGTATTTAATTATTACTATATAGGTTTTCGTGTTGTTTAGCAGCCTATTGTATCATTGCTTTTCAGGATACATTTCCAGCAGTTATTTTGTTTTGGCACTTAATACAGGTTTTATAATACATTCTCTTCAACACTAACCTTTGAGTTTAGTCAAAGGTCCTTCCTTCCTTTGTGTTTTCTATCTTTTTTCCTAAAATGTAATTTAAAAGTTGATTCCATAATGTCCATGCTGGATATGCAAATACAAATTCTGCATTATAACAATTATAAATATTTCTTGTGAGTCGAAGAAAATATTATTGAAAACAGCCACAAAAAATTGTTGTGGATAAAAAGGCCAAAGACCCAAGTTTAAATTAAATTGCAAAAATGCAGAAAACAATGAAGCTTTTAAAAATCTACAAGTTATGAAGTAATTCAGTCTAATGGATGATCTTTTCAGAAAGACTTTGTAAGTGGTCAGTACTGTAAACTGAAGTTGTACATTCCCAAAAACTATTTCAATATGCTGACAACAGCAGAAGAATCAATATCATAATTGATTGCAAATAGTTATTAACCTTCTTTCAGGACCTATTCTCATTCCAGTAGTTTTTCTATTCTTAATGCTGTGTTACAAACTAAATATGTTTGTTTGTATTTTTTTAATACTTTTTTATTTTCAGTAAAAAGAAAAAGTTTAAATGTTACAGAAAACATTTCATTATGACACCCTTAGAATTCTGCTTATTTCTATTAAATATTTTGATATTTTTCTTAAATATTTTTTATTAGAATTTCTGAAAATAAATGTATAGGATATTGAGGGGAATTAACAGAAATGAGAGGAGGCATACATTTAGACAGTGGATAAAATGAAAGCAGACGAGGGGAGGATATTATATTTGTCCTCCAACTTTGAATTATCTTAAATATTATGATTTCTGGTGATTTTTTTTAATTAACAAATTTCTTTCATAAAAAAGATTTTTATGGAATATTACTTTACAGATAACCTGATTGAAAACACTTAGAATTGAAATGTAGGATATCCAAAATGTTTTTCTGAGCATCCTACATTTTAATTCTAAAAGCTTGACTGCAATAACTTTTCTTTCATATTATCTGTAAGTAATATTGTTTGTATTGCAAGGTAATGTATACACTAATTTGAATTGTATTCATTTGGACATTATATTTTTAATTATTATGCATTCAGAAACAGTGATTTAGACCTTTTTCATATTAAATGGCAACTGTTTTTCCCTTAGCTCCTCCTTTTTCCATTGTTTGGGATGAACATACCCTGTTTCACTAGTTGAACATGAGTGTCATCTCCCACACATCCTTTTTTTTTTTTTAATTTTAATGGCTAGTGAACTCATTTCAAGTCTTTCCTGGAGTTTGGATGAAATGAGAATTGGACTAGTTTTTGTCTTTGGTAATTTCAGATTCATCAAGATGGGCATTTCTGTTATCATCCAGTTAATTGGCTGTTCACCAATGTCGAGTGAATTCATATGTCATAGATGTCGCCTGCATTCCTCATGTCATTTTGCATATGGTTTTCTCATTTCATTTGAGCTTTTGAGAGCTTTTATAAATTTGTCTTAATAATTGAGATCCTCTTTCAAAGGGAATCCTCATTCACACTGACATACAGGGTGGCTGGAAAGTTCCCATACCCCCAATTATGTTATTATTATATTAAGGGGTATGGGAACTTTCCTGCCACCCTGCATTTTTAGACTATGATGCTTCTCTATATATAGTAAATGACCTGTATATCACTTGAATATATCTGTATGGGAAAGTTTGACTCTTGGAGGGTCCATCCAATACATATACGAACCACTTTTTCTTCCAAGAAATCGCTTCCCAAGCATATTCAGACAATCACTAAGCATCTTCCACGACACCAGAAATAAATGTTAAAACACTATATTTATTTAAAAAAAAAAACGGCAAATTTTCGAGGAGAAAATAAAACGCTACTCTTTTTCAAGCCTTTTACAAATAATATTTTATTATTATATTTCTGGTGTCGTAGAAGATGTTTAATAATATACTTTACAATAGAAAAGGTTTGAAGACAAAATATGGGACGTTTATTTATAACATATTCAGACAACTTCCATTTTCGTATCATTTGCTTCTCTGATGATGATCTTCAATAAATAAGCTCAAATGCCTTTGTTTTGGGTGTATTATATTCATTTCGTAATATCCCCTAAATTTTGTGAGCAGTGTGTTATAATACTGTTTTAGTAAGCAGAGTTCTCTTGCAAAATCCTATCTGATTTTAAAATTAGCTTACATCCAAGCTTCATCAACTCTTCCCCATTATGGACAGGCAGTTAAGTAGGTTGTAACCCCTTTTTTTTTATATAGATTTTGTGTTTATTTGCTAATTTGAAATGCAGAATTTCGTATTGAATTAACATCAGTTATCTGCAGTGGTATAATTCTAAATCAAAATGAAAAGTCTTATCAATGAGCGCTAACTAAGAGGATTTAATTTAATTGCAAATAATTTAATGTATGTTAAATTATAAACTGAAACTTCTCACACATACATTTTCACCTTCAAATTAATTTTATTTTCGTTTCATAAGATATAAGCTTGCAAAAGTTGCAGTATTGTTGGACATCTTTGTTGAAATACTTTCTTAAATATTCTGATTCAAGAATTAAGTAATTTCCACAAAACTTTGTTTCCTTTCAAAACATTTTCTTATTATTTTGGCAATAAATTTTCAATGGCCTTCATTTCAGACGAGATTAGAAATGGGCAGATCAAAGTGAGAGAAAAATGAATAAGTTTTTGGCATACTCCAATTCTTCACTTGAATTGTCTTAAATTAGCATCAAATTATGTGACTAAGCAGAGATAGTCTTACTTAGTTGACTTGTGTTCATTGTTGGTCTTTACATGCACTCAAAATTAGGTTCATTTCTATACAAAAGATAAAATGTTAGAAGATTCTCATCTAGCACAAAGATTGATTTAAAAATGTATTCATTGCAAATTGGAAAAAAAATATATATATTTATTTAAACCAAATGAATATATTCTTGCTGTATTTTTAATTCTGAGCATACTTCATCCCCTTCCATATTGTCGTGATAGCTGCATTATCATTGGCAGTTCCAGTCAGCAAGTGTTCAGCAGCAAATCTTGTATAATGTACTTGCTGTGTCTTTCAGTTCTTCTACTCTTCCCATTTCACAATTCATGCTTCTCTTACTAAGTAAATAATATACTGTCACACATTTAGACTACTTCTGATGTGTCTAGATATTAGATTTTCATTGCCTTCTGGAAAGTTTCAGTATCAGAACCAGCCTAGAGAATGTGTAATTTTAATATAATTTGTAGAATTTCTTTCTCTTAAGAGGAGTAACAGATCCCAAAAGAAAAATGACTTGCATTATAATTTTATTTTAGCATTTTTTTTTTTTATTTTTTTTTTTTTTATTTTTTTGTAACTTTTGAGTGTAAAGTAGATTTACAAATTTGTCAAAATATGACCAGCTGTTAGCGCCATCTTCACTACCTTTTTAGAAAGTGTGCAAAAATTTCTGGATGCTGCATCCAGTTAATGGATTATTTGAACCCAATGTAATTGGAATTGACATTGCTTGCCCTGTTTGCCACTTTTATTATTTGTTACAGATACATCTATATCATCTTTTCTTTCTTTCCAGAAATGACTGGAGCCAACCATCAGATTTGTAGTGCTGTATAAGATTTTCTTCAAAGAAAACAATTGTGAGAGGTTACCTCTCTTCAGAATTTACTTGACTCCTTTTTTGGGCAATGATCAGACACATTAAATCAGTTTCGGGCTTAATTGTTTAACATTTTTCATTGTTCATCTGCATTCCATTGAAGTTCTATGTAATTACAGATTAATACCAGTTTTCACTTACTTGCTCTATCATCAGCCACATCAGTATGCTGTATCCTTTTTTTTTTTGGTCCATTATTCGTTTCATAGCCATAGATGCTTATTGAAATAATGAAGGTGGCTTATTCAATCTTTGTATGAAATGTACCATTACGTGCTATGCAGTTGATTTTGCTTATGGTCATAAAATTTCTTGAGATTATAGTTCCTTAAATGTGCTCCTTCCTCTGTTATGAACCTGGATGATTTTCTGCAAGCTAATCAAAAACTGTTAATCTCATTATTTTTTTTATTATTGTATATACATTGTTCTTATCTTTGCAAATGTAAATGAATACTTTCAAAAATATATTAAGAAAAGTGTTGTAGAGAATTTAGTTGCGTTTACAATTTTTGTTTTGTTTTTCTTCTTTTTCTTCTTCTTCTTCTTATTATTATTATTATTAACTACAAATAACAGGAAAACATGTTATAATTAAAACATCGGAGCTTGTACTGTGTTTATTTACAATAGATATGAGAGAGAACAATTTAGTCGAAATTTCGAACTCGTGAAATATTTAGCATCTTCTCTAATGAATATACAAAAAAATAAAGTAATCGTGAACATTAACTATATTTTTATTATCAGACTAAAATTCATTGGTATATACTGTAATTTTTACAGTTTAAAATGAATTATTTGATAAAGTTGTTTTAAACTTACATTGATTCATAATTAACATAAATCTATTCTGACTGTTACTGTTTAATGAGAAGGCTTTTCATCAAAATTAAAGCAACTATTGCGATATTTCAAGTTCTTGATTCTTTAAAGTTTATTTAATCTGTAAAAACTTCTGTGACCTGCACAAAAGAGAAGCACAGTTGTGATTTATTCCGATAGAACTTCATGAAGGAAATCTGATCTTGTGCATAAATATGTTATTGAATTAGAAGTAGAAAGGTGAATCTACAGTTATATTGAATTTTATCAAAGACTCCAAAGAAATTAATATTTAGATGGTGACTTGAAAATTAGTTTCTACAATGTGCAATGTTGCTAGTTGGATGAATCTGTACAAATCATTTTATTTTATAAATCATCCAGCCTTATTCAAAAAGTTGAAGAAAGAAAAGAAATTTTCCATTGTATTTCTTCTATTTGTTTTCATAGAAATGTTTAAATGGATATACTATAATAATTCCACATTTATATTGTGCTATGCACTTGTCAATTTTGAATATTCAACAATTTAATAATTACCATCCCGTAAGCCACAACTTTATGAATAAGTCTTCATAATTGTACAGATAAGCTTTAGAAAAAAAAGTGCATTTCACCAGATACGAAGTTTTGTTTTTTTTTCCTCCTGTTTGTAACTTACTTTAAATCAATTTTTTTTTTTTTTTTATCTAAAAAGTAGCAGTTAATTTTCTTCATTTTAATAAAGATTGAAGCTAATAGGAAAGTAGGTTCAAAATCTTTATGTATTCTTCCTTGTTTATTCTATAAACTATTGTGACAGAAAATTATTAGTAAGGAATACACACCAAATCGTGCTCCAAATTGGTATGTATCCTTATCAGTCAAAACTATATATTTATAGCATATGGCCTCTAGTTCAAAGCTATAATTTGCTGTTATAGAACTTGTATATTAGTTCTGTATAAAAGAAAAAGGATGTACAGTAAAAATTAAATTATTTCAATTTGCTAGTTCTGATGTAAACCTCTTTTATTTGTTAGTTTTAAGTCATTATTAATTTGTATTCTTTTGAATTTGTTTGTAATTAACAGAAATTTCCTGCAATGCCACCACCACCTATGCCAGCTAAAGATACGAATGATGAAACTTTAGCTTCAATGCTTTTGTCATGGTACATGAGTGGTTATCATACAGGATACTATCAGGTAAAGATTCTAAGTTAACTTTTCTCAAGGATTTCATTACTCATGTTTTATTTAAGAATTTCTGTGTAGTCTTGATGATACTTGTAAACTGTTGATATTAAAAAAAAAAAAAAAAAAAAAAAAAGATCGAATGTAAATTAGATGCATATTCAATGAATTGTTTTCAAAAAGAATCGGGAACAATAATTAATGCTTTTTCCAGCTGAAGTTAACGAAAATTTAACAACTCAGAAGGTGATGAATTAAGGTGTTGGTTATCAGTAACAGGAAAAATAAATAAATAAACAAATAAAATAAAATGACAGTAGAGAAAGTAATTAAATATATTGGTTATAGTTCTATTTCTTTTATAGAGGGGTCATTCCATATCAAGTAGTCCAACAATGGTTGGTTGCTTTTTTTTTTTTTTTTTTTTTTTTTTGTCAATGACCTTAACATGTTGGTAGTTAAAAATGACTTATTTTAATTTTATTGTTTTTGGTTTTTCTGTAGCGGCCACATTTGTTGTACAGGACGGTGCAGTTTTTTAGATTTTAAGGGTTTACAGAAACATAAGTTTCTCGGTTTTATTGGTTTTATCAACATGGGGAGGAAAAAACAATTCATTCAGTAAATAAAAGGACTGCAGTTTTGCTTATATGGCATTTTCCCCTAAACTTCATTCTAAAGGGTGAAATTTCAGTCTAAAATCTTTTTTTTTTTTTTTTTTTCAACAATATTCCCTTTTTGAGGGGAAAATTTTTTCAGGAAGGGAAGAGTCAACAATGCACAATTTTTTTTTTTTTTTTTTTTTTTACAAACTGGCAGGAACTACTTGTACTCAAACATCAAGTTTCAAACCTGAGACTTGCTCTCCTTTTTCTCAAAAAATTCTCAATTTTTGGAAATTTGAAAAAATGACACTTTTCAGAGCTCAGTATCTAAAGCGGGGGACGAGATAAAAACCTAAACTTCTGTTTCATAATAGTACTATATGATGGTATTATGCACAAAAAAGTTTGAGCTTCAGATTTGACTATAAGCTGGAGATAATTTAAAAACCTCAAAAAAAAAAAAAAAAAAATGCTATAATATGTATGTATAGTATTTAAATCGGTTAATTTATTAATTTGATATATGCACATACAAAAAAATATTCTCCAATTAAGGGTAAAGAAAAAAACCAGCTAAAGAATACCTAGTTGAATCTGAGGTTTTCTGCTAGGCATTCAAAAAATTTCTCTTGGTTGTAACGGAAACTATATCTCTGCATAGTCAGTTGTAACCACTGTTTATAACATCTGATGTCAGGGATTTCTTGTGTGTGTTGTGTTTCTTCATCTGGTGGTTTTTTTTTTTTTTTTTTTTTACCTTAATCGAAAAAATTTTTCTTTGCTTCTATTGAAATAATAAATTGATTTAACTATAAACGCATATTGTAACATGTATTTTTTGACATTTTATTCATGCATTATCTCTACTTTATAGTCTTAATCTCAAACTCAAACTTCTTTGTGCATAATACTATCATGTAGTACTATTATGGGCCAAAAGTTTTTATCTCGTCCCCCACTTGAGATATTTTGTTGAGTACAACAAATGTGGCCGCCACACAAAAATCAAAAACAATAAAATTAATAACCATTTTTAGCTATCAACATGTTAGTAATTTGGAAATAAAAATCAGATTTTTTAAAAATGTTTAAGTAACCATTTTACTTTTTGAACCACTTCATATGGACTGGCCAAGAGACTTTTTAAAAAGTTTTAGTTTTTTGTAGTGGAGCTTTTGCGTCCAGTCAGGAGAACCATTACCCTGTGGTTATAATTTGTGAATATCAAGTTACTGACTGATGAAGCTAAAAATATGAAAAAGCTCCTCCAAAGGTCCCATTAAATAATTTCTATTATATAGTTGATTAAAATTATAATACAGTACAATCTTGATAATCCGACATATATGGGACCAACAGGTTGTCGGATTATAAAGGATTCCAGATTACCAAGGGTGCCTTTAAACAATGCTAAATAACCCATGATCAGAAGGAAAAATAAAAAAATTTAAATGTTGTACACATTATTTACTATATTTACCCTCAGTAAAAACTATGTTATGAAGATATTATGACATTGTTTTATAATATATACATATTTAAAATAATTCCTGCTTTTTGTTCACTCACTTACTGAAGTTAATACTTAATCGATTTTGATGATTCTTTTTTTATTTAAAAGATAATTTCGAGTTCTAAGTCACTGTGAAGCTAAATATTTGATTTACACTTTTATTTTGGTTACATTAAGAGTTTTAAAATCTTTAATGGTTTACCATAACACATGCATCAGTATGCTACAACTAAATCAATAGGAAATAATTGTGGAACTGTCTAGAGCCCAGTTGAAATATGCCTTCCCGAGCTTGTCGGACTGGCAAATGTCGGATTATCAAGATTGGACTGTACTGAGATTTTCCAAGTGGAAGTTTTGAGTTTTTTTGGTTCCATGACTTATCAGCAGTCACTTGATCTTTTCTTAAAGGCAATCAAAATGACTGTGTAAGTAATTGAATATGCTTCCATCATTGAATAACTGAGTAGGAAGAATTTCTGAAGATAGAAGGAAACTGTGATGCAGATGGATATTCTGATCTGTGAACTGAAGGCTTTTTCCTTAAGATAAATGTTTTAAGAAACAAAAAACGAAAAAAAAGTAAGAAGTAGTTGAATCCCTTGTTAATGTTTTTTCAAAATCTAAAAATTGCAATTCTAACTTTTAATTTTTTTTTTTACAACCCAGTTTTTATCCATAAAACTGTTAACTTTTTTTATGCTTATATTTAATTAACATTTTGTGATAGCCTCAAACATATAATTAAATAATTTTAGATCCTGAATTTTACCTTCATTTTCAGCCATAAAATGTTCTTCCCTTTTTTCACATCCCTATCTATCTATCTGGTGTCGTCCTCATGTGAGGATGTGAACAAGAGATCTCCATTTATTGCGGTCCTCTGCTCTTCTTTTCACTTCACTATAACAGCCAATACTGGTCCACTTTTTTATGTTGTCCATATACGCTAGACGCCTCCGACCTTTCGGTCGTTTCCCCTGGATTTTGCCTTCAAGTGTGGTTAAGAGATTGGTGCCTGCCGATCCTCTGAGTATATGCCCGGTCATCTTCATTTTGCGCATCTTAATTGATTTGAGCAGCTTTCTGTCTGTTCCCATGCGTTGCAAGACCTCCCTGTTTGTGATGTGAATACTGTCTTTACTAGCAAAATATTTTTCTTAATTTTCTCATCTGCCATTTTTTTTTATTTCATGTATCTTTTGACTTGTACAGCAAAGTTTTTGAAGAGACTGTATATGAAGTTGACAACTGCACATTCTCTGTAAACTCTGGATGTCTTAATGAATAATAATTATTTTTTCTATAAAAGTTATTTTTTTTATTATTTATTTATTTAATTTTTTTTTAAATTAACACCCTTGGGGCTTGCGATGGCATTCACCCGAGTCACCAAAGAAACCTAGATCAGCCACCACTATCTTAAAAACCTAGTTTTGAAAATATTACTATTGAATATGAACCTAATGGAATAGAGCAGTGATTCCCAGAGTGTGCGATACCGCCCCTTGGGGGTGCTGGAACGATCGGGGGGGGGGGGGGACTAGCAATAGTTTTAGGATGTAGGTAGAAATAGATACATAAAAGAATGTAAATTTGTCCTTTTTGTTCGCTTAGAGAAGGTAGATCTCTGGGGGGGGGGGGGCTGAATATTTTTTTTTTTTTTTTTTCTGAAAAGGGTGCGGTAGATCAAATAAGCTTGGGAACCTATGGAATAGAGTAAAATAGCTCAGAAACAGTTGTCTATCTTGAAGAGTCTTTTATAATTGAACTATCATAATTTCTTTCTTAATGAGGAATAATAAGCTATTCATCTAAGATGAAATTTATTATTGATAAACAGATAGAAAACTAATAAAAATGATGTATTAATGCATATTAATGATTTGATCACCATCGCTGTGCAAACCTTTACTGCTCAATATCCTTTTGTTATTTCCCTTTTTCTGCTTTGTTTTAGGTTCACCATTTGACTAATCTTTGTATTTTTTCTGTTTTCTTTTCATTAAGGCACTACATCAAGGAAAACCAGTAAATGAAAGAGAGAAGCGCAAAATTCAAAAATGAAAGAGAAAAGTGCAAAATTCAAAAATGAAAGTGAGAAAAAAAAATTATTAATAAGTTTTTTCTCATATTCATTGAAGTTTGATTATTCATCTATCACTTTTTATAATACAAAATCATACATTTTAGTATGTATAAATTAATGTAATGAAAGAAAATTCATTTTAGATAAGTTTTGTATTATCAGTTAAGTTTTGTATTATCAGTTTTGTTATGGGACTACTAGAGGCATTTGTATTAAAAAATTAAAGTGTTTTTGAAATAACCTCTCATATTGTTTTCTACCTTCTTACATAAATTAGCTTATCCCTCAAAAATATACAGTATTACAAAATTCTTTAATCAATACGACATAATGTTACTTTAAAATAAATTGTTTGATAAAATTCTTCAACAATGCTTACACTTGATGAAGATAGTAAGCTTAAGTACTGTAATTTAAATAGTGTCTGATAGACAAAAATCAAGAACTTGTTCCAAAAAATAAATAAATAAAAACTACATTGCTGTGTGAATTTTGATTATGATCCTTTGCAACTGGAAGGGAGAACATAGTTATGGAAAGCTGTTGGCCAGAAGCAAATGATGACAGGTTGGAATGGGTAGCAGATGAAGGAAGCAACTGAAATTCAACCATAAATTTACTAAAGAATACCTGGAAAAGAATGTGGCAGTTATGTGGTCAAGTTATTGATGAAAATAAATTGTTAAAGATAACTTAGTTTCAAATTTTATGATTAAATAATAGTGCTGATTTTTTGATGGACAGTTATTTGTATCAAATTATGGACAGGAAAAGTAGAATGTAAATATCTATTATAGACGCTAATATCTGTGATGCTTTCTTAAGCTCTACTTACTTGACTACAAATATCCACAATTAAGTCTCTTGCATTTAATATATAGTCCATCATTCAAATTTGTTTTGGATTTTTATGTACACAAGTTAAAGATTAAGTGTAATATTGATGTTGGGGTTTACAATTTGCATCAACTGTGTCAAATTGCACTTACATTATGGATAAGCAATTGTGTAAAAATTTGTTGTTGTTTTTTTTGTTTTAATATTCTTATTCTTATTTCCTTTCTCGAGTGCTTTCTTCCTGGTTTTACCAGTCCCAGTACTAAGTACTTAGGGTCAATTGTCCATTCAGTGTTGTTCAAGGAATCTTCTGACTATTCTGCATGTATTTAGAATTGTTGCCTTCTGGCATTCCTTATAAATGTTCTCCGGGAATTCCAGGATCTTCAGGCTTTCATGAAGAGCCTTAGGAATTATCCTGGTTGACAATAGTGTTATTGGAACTATTACAACCCTATCCATCTTCCACATTTCTTTCACTTCGTATTTTAGGTCAGTGTATTTGATCACTTTCTCCTCTAGTGTCTTCTGTCTTCTGGAGATTGTTGGTGTTTAGTACTGCTACGTCTATGAGATAGGTTACTTTTTTAATCTTCTCTACCAGTGTAATATCTGGTCTATTGCATGTTATTGTTCTGTCTGTTCTAATTGCCTGATCCAGTACATCTTATATAATCGGTCTTTCAACTACTGCTGTAGGTTTATATTTATAATATGGTACTTGTTCTTCAATTAACCCGTATTTGATTGTAAGTATCTGGTGTATAATTTTGGCTATCTCATTGTGTGTCTGGAGGTAGTCAGTCAGGATTAGTATATTACATCCTCCAATTATATGTTGTATTGTTTCTGAGACTTGATGACACTTCTACATGAATCATTTGCAATTGTTGGGGTTTTAATAATGTATTTTTTTATAGTTCCTGATGGCTATTATCTGATCTTGTATGGCAATTGAAAAATCATTCTGTTTTGGGGAACATGGTTCCTTTGGCTAACCAGGCATTTGAAACTTTCTCATGTATTTGCTCAAGGTCATTGTAGTTTCTTCATTTATTATTATTATCAAATTTACATCACGATGTTTGTCATGTTTGATAATAGCTGTGTTAGACATATGATTTAAAATGTCTGCTAAAGAATTGTAGAATTAAAGTGATATTTGAAAAGCATAAACTTGAGAGGTCAGTCTTAACGTTTGAGAATTCATTGGCAACTATCTAGATCAATAAAATGGTGTCTCATTGAAGTTAATAATTGATGGTTAACATCAATCTAAATGGCAAATACAGAGAATTATTTGAATGCCATTCTCTTGAATGAGAACTTGAGAATATGACATATCTGTTAGTAATTTTAAAGAATGTAACTTGAATTCTTACGGTATGTATACATTGAACAATTGTCAGTTGATTTGAGTATCCAAGGACACGGCAACATAGGCTGGGAAACTCAGACTTCATCTCGACTGTGCGTTTCCACAATGGGAAAACTTGCAACAACAGTCAGTGGTCGTGGATTTTGAGTCCTCTTGTGATCAGTAGTACAATGGATCAAAAAAAATTCTTAATATTTTTATCAACTTTAAAACTATCACAACAAGATATTCAAATAAAATTTTAAATATTAATAATTAAAGAGAAGTATATTTATAAGGTAATTTTAACTTTTTTGAAATTAGAAAAGCCAGACTTAATCATGAAAATAGTATACATACTAGAAGTAATTGGTTAAATATCTTTAATATAACTGAACCAAAGATGTTTGGGCCTCAGATTTGTAAATTTAAGTATAAATATTTTAACAACTTAAGTGGGATAAATATAACTAGAAAAAATTAACAAAATAAAAAAAAAAATATATCGATGTAATTCAGGAAAAAAATTAGATTAAATTTGTAACAGTAATTAAACTTGATACTTAATTATTTTAATTATTAATTTTCATAATTTTAATCATGAAACAAAACATTTTGATTTGAATATTTTTATTAAAATAATACTCTTTAATTGGAACAGAGGAACAAGAAAATACCCTGAGAATAAAAAAAAAATTGAGTATTTCTGAATCATATTAGATGGCACACCAGATATTAGCCACACAGAACAGCTGGGTATTACATTTAGATTTTACTATTATGGCCGACAACTGCAAATGTGAATGTTTTGCAGCATACAAACCTGTATCAAGACTCCAGCAGGCAGGGTCCCACAGGTTTATTTCTGGAGGAGATGGTAAATAAATATGATTTAGACATGCATGATTGTCAAGGCCAAGGTTATGACAATAGAGCTAATATGGCGGGCAACGAAAGAGGTGTACAAAGCTATATAACCAGATTATTACCAAGAGTTTTTCTTAATCCTTGTAGATGTCACAGTCTAAACTTTGTCATTTCTGATGCAGCCAAAACCTCAGTTAAAACAGTAATGTTGTTTGGGGTTCTCCAACGTCAGTTTGTTTTCTTCTGTTCTATTAAGTGTTGGGAAGTGATCTCAAAACATACGGAAGGACTAACATTAAAAAAAAGTCTGAGAGACTTGATGGGAGAGTAGAAGCTTGAGGTTTCAATGTAACGAGGTGAGAGATACACTATAAGAATAAATCAAGGAGGCTAATGACCCAATTGCAGCTTCAGAAGCCATGCCACTCGCTCAACATACGGAACAATATGAATTCTCGCTCATTCTTGTAATTGGTATGATTTACTACATTAAACCAATATTGTTAGCAAATCTATGTAGTCGAAATCAATAAATTGGTAAATGCGTAGAGCCCATTACCCAAATGTTATCAGTTTCTGAAAGAGTACAGGGATAATGGTTATTCATCAGCTGTGATTACAGCAAAAGAAATTGCCGAAAAAGCTGAAATTTCACCTGTGTTTCATCAAGTGCGAAAAAGAAGAAAGAAAAGCATGTCTGAATATGAAGGTAGAGATAAGACTCCCAACGGACCCGGGGCAAATTTTTAAGACGAGCATCTCTTATACCTTGGTAGATACCCTTGAGTACAGCTGTTGAGTTTTAACGAAACTCTTTTTTTTTTTTTTTTTTTTTTTTTGCATGATTTAAAACAATTGTATAACAAATGCAAATTAGAGCAGGCTTGTTCTAATCTACACTCACTTCCAAAAGTTAAGCACAGAGAGGAAAACTGTTAGTTTCCGTAATAGATCTGAATTAAAGAAGCTGAAATTTGCTGCAAAGGTAGAAGGAAGTATGCAAATTATATAGGTAACAGCCAATCACGGTTTCGCGTCGAGAAATATGCAAAACGGGCAGTTGTATAAGAAGCCTACATTGTGAAGGGTTACAGGAGTTGCATGTAAGTGCTGATGAAAGGTGTTTAGAACATTCGTACGATTTGTTTTCAAGCTAGACGTGTTTCTATGGCTTCCAGAAGACTAATGGAAGATTCTGAGCGCTGGCAGGCTGTCGGACGCATTGAAGCAGGACAGTCTAAAACAGATGTTGCTCGTTTCTTCGGCTTTCATCATTCCGTCATTTCACGATTATGGAAACAATTCCAAACCAGCCAAACAGTTGTCCGAAGACCTGTAGCTGGTCGTCCAAGGGTTACGACCCCCTCGGAAGATCGATATTTTGCTGTTGTAGCCAAGTGGAATTGAAGATCGACCTCCACACGTGTGACATCTATGGTTGCAGCGGCCATTGGTAAGACGATATCTGCCACTTCTGTTCGTCGAAGGCTACACATGAATGGTATGCCCGGATACCACAAGTTTGTGTTCCTTTATCCGTCCAATCCAGAGGGGCAAGATTACAGTGGTGCCGCCAGCATGTGAATTGGACTATGTCTGATTTGGGTAACGTTATGTTCACAGATGAGTCCAGATTTGCCCTACAATCCGATAAGGGTGTGGAGGGAACAAGGCACACACAATCGGCCCCAGAACATCACGCATTCCGCGGTGGAAGCATCATGGTCTGGGCAAGGATTTCATTGGGATATCGCACCGACCTGCACATCTACAGGTGAGGTTCTGTGACGGCTGAACGGTATCGAGATGAAGTCCTAGACCCCATTGTGAAACTGTATGCTGCAGCAGTTGGTCCTTCTTTCGTTTTAATGGATGATAATGTGCATCCCCATAGAGCTGCCATCGTTGACGACTTTCTGGAGAGTGAGGGGATTGCGCGTATGGAGTGGCCGGCTTACTCGCCGGACCTTAATCCAATTGAAAATCTTTGGGATGCCCTCAGCCGTGCTGTATGTTGTCGTTTCCCACCTCCAGCCACTCTCAGAGCTTTAGAAACTGCCCTACAGGAGGAATGGTGATTACTGGACTCTGCGATGGTAACGCTGTAACTTTGTATGCATGTGAGGGGTGCTCACATATCCTATTAATGTCGGTTTTTATTGTTAGTTTTGAATTTAAACATAATTTTGTTAATGATGCAAATAGGACGTCACCTTATAATTTATGAAAATTCAATATTTTGTTTATCTCTGTATGTAATTCTTTGTTTTGTTTCATGAATAAACATAGAGCTACTTACTTGCAGCATTTCATGTCAATCAAAGCAGTACTTGTCCATTTTATCGCTCTGTGCTTAACTTTTGGAAGTGAGTGTAGAACATATTCTAAAACAAATCAAAGCCGTGATATTTCTGGACAGGAACTGCCCCAGGAAATATTTAATTTGAGGCATTTCTTAGATGCAGACTGGGGATAACCAAAAGCAGTTAAGTATTAAAGACAATGATTGGTCTGACACATTTCCCAACACATGGACTGCTCTCCGAATTCTAGACAATTCCAGTGACTAGCAAAGGGAAAGAGGAGTTCAGCAAACTGAAATTAATCTAAAACCTATCTCAGATCAACATTGTTCAAGAAAATTACCTGGCAATTTGAATGATCAAAAATGACATTGCTCAGTCCCTTTCTTACACAGATTTGATTACAAAATTTGCAAGTGCCAAAGTCAGAAAATAAATTTTATATAAGAGCAATAAGTTTAACGTGCGGCAGATAATATTTGCAATAATGAGTACTCTTCACACATCTTCATATACATAATATCACAATTTAATACACAATTAATTTCGGTAGCTTAAACCGACTACCTTTCTCAAGTTACGTACAAATGAAAAAACTATCCAGTAAATACAATTCAAATGCAAATGAGTCGATGCAGCCTTCCTTTTGGGTCAATCAAATGCAAGTATCTTCGTAACATAATATCTGCAGGGATGTGTTCAGAAAGACACCACAGTATTCAGCTACAGTTGATCATCGCCTAATGATGTCAGCAATGGAACAGGACCAAAGAACGTTCTTTGACAGGACTATGTAAGATGCTCACATATCAAGATTAAAAAAAAAAAAACTTTAAGTGTGCAAAATCATTTCCAGGTGTGCTTCTTATTCTACACATCATTCACAAATATCAGTCATGCTGATATTCCAAGATACTTTTAATGGAAACAGTGTTATTGGAATCCTGGATAAAAATGCAGATATCCAGGAAAGGTAACTGTCCTTTATTTTCTTTTTCAATTTCCGTTTGTATATTTGTTATAACTATGTTAAAAATATCAACGCTTTATTGCTGAGTTCATGATGATATATGTTGAAAACATTGCTATGGGCCTTCTTAATATTGGACAAATCGAGATCCCTATCTACGTTCGATACGTTGATGATCTTTTCATTATTGCAGAGAAGGACATTCAGGATGGTATCTTGGATTGAAAAATTCCATAATGTTAGGCTATGCTGTGAATGACTTAATTAGGAAATGTGCTGAATCTGTGCATATCATCACTAACCCGTGCTGCTACAATAACACAATTTCAATTAAAAGTATATTGGAATATCAGCTCGGCTGATATTTGTGAATGATGTGTAGAATAAGAAGCACACCTGGAAATGATTTTGCACACTAGTGGTTGTTTTTTTTTTTTTTTTAACTTTTTTAAATTGATTACTGTTTTTTTTTTTTTTTTTATTGTTTTCGTTTTCTTTTCTTGTTATCCTTTGACCCCCCTCCTTTTTTTTATCTCCCATTTCTTTTTTCTTTTTTTTTTTTTTTATTAGATTTGAGCCTGTTTTACATGTAGGAAGATTGGTCCGTTACGTGAGCATCTTAGTCCTGTTCCGTTGCTGACATCATCATTAGGCGATGGCCAACTATAGCTGAATACAGTGGTGTCTTTCCGAACACATCCAACACCCCCTACATAAGATGTTCGAAGATATAGTACTTACATTTGATTGACTCATTTGTCTGTTATCTGCATTTTAATTGTATTTATTGGTTAGTTTTTTCATTTGTATGTAACACTTGAAAAAGGTAGTAGGTTTATGCTGCCGAAATTAATTGCATATTAAATTGGGATATTATGTACATGAATATGTGTGTGAAGAGTTCCCATTACTGCATAAATTTCATATAATTTTAAGGAAATTCTTAATATTTTGAGAGTAATTGATTTTGACATGTTTCAATTATAATTAATTTGTTGATTTGATCTTATAAGTTCTAGTTTATAAAAATATATATTGTAAAATCTTTTTGATTTTATCATAGTCAGGAAAGATAAGTTAATTAGGTACCTATCTACACTACAATAGCAAAGAGATTTAATACCATATACACACTGCGTATAAGATCAAGATAGTACGTTGTTATTTATAATGTTTTATTTATTGACTGCCATGTTGCAAGTTGCAATCGATTACTTATTGTCATTGTATAGTAGGAATAGTTTTAAATTGTAATCATTATTTTCATTTTATCCTGTATTATCAAAAGTTTCTTTTTTAGTTTAATGATGTGAAAAAAATTTTTTTTCAATGATTGAAACGTTGCAACCCTTTTTTTTTTTTGCAGTTGAATGAAGAGTGTAACTTGATTACTTTATTTTGTATCAATAAAAAAAATATTGAAATTGTAAGTGGTTTCCTTTAACAGAATTTGAATTACAATCGATTCAAAATTTGTCGACTAACAAGCGCCAAACGGGAATCTTGTTCCACCCTAAAAACAGGCTATGGTCACCGTTGATTAGAATTATGCTTATGAAGAAATACTTCCGTTTGATTTTTTTTAATGGAAATTTTTACCCTGGATCAGAGCTGCGGCTAAGATTTTAGAGAATGTACATTACTATACAAGGTTACTAATGAATAAGGTTGGGCCAATTCGCGAAAGCCATTCGCTGCTTGTGCGCGTGACATCATCATCGAGAAGTGTGTTAGAGAGAGGAATATGAAGCATTCGTTTTTCCTTGCATGCGACAACAATGTAGCATTTAATATTAAAACAACAGCTTTTTCAAACATAAGTCAACTTTCAAAATAATTTAAATAACAAATAATATTATTAAATATCATAATTTAATAATTTTAATCCGTAAAATATATATTTACTATATATTTAAAAGAAAACATACTGTATTAAAAATAAACAAAAGATGTAAGCTTTTAAAATGCATAAAATTACATTTCATTTGTATAAGAAAGGAACAGAAACAAGAATCAGCTTCTCTAATTTTCACCTACAGCATTTATAGGTTTAAATTTATTTCGTTTTGTAAACAAACAACACCTATTATTTACTGGGAGAAACATTTATTAAATTGAAATTCTGAAAAAAATACTGGGCAGGCAAATCTTAAATGGAAATATTTTTGGTGCCTTAATTGAAATTACATAACGGTAGTAGGGTCATTCCGTGTCAATTCAACCAAAAAAATATCAGAATGACACCAACCACCTCATGAAACCTCTTTTACTTGTTACCACCACTAAGTTGAGAACCCTTGAAAAAAAATTTTCTCCCTAGGCGACATACTTTCTGAGATAAAAAATGGTAAAGTGGTAAATTGCACGTAAATCTGTTTTTGAGACTCCACATAAAGAGTGCAGTATTTAAGGAAAAATACTCTGTGTGTAATCAACATATCACTGTCAAATTTTTACCATATCAATCAAAGTGCATAGATTTAAGAAAAAAATATTGTATAAACATTGCTTTCCTCAGAGAGACACTAAAATTACATTAGTTTGGTTTATTAACAAGTTTTTCAGTGTAAATCATGGCTTTGGTAAGTGAGTATTATGGACCGAGGCAGAGGAGTTATCAGGCCCCCTTTTTTTTTATATCTCAAAGTGTGGTCTAAAAGGCTGTGAAAGAAAAAAGTGGGATTTTAACTTATACATTACAATATTCTAGCTAAACTCGGCTAATTTAAAACACATTATATGTAGACACAATACATCATTATATGCGTGTATCTTCATAGAAAAATTTAAATAACACTGTTCTAGAGCACTAAATACAAATGCTAAGTGATAAGATGGAAAATGAGAATAAATTAAATGCTTGAATAATTAATCAAATCTTACTTTTCATCTGCGATGTCGTGTCTTATTGAAGAGTTTGGTGTACTGACTTTGTATAAAATCAGCCTCCCTTTTCAGGTAAGTGGTACATCCTTCCAGAACACTTTGTGATGGGAGGACTAACACAAGAAATTGTTACACACAGGAACATAGCAGATGCCTTATTTTGTGGAGGCCAGTGAAACGATGGTACAGGGCCATAAGGGTGTATGAAATTCACTTTTACATCACCTTTCTCATAATGTTTTGAAAGTACTAATCCAAAAAACCAGTGACTGTCATAAACTCATGCAATGTATTTTTTGCCTAAACATATGCAAAAAATGTTCGTGATGCTGTTTAAGTTTTGGTTGTGGTGGCAAAGGTTGATAAAGTTTTTGCAGTTCTTGTATTGTGCAGCATATCTGTCACTGAAATAATGTACATTTCTTAAAACTGGAAATTTTTCTTTTAGATACTGTGTGAATTATTTTTTGTCTTTCATATACAAAGGCTGCATCGTGCTCGAAATCGTCAGATAAGACGTACAAACTTGAGACGATTAGGTCTTTAGATGACTCAACTTGTGTATAGATTATCGCTGGATATAGTGAACAGCTGTCGTGTGCCCAGTTCATCTTGAATAGCATATGACTAGCTTTCACTGATGTCTAGGAGAACAATAGCTGCATTTGAAGGTTTCCTTTCATTACCTTTAAGTAGATTGCTTGTGATTTAGTTATGAACAAGTGAGGCACAAGTACCTCAAGTCTCCATTACAGTAGTTAAATATTCACCCAATGTCGCTGTAAATTTCACCTGTTGTACAGGTCTGTCTGTTGATATCCAAGAAATATATGAAACTTCATCTTCAGGGTCCCAGTCTTCAAATTTTCGAAGTAGAAAGCTTTTCAAATTTTCACTTGATAGGCACTGAGAGCAGTGTCTCAGCAGGGCAGTCTATGTTATCTTTAGAACAGACGAAATGAACAATCAGATCGTTGTGCGTCTCTTCTACAGAACAAGCATTTTGAAGGAGTTGCTCCTATCTCTGTCAGTGATGTATTAATTTTCTCTATTGTTTCTTCTTTGGAAATTGATGTATCTAAATTATAAATACTTTGTTGGCTGTCACTATCTATACTCAGTTCTTCAACACCATCATTATCAATGCGAAATTGTTGGTGTTTCTGTACCTTTGCTCTACCTGCATCACATATCTTCAGTCCAGGAATTGATTTCACAGTATCTGAAATTTTATTAATTTTCTCTGAAAAATCAAACATTATATTTCTTAATGCTTTTGTTATTTTTTTCTTGTGACAATTAAATGGATCAAAACAACTTGTCTGGTAAGTTTTGTACTTCTTCAGGTAGTAGGTTTTATTATGTTCACAAACATAAGTAGAAGTTCAGAAATAACCCCATTCCTTGCAGTCAAAAGTTCTTTTTCTAATGTACTTAATGTCTCAATCAGGGCCATAGCTACCACCGGGGCCCCCGAATGAAGTGGGATTTTTTTTTTACGAAACCATATCACTTGTTGCCCCGGGGCCCCTAATTCTCTAGCTACGGAATTGGTCTCAATGTTTATCGGATTCACCATCAGTATGTCTTCTTATGACACTCAGTTCCATTTTCTTTTCCTACACTACACTTTTCAAGAAGCGGTTCAGTTTGGAACATTTTTTTAAACTAATATTTTAAAATAAGATACTAAAATACCTTTTTTTTAAAAAAAACGTTCTAAAAGTAAACTGATTTTAAACTTTAAACTTAGGATCAATCCACATCTAAACACTGTCAAACAAATAGCAACATACAGCACCTTCACTCAACAATAGATAGCAGATGACTGAGACTGACATCTAAAGACCTAATTGTCTCAAGTTTGTGCATCTTATCGACGATTTGGAATATGATGTAGCCTTTGTATATGAAATACAAAAAAATAATCACACAATTTTAAAAGAAAAATTTCCAGTTGTAAGAAATGTACATTATTTCAGTGACGGATGTGCTACGCAATACAAGAACTGCAAAAACTTTATCAACCTTTGCAACCACAACCAAAATTTTACTTTAATGGCATCATGGAAATTTTTTGCAACCAGTCATGGAAAATCTCCTTGTGATGGCATTGGTGGAACAGTGAAGCATCTACTTACCAGACCAAGCCTTCATATGTGTCCTGTTGATGTAATTGACTCAGCCAAAAAAGTTATCAATTTCTGTAAGGCAAGAATTGAAAACATAAAATTCTGGATGATAAAAAAAGAAACACTTTCAGAAACCCATCAGCAGCTAGAAGCCTGATTCTCCAAAGCAAAAACAAATCCTCCAAAGTACATGTGGCTTCCACCATTTCATTCCCATGTCTGAAGATTCCATTGGAACAAAGAGAATCATTTCTAATGAAAACTTGAGCACTATTTTCCATTTCTCTGGAGATCAACCACCTGTAGTCAATATGTCACAGATCTTTATAAAATCATTTCATTTCTGAACTTAAATGATTGACAGACCCGAAATCTGCTGTGTAGGTAGTGGTCCCCATTTGTCTTATATGTTGAAGGCTATAGTGATATGTTGATTATACACAGAGCAATGAACTTTTTCCTTAAATACGCCAATCCGCAAAAACAGCATTTACGTGCAATTTACCACTTTATCATTTTTTATCTCAAAGTATGTGGCCTAGGGAGGAAAAATTTTACATGGGTTCCTAACTTAGTTATAGTAACAAGTAAAAAAAGTTTCATGAAAATCTGAGGTGATGGGTGTCATAGCTGTGTAGAACTGACATGGAATAATCCAGTAGCAATATTTTTGGCAAGAAGTTTCACTGAAAATTTAGCAATATATTCCAAGTGCTGCTGCTTTTTAAGATCGGAGAAACATCCAAGTACAGATCTAATGCTTTCTAAAAATCCATTCTGGAATGGAAGCAGATTTCGATTTTCCAACCTTCATTTTCTCAGACACTGAATAAAACTTACCGAGCACTTCTTCTTGCATTTCTGCATGCACGCCAAAAGCACTTGCCATAAATGGAATTTCAGGATTTTGATTGGGAGTGAAAACATTGAACCACGGGGGTATGGAATTCCCTCCAGAGGAAAGGGGGTCCAGGGGTCACTCCCCTGAAAATTTTGTTAAATAGTAGCCTCAAAAGTGCCCTTTTAAGCTTATCCTGAACCTCTCAAAAGTCGACTTATATTTAGTTTTTCCTCAAATTATTGGGGGGGGGGGGGGGGGGTTTTGCCCAAATTCCGCCTATGGCACTTGGAAACGGACGACCTTCTACGATTGGTATTCTAGAATTTAAAACATCGAAAGTGTCATTTACAAGTTGAAAAAAGTTTGCTGTTTCCTGTTCTTCTGACATTACATAATTAATAGCCTGTGCCACTTGATTAGAAAACAGCTGGTATGCAAGATGAACGCCTCCTGTTATGGACAAATGGTACGGCATTATGTTGGGATATAATTTAGTCTCTCCACTATCCTTTGAAAGTAGACAATAATGTTTCTGCTTACATACTTTTCTCCAAGCAAGGTAAATCCGTTATCTAAAAAATGATTTCTGAGTAGTATGATCATATGTGGGACATCTACAAAAATCCAAATGTGTCGATCTGGCTGTGCTCGATTGATAAAATAAGTATTTGTATAAGTCACATAAAGATCCTTCCAAACCTTATTGTTTTTCCCTCCCAAATCACAACACGTACAACTATGAAGCCTATCCTCGATACTTAAAAGATTATTTGCTTCAGCAGTTCCCCAGTCATTGATCAATCAAAATTATAAAAAAAAAACTGGTTATTTCCAATTCCCACATAATCCACATGTCATCACTACCTGTACTTGACTGTGGGGCCCAAAGATTACGTCTTGCTCTTGGTTATAACAAATTCGAGCATCAACATTCATTTCATCAAAGATTAGCACACATAACTCATTACTGTTCAATCGTTTTGCCTGAGTGCACATAAATTGCAGGACATCTCCTAAAATTTCTGGATGGCAGTAAAAAGATCTTAATACCACCTCTTTAATGTCGACAGTCCTGGCAAAGGTAGCCCGCACCATTTCTTAAATCCAAAAACATTTCTTAGATAGGGAATGAAGTGTCAGAGCCCTGCTTATATCCTCTTTACTCCAGTGAGCACTTTTCTTGTCCTTTAACAAACATTTGACTTGAATGGCTGTAAATACTTTGCCCAGAACTTGATTGACATTCTATTTCATTATGTTCAGCATTTTTTTCTAAGCTGCGAAGATCTTTCTATTTTCTAGTTAGCTTGCACTGCAGTAATCTATTTCGTAGTTTTAACTTTCTAACTTTATCTTCCAAATGCTTATTACATTATTTCCTCTTTTAATCTTTGTTCTTCAGCACTATTACTGTTTGCATCTGTCTCAGTGCTTTTATCTGTCTTTTTCTTTTTTGGAGAAAGAGCAACTTAAGTATTAAAGCCCTTTTTTTTCTTTGATTCTCCTTTCCCTACTGTGTTCTGTAGAGCGAAGATTCTCTTTATTACTTTCAGCATTGATCTGCACTGAATTCACATTCGTTAGATTCAATGAAGATACTGCAGTAGGCTTCAGTAATTTCCTGGATGGCAGCTTTAACAGTTCAGCTTTCAAATCCCGCACATAGTCATCTTCTTGAAAATGGATACTACATACAATTGCATGTTTGAAGTTGACCTGATCTTTTCTCCTATAAGTGTTGAAGCTGCTGACAGATGATTTCCTTGTTCTTAGGAAAACTTTGATAAATTATATAGATTCGTTAGTTTTCTGATTGTAATTTTCGCATGTTGCAAGTTGGCATGTTAAGTATGGCATTTTAAGTATATTAAGGCATGTTAAGTATGACTGAGGAGAAGAACCAATTTTTACTAAGATATGGCCATGGATTAAGAGATTACTGCCTAGGATTATTTAAGAAAATCAATCATAAGAAGAAATCAACTTATAAAGAACATTTTAATATATATATATATATATATATATATCTAATGTCCAAACTTGAAGCTCATCCTTCGAGTTTAGAAATGCAAAGATTTCAATCAATCATTTGCAATTTAAATTCAGAACGTAAAGAATATAAGAATAAAAATTAACTTATATTACTAAACTATTATAGCAGGACAATGATATGAAATTTGAAACCAATGTAAAGAACAAATCACTGCCTGAAAATGCCAATTCAAATTTCAGATTACCGTTTCTATGGTGATAAAACAGAAGTTTACCACCACGTCTTCAGCGGCGTAATTTAGAAATAATTTAGCAAAAACGCAATATATTAAGACTTTGCTCTCCTTAAATTTAAATTTTTTAACTATAATTATCTAAAATTTAAAAAATTACCTAAATATTTATATTAAAGTTAAACCTAAAAAAAAAA
>JAFIDM010009631.1:203144169-203203020 GCA_023159025.1 Thereuonema tuberculata
AAAAAAAAAAAAGAAAAACCTTGTAAAATTATCTGTTCAACAAAAAAAAAAAAAAAAAAAGCATTTTGATGTCACCCGGTGCGGGCCGCACCCCCCCTAGTGACGCCACTGGAAACATGTCATATTAATATGTTTTTATTATTAATGCTTATTGTGGTAATAGTCCACTACCTTATTATTATTATTACAACCGCACGATAAATTCTGTACGTTTATTCCAATAAACTTATTTAAACTTCAATTTTCAGTTTCGCAATTAGAATTTCCGGACTTATGTGGCTTTTGCAACGAATATTTCATCAATTATATAATCTCAAGCTTTTTGTTTTCCTAAAATTAAGGAGTTCATTAAATTTTTATTTATAAACATGTATATAATTACGCAAGTTTGATTTTTTTTGGGGGGGGGGGTGTCCCTTTATAAGAACAGATAACTAAGGTGACCAATCGTCGTCCTTTAGGGAGGGCAGTCCTTTTGTAAGCTCTGTCCTCCCTCGAAAAGTGTCCCCCTTTTCGATATTTGAATTAATTATATTTTAATTATAAAAAGAAAATTGTCAGACTTAGAGGAATCAAATCCGGGCATAACGGAAAAGTTTATCAAAGAAGTGCAGAATTTTTACCAAACATGTTTTCAATATATCGAAGAATGGTCTGAAACAAACATCACGGGAAATAACAGTTTTCAATGCTGTTTATTGACTTCATCCCAAGTATATTGGACAGATATTGAATCTTGTGTTGAGTTTTTGTCTAAATGTCAGACATTAAAATAGACGACAATCGTCTCTTTGAAGAAATTAGAAGTCTGAATGTACATTTAAATTCTGAAAAATTAATACAATGGGGAAATCAACACGCTGTAAAGTGATAAAAGATGGGTGAAAATATTCAGCCATTTCAAAAATGAACATTTTCCATGTGAAAATTTATTTATGAATTCTTGTTCAATTTACGTTGTGCTGCCCTGAACTAATGCCACAGTTGAAAGAGTTTTTTCAATTGCTAATGATTTTTGGACAAGAGAGAAATCGGGATTGAATGTTAATACTCTAGCTGCAGCACTTGCCATAAAATTCAATATAAGGGATGTTTAGAAAGTGCCAACGATTAAAAGCACGAATGTAACAAATATAAAATTAAAAACTCACACGACGCGACGTCTCAAATCCTCATCTTAACTTACGGTTTATTTTCAAGTGTATCGTTAAAAGGTATCCTCCAAGCTTGGATTCGTTTGGTAAAATTTATTCGGCATGTGAACTTTTTATTATGATAAAGGATATTTTTTGAAAGCAAGTTTAACGTCCGTAATATACCCTTGAAGGGAATATCAAGGGTATATTCTGCTGATGATTCCTAATAAGGATGAAACAGCTGTTCAGAATTCCCGTTGATGTTGGCTCAATGTGCGAAGGCATATTTATTGTCCGTTGGTGAATTTCTCTCTCTATTTAAGGATATTTCTTGTTCAGATATTTCCAATAGAATATATTGTTAGAAGATGATACATTGACAAAAAATATTCATTCAATGGAAAAATGCTCATTTAAATAATAATTAATAGGCATGTAAGCATAATTACAATATAAAATGTTCCATTTTTTTTTATTATGCATTTATCATATTATAGTGTTGCAATGAATATAATCAAATATTTTTTTTTCAATTTATTTGTGTCCTCCTGTAAAAAAGTTGATCACCTTAAGATAACAAAAGGAAAAATTTATTAATAATAGATTTCATTTTAATTGATAATACTGACATAGGCATATAAATCCCTATTTTTCTTCTTATAATCGTGCATTTATCAGCAAAACAAACGTAGGGACGAACACTGTTACCAAGGCACTGCTACTACAGCAGAGGAAGAAACAACTCTCTCGCGAGGCTATCGAGTCGTTTCTCGTTGGCCTCGCTCTCTCGACAGTGACGTCATGCGCAAATGAAGCTAAACCGTTGGTACTGCACACTAAAGTCACTGTATGGTCTTTGTGTGACCATACAGTGACTTTACTGCACACACGTAATGGGCTCCCCCTGGATTACTATATATGGCTTTCGATCACGCAAGTGCTCTTTGCTTGTGCGCATGCGTTTTATTTCGGATCAGGAAAAAATTGCGTTTCCAGAAAGAAAAAAAACAAAAACAAAACAGGACTGAGTTAAAAAAAAAATTAAGAATTTTAGCATTAAATAATCTTATTACAAAAAAAAAATAAAAAATAATAATGATCAAAGCGTATGTCCAAAAGCGCCTGCCCTCTCGTTTCGGAATAGCATACTCTCGTTCTCCAATTCTTCCTTCCACTGTAGACAAATGTATTTACTCTGGAACCCCGTGACTTAAAACACTTCTGTCGACCACGAGGATTAGAGCGGTTCTGTTCAATCAACTTCATCATGTTTGGGGGATCAGCTCCAGTTTTAGTATTAAGTGAGTAGACTATATCAAGCGAAATAGTTTTATTTCTTTAATTGAGAATCGGATAATTAAATATTTTTCTCTCGTAGGTCAGTCAACCAAACGGGAATCGGGCCGCAAAGTGCAGGTGGAGAATGTCGCTGCAGCGAAGGTAAGCCTAATCTAAAATGGTTGAGTCAGTTCTAATGAAGCTTCTAGAAACTGAATAGAGGTTGCATATTTTCCAAAGAAATTTTGGGAATATCAGCGATCTGTGAAAGATCGATTAAAATTGTTTCTTCCTTGAAACTTGATCCTTACTGAAATATTGATATTGTGTTAGGGCGGGCCTAGTGTATGACAAATGATTCATTCGCCTTTTAAAAAGCATGATTATCAGAAATGATTCCTCTGATCAGATGAAACTCCAAATTTTTAAAAAAATTCTATTTTCGGATAAGTTTTTCTTCTTTAAATTATTAGTTAATTCATTTTGGCTGCTTAGTATTTTTAGACTTAATTGGATGAATTGGATGGAAGTTTCTAGTAGTTTTTATTTGAAGAGTGAATTTTGGAAATAAGAATATTGATCGGACAAAGATCTACTTTTGTTTTAGGACAATACGATCTTGTTTAATCATTTGTAAGTACAAATCCTTTTATATTAAATTTCATATTTTAATTATACAGTTACACGAAGTTGATCATAAATATCCCGATTTATTATTAATTTTGCTCTAAATACGAAAATGGTTTCAATTTTTTTTTATTATTATTGAAATTAATAAAAAAAAGGTAAAAAATTTGTTTTTTATTGTAAAAAAAATGTAAATATTTATTTTTTTAAACAATTAGAAAATTTATATATATATATATTATTTTCCACTCTTTGTCATTATAAAGTTCAAAATAAATAAATTATTTGTTAAATATTGAAATTTACATTGCATGAGCTTCAGTATTTATTTAACTTCAGCTACATGATTTAGAAGTAAATCAGTTTAAATAAGGGGCTCAATAGGAAATGCTGAATTTTTAAACATTCAAAATCAAATTGCATTTATTTTTCTTCAGTTTCTGAAGTCAAATTGATTAGTAATTATTATGTTTGCCTTTTGTACTTACATTGACAACATTTACTCTGTTTATATGTGAATTTTGTATATTGTATCTAACATTGACATGATGTAAATGTTTATGTAGTGTCTATTGATTATACATGCTGATCATTTCTTTTTTGCTTTTAATGTAAAAATTAATATTCTATCCATTATTTTAAGATTTTGCTTTCTGAAATATTGCTCTTTTTGTTTTTGAACAATATCAGTGAAAAATACCATGATTGTCTGTTGATGCATATGGGCAATTCTCATGAAAAGGGACACTTTAGGTTGCTTTCCCACAAATATTTTTAAAAATTAATTTTCTTTCTTAATTATGTTATTATATAATTCTGTAAGTTCCATCAAAAATTATAAAAATCGAATATTTAATCTGTTTAAAACTGAATCCAAATTACACCAAAAGTCAACTCCATGTCTTGAACTGAACATGTTTTCTTGTACAGATGATTATTTATCTTATAAAATGCAGCTTAATATCTTAATTGCTTATGTTGTACCATTTTATTATATTTTTTATGGTTGTAAATATTTTTACAATGTGTCAAAGTTGCGATTCTGGGTTTAGCATCAACTCTGTAGGTAAATGTTAATTCTCTAGAATCTAAACAGAGGGCAGCTCTTTAACTTTAGATGATGATTACTTGATGAAGCAACAATCATGTTGTTTACCACTAGTATAGCACTAAATGTATAATGGTGTTCTACTGAGTTCTGTGGATTACATTTTTCATAATTAGGTGAATACATTTATTACACATCAACTCCATGTATGTAAAAAATGAATCATAAAATAATACATTTTTGCTTATATAATAAACATGCAAGGGAATTATCTGTAATAATGTTTAATTTTAAGTGTAATCATCCTAACCTCAAAACTAAATCTAATCAGGGCATACTAAGTATAAATTCATCAACTCCATGGAGTTGAAGCAAAATCTATGGTGTTGATTTACAGTTTTCTTTCTCCTGTAATATTTACTTTAAATAAAACCGATATCAAACCAAGGAATATATCATACATATTTTAATTTTTGGTGTCTTTACTCAGTTACTTGGTCATGTAATATCCAATTTAATTACAATATTGAGACATGAAATGTATTTTTAATAAGTTTGCCTTCTACTTCATCTGAGAAGCGTTACGTCATCAAGTTGAAAGAAAGTAAGGAATAATAGAGCTAAGGCATACTGGTAACAGTTGACGAAATACAACCTAAGTTTATCTCAGCTAAATACTATAGATTGAAGATGCAAAAATGGAGTAAAGACTCTCCAAGGAGTAATGTTAAAAAACTAACAAGGGATCAAAACCTGTCGGGAGTTAAGACGAGGCTTATCTTCAGTGGAAGCTGTTGTAGCCCAAGTAAAAGAGAATATGAAGAGAGGTAAAAATCCTGGAAATCTTCGGATTTCATTTGCTCAACAGATGGTTGGAAAAATAATGAAAGAATATAGGATATACAATTCTTGAAAAGTATTGTTAGCTAAAAATTTAATTGGCTATTTATTCAACTCTTTCACATTAAAAAAAAATCAAATATGAAGATACTTACTCCAACAGTGATTCTTCTTTTGAAAGTGTTTTTAGAGAATAAAGAAATCCTATATGAGTTATTATATGTTCTTGGTTTTAATGACTTTTATTCTTTTAAATGAAATATAATTTCAGAATTGCGAGTCTATTTTACTCAAGTTATTCACCAATTAAGTAACATCTTTGGTACCTCTTTATATGTTTAAAAGTATCTTCTGATTTTGATTAACATTTTATATAAATCCTAAATTTGTATTGTAATTATTTCTTGCATGTGAACAAACAGCTTAGCAAACCAAAAATATATATACTACAATGAAAAAGAAAATATTGTTTTCCTATGGTTAGGTTGCTCCATGGAATTGTTTTGTGAACTCCATAAAGGATTAACTGTAAAGGTGAAAAAAATCAAAATATAAAGGTTTAAAACAAATATATAACTATTAGATATTCATGATAAAAATTTAAAATAAAATTGTGAAAATAGAGAAATGCCCATGTTCTGGCTGTTTCGTCAACTCCATGAAGGTAAACTTTTTTATGATAAGATTTTTCAAAAATTACCTAGTAAACTTTATTGCTGGCATCATATTCTCTATATAAACCGTAAAAATTACCAGAAAAACATGGTAGCATTAAAAAATTACAGTGGTGAAAAAAAACAATATCAGAAATGAGAATGACCCCATATCAAATGTCAAATCAGAATGTTAATTTTCTTGAAGTAATGGAATGATTCAGTAGTTGAAATTTTTGAAAACTGAGAATTTTCTGCCCATATTTATGAAATTAGGGTATAACTGTTTTAAAATAAAGCTTAAGATATACATATTACCTTAAATCTTGAAGAAAATTGTCATAAATTCTTATTCAGAAATTGAAATGTTTGTTTGTTTTCTGTAGTAGTTTAACATTGATTCATTTGCTGTTTTTGTATTCACTCCTAATAACTTATAAAGGTAAAATTCATTTTGAAGATGAAATAAAACTGAATCAAAATTTTATTGGTTTTACTAATATAAGTATATCAGTATAAATTTATTCTACCATCATTACCAAAATAAATAAATGTATAACAGATTGGCCATTGAGTATCACATGCCATGGGACATCTGCGTTTGACTGGGCATATGTGTAATTGTGTTATTGTGTAATTTTGATATAATTTTTGATAAAGCTTTTATTAATCTAGAAGAATATGTGGTGTTCTACATGGCTTCATAAGCTTCCTGGATTAATAATTTGATGAAACTTGAATCCATTGACACAACTCTTTTTTTGAAATTCTTTCTGCCATTTTATGTTAATGGATAACTTCTTCAAATAAAGATTCATGAAACTTGTTAAAGCATCATCATGTGATTCAGTTAGATAATCAGGAAAATGGGTGATACTAGAGAATTTGTATAATCAGAATTCATAACTAAATTTCAATGGAGAAGCTTTATCAGGAAATGTCCAGCCATTTTAATTGAAATTTGAAAAATAATTGTGATTCAATAAATAAAACAAACTGAAACCAAGCTTACCATATTCCCAAATTTGGAAGGAAATTGTTTTATCATTCAGTTACTCTTACAGAGTGCATAATTTGAGGCCATAATCAAAAAAAGTTTGATTCGAGGGATATATTCATCATCAATTGTTAATTCAGCAAAATTATATCAGAATTAATACAATTAATCTTCAAATATAAAGATGTTTTTTGCACTAGTCACTAGATTAAGTCTAGTAGCTCATCTTGAATATCTTTTTGCTATAAATATTTTTAAAACGAGTGAAGATAGAATTAATGTAGAACATAGTAATATTGATTCCTTCATCTTCTAGAATGAGCATGTACTGAAGATTTAACGAGAATTCCATCTCTAATGTTTGAAATGGTAAATGATAATCAGACGAGGAAATCACAAAACTGAGAAGGGTTTGTAATGATATTCTTCATATTTACAACCTTCACTGAATATAGCTACTAGTATTATATAACAATACAAAGAAATGAATGTATGGGATTTCTCACTTGCTCTATTATACTGAATTTCCTGAAAATGAATTATCATCATCATACAAGGGAAGGATTTCATCGCTGGAACAATGATTTTAATAAAAATTGGCAGGGACATAGTTTTTGGTTTGGAAACCAAAAAAATGAATGAAAAAATACGTCACTAGTGCTGAGTGGACACTGGTCAAGGTCTATGAGCAATTAAAATTTTTAATTGAATTCAAATACAAAAATAGTAACAATATTTAGAACCGAACATAAATGGTCGAGTGGTCTAAGGAGTGAGATGCCGTAATCCATTGGCTCAGGTTCGATTCCCGACAGGCATTTATTACATTTTTAAAATTATAATTTAATTTGGTTTTTAATTAATTTTTAAGTGCTTTTAATACATTTTTAATCATTGCTAATTATTACAATTTATTTGTAATAATTTTGGACAGTTATGTTCAATTTTTCAAACTGTGCTGTTCAAATGGAATAGTTCATTACAGCGAAGTAATATACTTTTTTTAAGATAATCCAGTTCAAATGTAATGATTCACTATAATGAATGTTTTTCATGACAATATAATGGATTTTAAGCATTCTCACTTAAATCATCATCGTTGCCAGAGTAAATCATCAAAAACTTGAGAGAATCATCCTCTTCGGTGTTTGAATAATCAAATAACATTTCACCTTTTCTTCTTTCAATTTCTCCGATTACATTTTTGGAATTTGTTACATACTGTTTTTCAGGTTTTCAGGAAGTTTTGAAAGAAAGGCACACACTATGTTCAATGGATTCACTTGCTATTTTAATTATAGATATTTTAAAAAATTAATTACTTTGTTATAGTGAACTATTTCATTTGAAAAGCACTGTTTCTTCTGTAAAAGTGCACATAATTGTCCAAAAATTATTCCAAATATAATAATTAGCATTGATTAAAATAAAATTAAACTTAAAAAATATGCCTATATCGGGAATCGAACCTAACCCAGTGGATTACACTTTTCATACCTAGAACACTCGACCATTTACGTTCGGCTCTGAATACTGTTGCTATTTTTGTATTTGAATTCAATTAAAATTTTTAATTGCCCATAGAACTTGACCAGTATCCACTCAGCACTTGGGACATAATTTTCGGCTTGGAAAACACGAAAAAATATGTCCTTTCTAATTTTTAATAAAATCCTTGTTCCAGCAATGAAATCCTGAACTTGTTAGTAAACTCAAGCTTTACAGGGCGATTCCACCATTACATGAGTGAGCTTCATACACAAATTTTCAGCTTTGTCTTACCATAGTAACTTCCATGAAGATGAAATCTGTTTTCCAATTCTATGCTGATGCGTATTAGGAACTCCCCTTCATGTAAAAAAAAAAAAAAAAGGAAAAGCGGGGACTGTAGACAACATTATCTCTGCACAGCTGACTGTTTTGAGTTTTGTTACATGTGTGACCGCTTAAAAATGGAAAACTAAGAAAAATAGAACTCAAAATGAAATGACGTAAGGAGCATTAAGGTCGGGCTGGAGTGAGAGTAGGAGGTTTCACTGTTAAACTACTGCTAATAAAAATCTGAAACTTTTATGCAAAATTGTCAAAACGTAGAGGAGTTACATTTTCATGTTATTATTTATTCATTATTATTTAAATTAATTTTATTAGCATTCAAACGCTCCCCCATTATATCATATATTTAAAGAACTTTTGTGGTGTTGTTTAAGCTCTAAAAATCTGGACTCAATATCCAAACGATATAGAAACCTAATTAGGGAAATTTAATTGAAACACTTTTGTCTAATTCCTTTGTTTGATTTAAAAAAAAAAAAAAAATTAAAATGCAGTCTGATAAATATTTTTTTTTTTTTTTTTTTTTGATTCTGTTTCGTATGAATTATGCTTAACTGTTTATTAATCCATTTGACGTTTTTCTTTTCTTTTAATTTTTATAGTTTTAGATTTTTATTAGTCCCAAATCTGATTTCAATGGGGCTTCGGTTTTTGAGATGTCAATCATCCCTAAAGTGGTTTTGCCTAAATGAGGGATTTATGAACAGGGAGAAGGGACGAAAACTCCCCACCCTCAAAAGAATTTCTTTGAGTGAAGACCAAAAGACGAAATGAATAATTTAAAAAATAAATAGTAAATTCAAAACTATTCTTTTTGTTTTGTTTGTGCTGCATCATTTGTTTTATTTCCAGTATTTTCATTTTTATTTTAATAGAATTTTTGTTACAAAGTTTTGTAATTTCATAAACATTGAAATAAATATAATAACAATAAAATTAATAAGATTCTTTATCTTGTTTGGTTACTTTATTTATGTTTGCAAAATAATGATGTTTTCATGCTTTTGCTTAAAACGGAAACATTTTGAATGTGATACTTTTACCACATTTGTATTTCATAGACTTTTCATTAACTTAGTTTGTTTTAATTAAGCACTTTTTTTCCCCCTTACATATAACTGTTTGTACCTGTTTTGTGATAAAATGATATTCCTGTTTTGTTTTGTTTTTTTAGTTTTTTTTAATATTCCAGAATGTTGGAATGAAATTTTCTGTTACCAAATTACTAAACTGTAAAATATTACAAAAATTATTTTCATTTTGTATTTTGTAGTTGTTAATTCATCTCCATCACAAATTTATGTCGTCTAATATGAAAATCACATTATCTGCTTTTTAACTTTTATATTGAGGTATTTTATAATATCAAGTTGAAATTGAAAAGTTATCAGCATGGCTGGAATGAGTAACATGACAAAATAACGGAAAGTTTTGATTAATGTAACGAAAAACGAATGATTTTCAAATAAAGTAAATGGTGTAATGAAGACGAAAAAAATCTACACAGGGTGGTACAATATTTTTAACATCATCAGGTATTTTGTTTCTTGTTTTGGATTAACAATCTCCCGATATGTTAATTTTCTTACTTGGGACGAAAATTACACTGTCCAGGTAATAATCCTCTTTCAGGAAGCCCGAATTGGTTTGAAGAAGGAAGTTAATAAACCTATTCCTATTTAGGTTTTCCTATTTATCTGCCTGCATGTTGGCAAACAGGGGTAGTAAAATTTTAATTAATATTACAATGTACGTTTTGTTTTCAAAAACATTAATTTTTTAAACATTTCAAAATTCGAGTGAAATTATCTTGTTTTCTGGTATTCACACACCATATAATTACTTTGACATTATTTTTTTTCCTAACAAATATTGATCATAGAAAAAGAAGACATGAAAATTAAGATAATTTCAAGAGTAGCAATACTTCTAATGTTTTTGGAAATGGATGGGTATCACTGATTATAAAAAATAAAATACAGTAGCTGTTAATGTTGTATATATTTGAATGGCAATTATAGTGATTTCAGTTGTAAATATTACTTATAAATGTAAATAAATAAATTATATTATTATTGTGGAAGGTAAGTACATATTTACTGTTTTATAAAGTAGTACATCAGCAAGAAGGGCAATTAAAATTTCTGTGTTTCACTTTATAACAGTACAACATCTAAAATATTCATTTACACATAAGAATATAAAATTCTGTTCTACAAACAATATGGTTACCGTCAAAAAACATTGTTTTGCATATCTCATAAATTTTAAATTTTACAAATGAAAATATAATTGTATAATGAAATTCATTTCCTTATTACTTTGATTTACATAAAGTTGTTTTTTGTGTATGATTCAATAATTTTTCAATTACATTGATTTGTAGTAGTTTCGTAACATAGAATTTTATATTTGTATTTTAGTTGTGTTTATTAGCTTAATTCTACTTATTATAACTTTTATTATTTACTATCATGCATTTAAGTATTTTTCATTTGTTTCTCAAACTATTTTTATTGGTCAATATTCCGAACTATTTCAACAATTACGGATATTTTACATTTGTATTGTTGTGTGTGTAAGCATTTGACTCCTAGATAGTTTTATTTATTAATATATTAAGTTAAAGTTAAAGTTGCGATCAGGCCCAGAGGACCGCGCAATGCAGCTGGAGGGTAGGCTCCAGTGTTCAGAACCTACGGGACAAAGTTGAGGACGGGGGGTACTCCCGGGAAAGAAACCCAGTACCCATTCTATAGAGGGCTGGGTAGACCCTAGGGCCCATTTGGAATAGAAAAAAGCGTGGAAAAATTCCCGTCCTCCGCCGAGGCCGGGAATCAAACCCGCCACCTCCAACCCGCAGCCAAGCGCCCTTACCTACTCGGCTACTGGGCCCACATTAATATATTAACATGTTCATTTAGCATTCTAACAATTTTTTTTTAAGTCATACTAAGGTGATAAGACTGTTATGTAGGCTAATTTTTTGAAGAGCAATGTCTTATGCTCTTCCACCTAGCATTTTTAAGGAATATTGCTTTTTAGATAATTTATGTATTTTAGACTATGGCTCTTAAAATTTAAATTTTTCCACATTTCCAATGATTTTATGTAAAAAATCAACAACACCACTGGAAAGAACACACTTTTTCCATTCAAAATCCATTGTTTGTTCAGCCGTGGATATAACTGTTCGTGGATTCACTCTGAAGCTTTCTGAGAATGTAAGGTGGTACTTCCTAAAAATGAAGAAATTAACTTACAATTAGTTTTTCTCTCCTTAAACTTCAAGTCATTTCTTTTAATGCACCAGAAGAATCTTAAGATTTTGCTACAATTTATTAAATAACTAAAAAGTAGTCATTATTGCTATTACCAAATCAAATGATTTTGGTAATGACATTTTTGCCAGAGGAACATATGAAGTCCATGTATTGACCAGTAATTAGGGTCAGACAAGCAAATGTTAAGCGTTGGGGGGGGGGGGGATAGACAATGACTGAACTTTTATTAAGTTACAATTCCAGTGTTGATTACAACCTCAAGGTGAAACAGCATCTTGTGTAGATTTTTATTGATTCATGACCATGTTATAAATTTTGAGCTTTTACTCCTGTCAAAAATATCTAGAGAAAGAAAGGGAAATTTTTCTGTTCAAAGGATTACCGAAGGTTGATTCACTTTTGCTTGCCCAACACACTGACAAATGGTTTTATTTTGCTCAAGCAAAACATTTGGTCGGCCGAAAAATAAGAGTGACATCAGAGTGAAGCTTTGGAACACGTCAGTCATGATGTCACGCCCATTCGTAGAAATGGCGTCCTTTCGAATTGTCTCCACTTCAGCTCTACGGAGAGCTATTACAAAATTATTATCACAGTATTGAGATTATCTTTCAAAAATAAATAAAGTTTATACTTAAATGCAATAATTTCATGCATCATAATTTATCAGAGTTTTTAAAAACTAGGTTTTTTGATAACTGAACAGAATCGGCTATGTTCGCATGGAATTCTGGGATAGCCGATTGCTCGCTAGTTAAAAAATTGAAGAATTAATCCCAACAAATCTAAGAAATTCAAAAAGAAAATATCTCAGGATTGATTTGCTAAATTTCTGAATGTGAATTCCTCAGCGGTACCTTTCGTCTGTAGCCGTAACTCGCAATAATCACGAATCCTCTCAAAAAGTTTTCTTTGCATTCGCAGTACCATTTGGATCGTCCTTTGGCATCAAAAGGGCAATAAAATATTGCCCTTGGCTTATTGGTGTAACTAAGGTAGATCCATGCCTTGTCCAAAGTAGTGACATACTTCCATTTTTCTCCCGATAAGTGGTGCTCGTAAAGCTTTCAGCTGTTGGTCTTCCTTTCAGCAAAGTGTCGAGGAAGTAGGTGATGAACATGAGCTTTATGATGCTTTTCTAATTGCAGATCACGCCTAATTATCGGTGCAACCGTTGGCTGAGAAACTCCTACAGCCTGGGCAACCGCCATTTGGGTTCTGGGTTCTCGCCGACAATCATAGTCTTCACTTTCTTAATAATGTTAGGGGTTGCTGCCGGTCATGTGTGTTGTTTTCGGATCTGGGCTTATCCCGCATTTGGCTGATGGGCTTCTTACAACTTTCTGCTATTACCCGGTTGACGGTGGACTTGCAAACATGAAAATTTTGACATTTGCACATGTCTACAATTTTTGAAAGGGCAACTATGTACCCCTCCCACCAATTTAGGATTTTTGGCGGCATATTTAGAATGCAACACAATTCCAGCTACCAGATAATCAACTACAGGCTTATGACTTCTGATTCAAACCCAACAATGCTGCTTCACATGCATGTGCGAGATGGCGCATGCCCTTGAAATCGACAGAAAAAAAGTGAATTAACCCTCCGTATTCTGATCTCTCGCTTGTTTATATATAATGCAACTTCTAGTGAAAGTTGAAGAAGCCAAATGCAAAATAATAAAGCAAGCTTTCTTTAATGTTTCCATTTGAATAAAAGTATTCAAATAGAATATATTGTGTTGCATATTAATTTTACTATTAAAACTAGTTGACCCGTGCGAATAATCCGCAACAAAAAAACCACCTTTGAGAAATAATAAACAAATCCAACACCTGTCGTACATGTTAGTTAAACACATTGTCAATAGTTGGCGCCTTTTCCATTTTTATAAAAAGGTTGACCCTTGCGAATAATTCGGATGGTATATTGAAATAATTTGGTATATTAGTATACTGGAATACTTACATTGTATATTGGAATAATTCGCATATTTCAGACACCGAATGGTAATATGGAAATAAATAAATGAACAGATTGCCTTCTACATTTTTATAAAAAGATTTTTAAGTAAAGTTTTTTAACGAAAACATTAATTTTAAACAATTTGTTTACGTTCTATCTCAATCATTTGATTTTGATGAAGTATTAAGGGAAATAAAAAAAAAACAAAAAAAAACACACCTTTAAAAAATAATATATGAGAAATTGACAAATTTTTATGTTTTTTATTGTAATAGATCGTTTATTTTTATTAAAATATAATTTTTTTTTTTTTTTATCTGTTCTTATTAAATAACGATGAAAAATCATTTTAAAATGCATTTTTATTCAAAAAAGAATATATTTGAAGATTACGACTCTGAAGTATTATTTGAAATTTGTTTATTGTTTCGCTTTCGAAAGATAAATCGCTTCTGTTTAAGCGTGTCTCCATTTTTATAAAAAGGTTTTTAAAATAAAGTTTTTTAGCGAAAGCATTAATTTTAAACAATTTGTTTATTTTTCGTCATTAGCGGGGAACTTAATCTTCAAAATGATGTCTCAATCATTAATTTTGATGAAGTATTAAGGCAGTTATGGCGTACCGACACAAACACACCTTTGAGAAATAATATATAAGGATGCTTTAGTTCATCATAAGAAGTTTTTTTTTTCCTGTCACTAGCTCTGTAACAAGTAAGGAGACTAAAGCCTTCCTACAGTCAATGCAGCACATTTGCACTGATATTGGAAGGCATTGAAGAGGGACTACATGGAGGGAATAATTTACTGCAGAAGTCTGTTTCTAAGGATATCTGCTGCTAGTTTCAGTATATATTGATCACACTCCCTGTCAATTTTTTAAAGTTACTAACAAATAGTAAAACCAATTTATCTATTGTCAATTTGCTTTTACTATTTGTTAGTAACTAAAAAATTGCCAGGAGTGTGATCAATATATTGTCAGTAACATATCAATCTAATTGAATCTTGTATTCCTTGTTGTAGTTTTTTTTTTTTGTATTATCCTTTTCCTCATCACATACATGTATTCTATCATCTTTCAAAATAAAGCAAATGCAACATAAAATGGAAATTTGATTTTATATTCACAAATGTCGTTTCATTGATAAAAAACATGATTTATAAACTAATATTAAATAAGTTTAAACTTGCTTTCATATATTCAGTAGTGTTTAGATTGATTTTCTCTCCTTCTAGAATATTGCTGATGTAATTAGAACATGTTTAGGACCAAGAGCAATGCTGAAGGTAATTTTTCTACTTTTCGTATTTGAGATTAATTTTTTGCTGGAATGCTTTTACCTTAAAACTATCAGAAATGGTGAAGTAGATGAACAGTCTTTATTTGGTTTCAGTGTTTTATTGCTTTTTTTTTTTTTTTTATGAGTGTATAATCTGTAGTTTATATATTTTATAAAAATAGGCCTATTTCCTTTATATTGAAATCTATTCTAATCAAACATCCCTTGTCTTGTATGAGGTAAATTGTGCAGGGTGTTCTTGACAAAGAGGACTTCTTGGTTTTGAAATGGAGTCGAGATCTGTTATTCACTAAAGAGAGGTGGTCTTTAAAATTCTTCAGCTTTTATTCCTTTTGGGGGGGGGGGTTGAATTTCATAAGAAACGTGTTTTATCATTTAAAACCAAAGATTTTTTTATTTAATTTATATTAACTGGAGGTGTCTTTTCAAATCTTATGTAATATTTCCTCGAAGCATTATCACATTAATATACACTGAAAAAATAAAACATTAAGAATGGGAAGTTGACCCCTGGCACCCCCAAGGTAGTGGAATGGACCCAAACCAAATTCCCCCGATAAATAAGCAAACATCTGGGCTTCTGAGTAATGTATCGCAATCGACTGACATGTGTAAATGTTGCGATTTTGATCATGGACATATTGTCAGGGCAAGGTGTTTTCTGTCGTCCAAATTGTGACTACCTTAGGATTTTCTAAGTCAACTGTATCAAGGGTCTTCCCATTGAGCAAGCATACCATTGACACAGGTACTAGTGCCCAGTGAGCAAACGATGTATGCCCATATGCCATTGATGACTGGAGTTGGTACAAAATCTTACAACTGACACAAGGACTATGACAGCACAAATCACATTCAGTGTTGAAGCACTAAGCAACATCAGTAAGCAAGCACTACAGCTTACTATTCTGGGCTATAGGAGATGACATCCGACTCCAATGCCACTGTTGATAGCTCATGAGATATTGCGTCTTGCTTGATACTGGGAACATGAAAGCTAGACCTCAGTAGAGTGGTGCTGAGATGTATGATGAGATGAATCCCATTATCAGCTGTACCAGTCTGACAAAAGGTGCTGGTATGGTGTTGAAAGCATGAGGCCATGGTCCCATCCTGCCATGTCAGCTCTGTTCAAGGAGGTAGTGACTACAATGGTTTGGGGAGTCTTCTCATAGGAAATATTAGGTGTCTAGTGTGTCTGGAGAGGTCCTTAAATGCTTTGAGCTACCAGAATGTGCTGGCTGATCACCTATGGCCTTCACCCATCCTGCAACTGATAGTGTTTTTCAGCAGGACAGTGCTTCTGCCCCTGGTTTTGGTAACTGCCCAATAACTGTAAATTGGGCAAGGCTTGAGTAACACTCGCATGAGTTTGGGACCATCCAGTGGTCCTGTATATGATCCTTGAATTTAAACCCTATTGAACATCTTGGAGATGCTGCTGACTGAGACATCACATCCAGAGTGGAGTTGTGGACTGCTTCCGGCAACCCTCCAGCATCTGTTGGAGTAAATGTCTCGGTTTGGGCAGGCATGCAGCCTTTGAGCTAGAGGAGGACCAACATACATTTATTTAGGTTTCTGATGTTTTGACTGTTCATTGTATATATTAATATAAATTCCTGAGATGTGTTGTTGATGGCCAGCACAGTTCTAGTGAAACAAACTTATTCAAATCCTACATTATTGCAACCAGCATGACTACTACTTTTTTTTTTTAATAAAATTTTATCCAAGGCTTTGAAAATTAAATGAAGTAATTAAATTTACAACAACATACGTAGTATACATTAATGTAATTGTTATAAATTACTATGGAGGTGATGTCATGCAGTTTATTGACAGAAGCCTGAAAATGTTGCATTTCTTTGACAGTTATGAATTCCCAGCCATTAATTTTTGGAATCTTTGCTATCCTAAGGGAAAAAATGTAGAAACATAAAGCAAAGTTTGCAACTCTAAAGGGATGGAATGAGCCATAAGTTCACATCTTTAGGTTTAATTGTAAATAAATTAAATATGTAGGTACTTTTATTATTTTTGAAGAAAATTTTTAATCTTGTAAACAGGCAAAAAAAATCAGCTGCTTTTTGTGTAACAGTACACTGCCTGATCTTTCAGTTATTATAAACATTAGTAGCAGTAGACATTACTATCTTATGATATCATAACTTTAGTATTACACAAGAGGTATAAATTATGTTTACATTCTTACAATAAGAAACAGAATAATTAAATTGAATTTTAGTTAATATTTCTTAGTAATAAATATTAATTTTTTCATAGTAACTAATTATTATGAACATTTATTTAGTTGCTAATTGTTAATGTTAATTTTGTAGATGTTAATGGATCCCATGGGAGGAATTGTGATGACAAATGATGGTAATGCAATTCTAAGAGAGGTAAGGCAGAGAAACAAAGTCTTTCAAAAGTAGAAAAAACATCTTATTACAAAATTATAAAAAGTTAGCTTGAATGTTTTAATTAGCGAGCTTTAGCATTTCATATGAAAGATTTTAAATACGAAATTTCAAGATTTTATTTTTTAATAATTTTTAATCAGACTTGTTTTTGGATAGTTGATTTTTTTCCTTTTTTTTTTTTTTTTTCTTGTAACAGATTACTGTTCAACACCCAGCTGCAAAATCTATGATTGAGATTAGTAGAACACAAGATGAAGAAGTTGGAGACGGAACAACTTCTGTAATTATTTTAGGTATGTTGCTACTTAGTTTAGATATTTAGTTATCTTGCAAAAATATAAAAATTATTATTTAAGTTGTTGCAGTCTTTTGCCGTCAACACTATCAGTTGTATGATAATACAACTATTTCTATGATAATATCTACTTGCAGAAACTTATTGCTTTTAACATTTGAAGCTTTTAAAAAGTTTTCAAGCAGCTAGATATTTATTTATTTTCCCCAATAAATATTGTGCTTTATCGCTACCGTACTATGATTTACATTGATAATGCTTCAATTTTTTTATCCATCTTTTTTCATTTCATTATTTCTTTGCTAATATACGGGAAAAAGTTATTATCTTCTCTTTTAAGATTAATCATGTTTTTATATTAAATATATAATGTCTGAAATTTTAAATAATCCCCTATTAACTTACCCCATTATTAGCTGGGGAGATATTAGCTGTAGCTGAGCCCTTCTTAAGAAATCAGATGCATCCAACAGTGATTATTTCAGCATATCGACAAGCTTTGGAAGATGCTGTTAAAATATTAAAAGATCAAGTAAGGTAGGTATTTTTGTTTTAATACTTAGAATTTCCCATTACTTAATCTAAATCTTTGTTATTATTATTGTGGTGGTTTTGATTTTTACAAAACTTTCGATGTTTAATATTTTAGTGTTCCAATTGATGTAAATAATCGTGAACAGATGAAACAACTTATTCAAAGCTGTATTGGAACCAAATTTATAAATAAATGGTAAGAATTTTGAAAATTATATATGAGAATATTTCAATATAATAAAACAATGCTACACACTTTAGATTTAAGTTGGTAGTCATTTTTAATAATATCTTTTAATTTTGTATGTTTTTATTTTTTATTTTTGCACATCTTTAGAATACATACATATTTTTTTTTATTAATATCTTTGTCAACTATGAAAGAAAAAAATATCAGATCTTCAAAGATGTTTTGGTTGCTTAGATTACTACTTTTATTGTTATTAAAAAAAAGTTAATAGGATTTTTTAAAAATTTATTATTATTATTATGATAAAACTTTCAAATAATTAATAAAAATCTATTATTTAAATGTACCATTCAAGTATAAAAGTCAGACTAAGCATTTTAATCTTTTTTACAGGTCTGATTTAGCCTGTCAAATAGCTATTGATGCTGTTCAAACAGTTTATAATGAAGAAAATGGAAGAAAAGAAATTGATATCAAACGTTATGCTAAGGTTGAGAAGGTAAGTTGTATATGTTTTTATTTTAAGTGTGTTTTCATTCAAAAAATTTAGATTTGTTTAATTATTTTTTATCTTCAATGGCCTTAATTTGTCTCAGAACAAATAAAGATATAGATAAAACTCACATCTTGTGACTGTCCCCTTAATGGTATTGTTTCAAAGAACTTTTGCAGTATTCAGTTGTTTGTTTATTATTATTATTACTAGCCGGGTACCGTCGCTTTGCTCCGGAACCCTTGCGTATATAGCATTAAAAAAAAAAAAAAAAACAACTTTATTTATTTAGCAAATTAATATTGAGATTGGAGAATATACGACTTTCCAGCCCGTTGTGCCCTTCTCCACTTAACTCAGGTGTATTGCGGGTTGGCGCCACACACCTGGGGTTGCCGCCATACACTTCATTGTCAGTTTGCCAGATTATTCCCTATCCCGAATTTCGATAAATCCGGCCTTATTCCTTGTCTACATCATAAAGGAAACCTCTGTGCAAAATTTCAGCTTTCTAGATCCAAGGGTTTGGGGTGAGCGTTGACGAGTCAGTGAGTGAGTCAGGACTTTTCTTTTTATATATGTAGATTTTCATGAATTTTGTTTTGTTAACATCATTGATTAGTTCTTTATAGATTATATTTGAATGTGTTATTTTCTCATTTTCAACTGTTATCCGATTCGTTCTTTACATATTATTCCTGGTGTTTTGATATCATGTTTATTTATGAAAATATGATCTATATTTGTTTTCGTATTTTCATGAATTGTACAGTTTCTTGTTGTTTCGTAAAGACGATTTTTGAAACCATTATTGCACATAAGTTTTACGTATTTCTGTACTTCATTGTTTTTATTCATTTTGAAAATATCTATATTTATGTCGCCAATCAGTATAGTTGGACAGTTGTTTAATATATTTTCATTTTTTATGAATAGATTCTCTATTTCAGTACATTTTAGTAATTTGTAATTTAGCATTTTGCTTACAGAATGACAGACAGAATAACGTTTTATAATATACATTTTTATAATATATAATAATAATAGCCGGTTACTGTCGCTTCGCTCCGGAACCCTTGCATATATAGCATTCAAAAAACAAACTTTATTTATTTAGCAAATTAATGTTGCGATCGTCGGAGAATATATAACTTCCCAGCCCATTGTGGCTTCTCTGAATAACTCGGATGTATTGCAAGTCTGCGTCACACACCGAAAATTCACATTTTTGCATGTATCTTGCAAACGCTGAAGCGTTTGTGAATAAGTGATACATCGTTCGATAGAATTTTCAAATAACAACATTTTCTCAATATAATGTTCTCTTCCATCTTTTATACTTTTCGTTTAAATTGAGAAAAAGTCAAAATTTGACCCTTTAAAAGGCGCCATCTTGGAAACCAAAAACTTTTTTCGAAAGATTTTTGTAGCATTTTGTTCGTCTTAAAAAGATCTACATTTTATCCATTTACATGACCACTCTATCTCTTATAGTTTGGTCACAAAATTGGAAAAACGTAAAGTCTTATGACAGACAAAATAACGCTTTTATAATATATAATTATGATTTTTGATTATTCATTACCATAAAACATTCTTGGTTATTCTTTAACATAAACATAACTATCCTTGATCCTTGTATGATAATTGTTAATGAGCAGCCTCTGAAACTGAAAATGCTAAGAAATCACTTCAGTAACATTCAAAATATTAATAAGTATAGAAGTAATTTCCAATAAGTCTAGCTTGAGTCTATTGCTTAAGTTGTTTATGTTTCATGTAAATTTATGCCATGATTTAATATCTCTTTGTCATTACAACATCATCAGACTTACTCTCTTTCTCATGTTATGAAAATTTGAATAAAACTACCTTTTCTAATAAAGAATAAAATAGCATTTTTCAGATGTAGCTATTGTAGTCATCTTATTCACCTTGTTAAGTAAAAAAAAAAAAAAAAAAAAGTATCTTTAAACATGCAGTTACATTTTTCTCTGTTTAAGTTTTCACTTAGCATTTGTTAAAGTGACCACTGAGTTTATTTTTACCAGTTCTACTATGATTAACTTAGCTCTGTTGACATCTGAACAAAAAGAGTGAACAACTTAGTTGACTATTGAGATACTTAGATACAGTATTTTGTTTTGTTTCAATAAATCAATCTTTACAGTTGAAAGAATGTTTAAGTAAGTTTTTGTGATTTGCTTAGTCTACTCTTTATTTATTAGATACCTGGTGGCACCATTGAAGATTCCTGTATACTAAAAGGAGTAATGCTGAACAAAGATGTCACCCATTCAAAAATGAGACGGTAATTTGGATTTATAAGAAATTTACTAATTTAATTTTAAAAGTTACAAAAACTTAGAAAGTTTCTGTAGAGAGGAAGACAATTTACACTTACTATTTTTTAAATTTATTAAAACAGTGACAGATTTTTCCTTTTGATGTGCATTTAAATAAAGAAAAATTTACTAATTTCTTCCTATTTTAAGATTTTTTTTTTTTTTTGTTAGGTAAATTTTAACAGTGCAAATAAATACATTTAACATTTTTAGAAAATAAATAGACTTCAGATTCTTTTTAATTCATTTTAATTGTATATTTTAAACTTATTTTTAAAATTTTAGGCGTATAGAAAATCCCAGAATTGTTCTCTTAGATTGCCCATTGGAATACAAGAAAGGTGAAAGTCAGGTAAGTTTGTATTATTACATAAGAATAAATCTAAATAAATTATAATGATATTTTTTTTAAATAGATTACCCTGTTGCTTCTTCAAACCAAAAAATTAGCAAGCAAAACAATAATCTTAACAGTAAATAGATAACATATTTCATAATAGTTTCAATTTTAAATCAATGAAATATATTGTATTTACTTAATTGTAAGGAAACATTCGTAATTATTATTTCATATGTCTGTGAAATATAAACAACTTATTTCTTGTAAGTATTAAAAAAATAAAAGTCCTAATGAAAACTAGGATCTCGGCTGATAGTTATCGAACAAATACTTTCTTCAATGAGATGCAATGCCTGCATGGGTTTTTTTTTTTTTTTTTTTTTTTATAATGTTCGCCATTTCTATTAGATATTCTAATATACCTGTAGTATAGGTGCTGATAGATTATTATATAACTGTAGATTAATTAACTTTTATTAATAATCTCTAATGCAAATAAAAGATAATTGTTAAAAATTTAGTGTGATATTCTCATCAATTACATCAGAGATTAATAATTTTTTTAAAGTATTTTTAATACTTTTAAAGAGTTTCAGAATTATATTTTTCCCAATTAATTTGATTAATAATTTATATTTTATATCGTTTTCCAATTTTTAACCAATTGTACAAAGTTACTTTTTTATTACTTATATTATTTTTTGTTTTATTGACATTATAAATGTTTTTCAAAATCATTTTGTAAATGATTTTCTCTTTAATAGTAAGTATGTTAATTTTTTTCCTAATTTATTTTTTTCTAAAATGGATAATTTGATAAAATTTGTATAAATATTATTGAAAAATTAGAAAAATATAAAAATTATTAATGTTTTTAATTTATTGTTTATTCATGAAAATCCCAACACTAAGCCATAATCCAAAACCGAATCCACTAGTGATTTGAAAATTATTAATTTCTGTTTAAATGGAATAAGTAATTTAATATGACAAAAGGTACATTTAACTATGTAATTTTTTTGATAAAATCATAGTTTTTTTCCCAGGTGAATTTCTGATATAAATATATACCTAAATATTTTGCTGAGTTACAAAATCAGTGTTTGTACATGAACATTTTTTAGTATTGTATACATTGCGATTCATTTCTCTACAATTAAGATAGTGAAGTGTGAAAATTAATTCTTTGTTTAAGATTTTATTTTTATTTTTAATAATCAAAGCTTATAGTTTTATTACAGTTAATGGTCATAATATTGTTATTTGCCCACTTTATTACATTATTTAAGTCATTTTGTAGAAAATTAAAAGATTGATCTTTAGAAGTAGATTGGTCTTTATTACAAGAAATAGGGATATCATCATCAGCATAAATATATATAAATATATATATATTAGTAAAATTGATACTATTACTATTGAGTTAATGTATAAATTAAATAATAAAGATTCTAAATTGTATCCCTGTGATACACCCGCCTTAACATTATAGTTTGCTAATAGAATTATTTATTTTAATTTTTAATTTTTTAATAACTTTCTATTATCTAAATAACTTTTTATAAATTTGTAAGTGTTGCCTCTAATACCATACGATTAAGTTTTTGTAATAATTTATGATTTATTTTATTAAAGGCTTTTTTAAAATCAATGAAAATAATGTACATATTTCCATTTAAGTTTTCATTTATGAAATGATTTAAGCTTTGTAATAGTTTGACGATACTATTATTGGATTGATAAGCATATTGATATATAGCTCTCAAAATTTTTTGAAATATTTGAGAGTATAGAAATAAGGCCGAAAATTAGGGTAAATACTTGTATTAAAAATATTATGAAAAAGTTCAACTGCTAAAAGAGAAATGTCATCCTTAATTTTTTTATATCATTAACTGATATATTATTTATAATATCCAGTGCATTAGGTAGATGCATAGCAATAGAATCAATAGAAAATAAAGAATGATGAATCCTAGATTTTTTTTTAATTTGTTCATTTCTTTATATGAAATTTTTATGTAAGTTCCTAAAGATAATGCCATAGATAATAAAGATAAATCATAGGTTTCCAAGAGTTTGTTAAAACCATTCTTTACTGAGGTTTTCTGCTTATAACTAAATTCTTTTGGTCAGAAACACAGTGGTGCCTCAAAAGAAAAGATAAATAATAAAAAACTCATTATTGAAATATTGGTGAGAAAATTCATGTGCCAGCAGTCCGCCAGCCTCAATGAATTATTAAAGCATAGAAAATTCAACCTGTGTATTGAATTATTAATAAACATCAATGGGTGAGACCAAATTGTTTACCAAGTGACATCTTGGAACAACTGTTTCACACTCTTTGGTGATCATCAGCCAGCAGCAGTCACCAGTAAACAAATGAGTCTCAGTACTGAGGCTAATAGGAATAATGGCCAGTTGTGACTCAAAAGCAAAAATAAACAATAAAAAACTCACTAATGAAATATTAGTGAGAAAATTCATGTGCCAGCAGTCCCCCGGTCTCAAGGATTTTTTTTTTAATGCATAAAAAATTCATTCTGTGCATTGAATTATCAGCTGTTCCAGGATGTCACTTGGTAAACAATTTGGTCTTGCCCATTGTTGTTTAACTAAATTCTTTGTTAATAATTTTCCATACATTAATATTACAATTATGATCATTTTTAATTAAATCTCTGTAATAGCTATTTTTGTTTAAAAATTAGATTTTTCAACCTGTTTCTTTTTCTTTTATACAACAATTCATACTCTTTATTAGTTCTATTCCTTTAAATTTTTTAAATAATTTATTTTTATCTTCTTTGTGTTTCATGATTTCTTGAGTCGTCCAAGGTTGTTTGTATGCATTATTATTATAATTGCTAGAAGTATTATATGGTTTTTAAATTATTTATTTTTTTTTTTTTTTGTGATGAGACGAGCTTTCTTTATTATTTTGTAAAGTTTAGTAATATACTTAGAAGGATCTTGATTGTAATTATTTTTAATTTCAGAGGTTAAATGATTTATTCTGCTTATAAATAATTCTTGTCTAAAGGGTTATTTTTTTTTTTTTCAAATTATTATTTTGGTTTAATGAAGTAAATTGGCCTTTTTTTTTAATTTTGAGTAAAAAACTAAAATGATCTGCGATATCCCATTCAATGATATTAGCAGTAGTTTCATTATTTTTCATGTTAGTGAAACAATGATCTATAAATGTGTTACTGGAAGAAGCTTTTCTAGTAGTTTCGTAGATATAATTAGTGAAACCTATATTGTAGAAAGCTTGCAGGTTATTTTATTTAAAATAGTTTTTCCTTTATCAATATTTGAATCTCCAATTTATATTCAGAGAGATATTTTATTGCAAATATTAATATACAACTGTATACTGAATCACAGCATATAAATAAAGTAAGTAGGAACTTGAAAGAATTCAAAAAGGCAGCTGTCATTCATTACCTAAAAAAAATAATATTTTGAGGAATCTTGCCAAATATTAAATGGAGTAATTGTATAATACATCTATTTGATAACAGTTGCAATTTACATTTTTGTATAAATATAAATGAACATTACACTTATGACAAGCAATTCAAGACTTCCCTTTTCCATTTTACACCTTTCTCTTTTTTTCAGTATGTTCTAGCCAGAGTCCTATCATATCCTTTTGATTGTCAAAAATGGGTCTATTTGAGCATATTCTTTTTTGTATGTATAACTTATTGTTTCTGGTATAGCATCATTACTAGGGCGACCATTCAATGTAAAGAAAACGATTTTCATTGAACTTACCAGCTGAACATAAAGATTTTGCTAATGATATTTTAAAAACCAACAGAATACTTGTTGATTCACTATAATGGGTTTTGATCTTTTTGTCTAAAAGTCATGCATTGGCAACGACAGCATCGAACATATGATGAAAAATTTTGTTAGCATTTTTTACTGTGCGTTTGACTTTCTTTGTTTTGTATGTATATATACTTCTACGAGGTTTTCAGGATATAGATTAGTAATGAGATCAGACCATTTGACTTGTTGTTGTTTTTTTTTTTTTTTGTACCAACCGGGAAAGTTCCAAGTGATCTCGCAATTGCAATTTCCTTATCCACATTAGGACATTTGTTTTTTGTAACCCGAGCGAAGAACGGGTTGTTTTGCTAGTATGCAAATAAATTATTTTTGTAAATTTAAAAAACTTTTTAAGTTTTTCAAAAATGAAATAGTAATAATGAAAAGACATATAGACCTATGGGAAGTTTCTATAAAGAATTCAGACCAATAAAAACCATCTTTAATTTAAACTAAATTTATGACTTCGATTAGTAAACACTTTCATTCAGTTGTAATACCACATTCGAATGAGTGGTAATTAGTTAATTAAAAGAAAATCTCTATAAAATGAGGTTTCTTTTAATTGTTTAATTAGTAATAATAATAAAAAAAAATCCTTTTCTGATTTTGAAAAAAAAATATCTATTCCATATTTGTTGCAAAACGGATGTTTAATGAACACAAAATGATTAAAGATTTACAAATATAAGCTTTATTTTGATATTAGTTTACTAGTGAACAATCAATTACAACCCTGATTATTAATATTACTATTATATAGTAGAGAATAGTTTTGAAATGTTTAATATATAGGTGATTCAAAAAGAATTACCTCGTACAGTCAGTGTGTTTCTATGTGACTACCATTGGTGATATGGCAGACATCTATATCTATAGTCAGTTTTTCCCAACTCAGAAATTATTCTGGCATCACTTCTGCAGCTGCTTCAGTGATTCGAATTTTGAGCTCAGTGAAATTGGCAGATAAGGGTGGAATAGACATCTTATGGAACCCCACAAAAAAAAGTCTGGGGAGGTCGTCATGCTATTGTCCCTGCTTGACCAACCTGGGAAAATGTTTAAACTGAATGTGTCCTTCTTGATAATCTTCGGTTAACTATGGAATGAGAAAATTCTCAAGCATATCCAGATACAAAATACAGTTGATGGATTTTTCTCATTGAAAAAGAAGGGGCAATACACTTTAATTTTTCTACGAGCACAAAAAACATTCACCTTTGCATGGTCACAAACATGTTCCGGAGTTGCACATGGAGTTTTGCTGCCCCAAATCTTGCAGTTGTGGGTGTTAACATTACCACCGACATGAAATGTAGACTCGTCACTAAAAAATTGTTTTCCAGTAAAATTTCATCTTCCTCTATCCGATGTAGCATTTCTGCACAAAATTCCTACCAAGCCTGAGTCAGTAATTTTTTTGCACCGTGGTAAATATGTATGGTTTGAAGTGCAAACGTTCTTCATAAAATGTGCCAAACAGTTGGTTGTGGAGTGGCAGTCCCACGAGACTCTAACGCCGTTTTGATTTTACAGGACTACAGACAAATCTTTCCCTCATTCGTTCAATGACAGCGTCAGTAACACGTGGGTGTCCCACAGATTTGTCATGGCGAACAGAACAACCAGTATCAGCAAAAATCTTTTGCCAAGAATAAATTGTAAGTCTACTGGGAGGATCCTAACCGTACTTGGTACAAAATTTCCATTGCACCATTGTCGCAGATTTCTTCAAACCAAAAGCACAGCAAGCATGCTCTGAAACTGTGAAAATAGGTGTGTTGAAAAGCAAGCCTCTGACACTCACTGTGATGGCATTCGATACTACCACACTATGTCAGCCAAACTTGATGTGTTTTGATATAAAATTATGCTTCAACCACTTACATAATTTTTCTGAATAGATTTCTATATCCATACAAAGTTGTAAAATCCTTTTTGAATCGCCCTGTATAGTGAAATCGCTAATGGTATTCTGATATAAAAATGGCATTCATTTCTCCTGAAAAAAATTTATTCTAAATTTGCATGTAGAGGTTTTATTAATATTTCATAGAATAACATTATTTTTCTTCTATAGTGGTTTTTTTTTGTTTGTTTTTTATATTTAACTAAAAAAACTTTTTCCTTTAAATTTTATTGGACATTTTGAGGGTTTGTTATTTAAAGAATATGTATTTAAAAAACAAAACTAAGATTGAATATGGAAGTAATTCATTCAGATAGCTTAATTGTTTACTTGCTAATTGACCATAAACTGAATAATGCTTACTGGGGCCTTGTTTTGTGACTTGATTCAGTAAAACACTTTCAGTTCCAATTGTAAGATCACATTCAAATGAGGGACAAGTTTTTTTTTTAATTAATAATATTAAAACGAAAATTCTTTTCTGATTTTAAAATTAATCCATTTCATATTTTTCAGTGTTTATTCGGTTGAACCTATGAATATATTTTGAAAATTAAAAAAAAAAAAAAAACCTTAAATGAAATGATATTATGTTTACATTGTTAATAAATTATATTTATTACTAAGGTGATAATAAGGCAGAGTTAAGTTTTGTAAAAGTTTTAAAACCTATCAACAAAAAAAAAAACAAAAAAACACACACACAACATAATTTTACTTAAATTTTACTTTTTGAAAAAAAATCTATATTCTCAGAAATTGTTTGGCTATTACTTTCAATTAACTTTAAGTCTTAACTCCAGTCCTTTTCCCTTTTATATCCTTCTTATGATCATGAAAATAATTATGGTTATCAAAGTAATAATGATAGTAATAAGCTTGAATCTACAAGTTTTCAGGCTCTTCAGTTTGATAATATGGCTGAAAGATGATGTGGAAGTAGTCTAAAAGTGTATTCTTTTAAACTATTGATAATATGGATGTCTTGCATTGGAGCAGTGTAATCTCTGAAAGTTAAATTACTTCTTTTAATAATAATTCACATAAAATTCTAATGGTGATTCTAAATTCTAATAATTATATTCATTTATTCTGCTTAATGTTAGTCCTTTAAAAATGAGTACAATCACTTTCATTATACATTTTCAGAAGGATAGAGACAAAGTAGATTGCCATACTTGTTGTTTGTCTTCTGTACAGTGATATGATATACATTAAGATATTTCTTAAGCTTGCCGAGTCCAGTAAATATCTGAAATAAATTTAAAATTAACTCAAGTTATGTACTTGAATTATAGAAATATTGTAACTTTTTTTTTTGATCTTCTGTAAATCTGATTTCATTTTTTGGGGGGGTGGCTTAGGTTTTGATCATTTCAGCACTGTCACAAATATCAATTCACATATGCTGTCTGTTCATTACATTGTATTAGAATAAAAATTAGGTATTCTTGAAAAAGATATTAGAATTTTTCTAGAAATTTTAAATCTAAATTGTTTCGTATATTTTCTCTCTATAGACAAATATTGAAATAATGAAAGAAGAAGACTTTACTAAAATTCTGCAAATGGAAGAAGAATTGGTGCAGAAACTTTGTGAGGATATCATTCAGCTGAAACCAGACGTTGTTTTTACAGAAAAAGGAGTTTCAGGTGGTTAATTGAAATAATAAGATATAATTAAGAATTTGGAATTTGATTGAGGGGGGAGGGGGCATAAATTAATAATAGCTCTAAATAATTAACAATTCAGTAAACTATTGTACATGTTTTTCATGAATTGTATCTCAAACAGTCTCTCACTTTTTTACTAAACGGAAGTAAGATTTCAGAAGTATGGATGCTATGTATTTATTTTAATGTTTTAACTGGTATCATGATAATGATACTTAACTATCGCTACATCTCAACATGTATGTTGCTGTCATCTATTCTTCTTACATATAAATTAAAATACTTGAGAAGGTCATTAATATTTTTCCAGTTTCAGGTCTCGGATCTCGGATCCTGGGCCGTTTTCAGAGTTCTACGTCTCATTCTTCTTTAAATCCTTGTTACTCATCTGGTTGATTTAAGCAGTCTTTCTCAATAATCTTTCTCCATACTTGAGTGTTTGAAGCAGTAAGGATTACTGGTTTTTCCTGTTGATTATGTATCCAATAACAATATTATAACAATAAAATTGTTATTGACATGAATTGATTTTTTTTTTTCTGACACATTTCATTTTATCACAATCCACATGTATATCATAGAACCTTTTAGTATGGCTTTTTTAAAGTTCTTGGTTCACATGCTCATTATTATATTCCTCTTTGTGTTCTCTTTCTGGGAATCTATTTTAGTCTCCTTTAATAGAAGAATCAGCAAATCATGAATGAGATTAAATGAAGGTTTTAGGAATAAAGCTTTTGTGGATATCTTAATATTTATAGATCTTCTTCCCCAATTCATTCCCTTTGATATTAAAACACAACAAACAGGTTGTGCTTACCTGGAATATTGAAACAAATCGACTCAGTTTTTTTTTTATTTTTAAGAATGGAATTATATCAAACACTTGTGAATAAATCAAATTAATCAATTAATTAATTAATACTTTAATTTCCTGCTCTTGGTAGGGAAAATTGTAGAAATCTAAACTTTCTTTAGCAAGTCAATTAATCATCTCTCTCTTTATTTTTGTTACAGATTTGGCCCAGCATTATCTGGTAAAAGCCAATATTACTGCCATTCGCCGTGTTAGGAAAACTGATAACAACAGAATTGCTAGGTATGATATGGGATAATAAGTTCATCGAATCATATATACAGTATATTAAAGATTCTGAGAAATATTTCTTTTCTTTACTACTCAAAGATAGTTTCCTTATATATACTTAACTCTAGATTAATAACAATTCCCAGTCTTATAGGTAGCTAACCAGTTCCATTTAGAAACACACAATTGAAAAAGACAATTATTGATTCAGATTCTTTTTAGTTTGTACGAAAAGAAAGGATACTTAGACATAATTCTCTAATAAAAACTTAAGCTATTGCAATTTCAATTTCAATCCAAATATTTTATAATAACTTATCAGCTTGCAAATGTTTTTAAATTTATTATGAAAGTCTATGTTCTTTGTGATAATTAATTGTATACTATATTTAATGTTTGCAGAGCATGTGGTGCTACCATCGTTAGTAGAACTGATGAACTTACAGAAGACAATATTGGCACTGGTGCTGGATTATTTGAAATTAAAAAGATTGGTGATGAGTAAGTATTATTTATCCATTTTCTGTAAATGTGTAAAATCATCTCTTGCTATTTTATTATCAAATGACAAATTCACAGCAAATTTCATTCCATTAATCAACATCTAATGGTGAAATCTTCAATAGTAGCAGATACTTGGATTTGTTATAATTTAATATTTTAGTCGCCATCATCCAAAAAGATTGCTTACATACATAATATACTCATTTGATATTCCAGATAATTATTTTTTGGACACTGTTAATTCCCAGTTTCCATCACTTCTCAAAATACTAATCTTCCTTTTATTAGTAATATTAGCATAATGGCTATTAGATATTCATAATTGCATCTTCCATTTTCTTTATGATATATTTCCTGGAATGCTTAGTAGAACTGAAGAGTCGTATACAGTAATTGACCATTGCATTGAATTGAAGTAGGCTCTGATCTGCTTTAAGGTTTGTTCACATTAAAAATCATAATCATCACAAGTAATCATTACAGTCATTGTTCGTTACAGCAAGAAACTTAAATTTATCTTCAACACCTTCATATTCATAAGGAGCAGATATATTTAAAAGTGGGACTGATATTTGAATCAAACATTACAGCTAGTCAAATGTTGAATGAAGCAATGATATTTTCATTACATTAATCCACTTCATAATTAAGAGAATGGTCAGTGGTCATTTTAAAGTTAATCCACTATGCTTTGAGGTCGGTTAGAAACATCCACAAAGTTTGACTATTTTTAGCTCACACAGTGTATGGCTATAACTGTTTAGTTCTCAGATATTTGGTTAAAAATAGTTTTAAATTTAAAGTCATATTGTGGATTCCTGAGTTAAAGCAGTGCTGTTGGATTTGATAAACTTTTCAATTCAAAATTGAATATAGCTTCAAAAATTAGAAGAACATTCAAAAGGGTGCAAGGAATTACTTGTATATATTTTATGAAACTAAATTCCTGTTACTGTACCACTAACATTCCAATGGTCGGAATTTTGTTTCCCCTTTGTAAAAGTAAACAAAAGATGACAAATTAAATGAGCAATTTAAGTGATTAAGTAGTACTGAAATTTGTATTTTTTTTTCTTTTCTTTCTAGATATTATTGCTTCGTTACTGAATGTAATGATCCTAAGGCTTGTACAATAATATTGAGAGGAGCTAGCAAAGATATCTTAAATGAGATTGAAAGAAATCTTCAAGACGCTATGCAAGTAGCTCGTAATGTAATGCTGGAACCCAAATTGGTTTCAGGAGGTGGAGCTGTTGAAATGGCTGTAGCTCAGGTAAATTGAACTGAATATGTAAATGAGTGGGAAAAATTGTAACTTGTAATTGGTCGTAGAACATTGATTAGAATTCAGTGATAACCCTGTAACTAGAATAAAACATGCATAATATATATAGCATTGAAGGTCTCTTTTATTGTTTCAGATTCTGAATGAAAAATCAAAAATGATGACTGGAGTTCATCAGTGGCCTTACCGTGCAGTTGCTCAAGCTCTGGAAATAATTCCACGAACTTTAATACAGAATTGTGGGGGAAAAACAATTAGAACTTTGACAGCTCTTAGAGTAAGTATTTTTCTTTCTATTTTCAAAAAGACTTTTACAATCCTCTAATCGTTGACAATGCCAATTACCCAATGAAATCATGATGTAGATGGTTCAGGTAAATGGAATAAAAAAAAAACAAAAACCTAATCTCAAAAGATTAAAATGGGTTTGAAATCAGACAAAGCTCAATAGAAAACATTGGAAGTGTCATTGTAATTAAATTCTGGAATACTTGCATTGTTTTAGTAAATTAGTTAATTGGCACTTCAGACAATCGGATTTTGAAAAAACAAATCTTTAAGTTTTACTGAAGCAGTAAATAACACTTTAAAAAGCTTGAGAAAGAAAAGAAGGCATACTTTCCGAAAATTTGCTTAATATATTTTTTGTGGAGATGTTGTATATTTGTTAAATAACATTTTACTTTTAATTGTTATTGAATCATGATTAGGGACAACTCTGAGTGACATTATTAGTTACGTTTATAAATTATACAGTGAAACTTGGATAATTCGAAGCTGAAGGGACCAGAGAAAAAGTTCGAATTATCCAAAAATTTGAATTATATATATCTCTCAAACTGAAGAGAAATAAAAAAGATTAACTCCACAGTCAAAGATTTAACACATAAACTTTATCTAAGAATACTGCTACATTTTTTTTTTTTTTTTTTTTCATTAAATCAAACATTTTTTACTAGCTTAATTATTTGTTACTTTCAAAAAACAAGGCAGATATTTTTAATTGCTTCATTGAATGCAATCTTTGTGTCCTAGCATATGATTCCAACCTCTGGGTTGCCAGGTCCTCTCGTTCTTTTTCTATTTTTTCCATTGCCATTTTGCTGCTCAAGATTTTATCTTTGTTCTTCAAATATGTCGATAACATGTTGGATGGAATTCCAAATTCCTTGGCGATTTCCGATTTCTTTTTAAGGCCTTTTTCCACTTCCTTAATCACCGCTACCTTTTCAGCTAATGTTAATGACTTATAAGGAGCTTTAGCTTTTGACAATGGCATAGTAAGAGCATATGAACAATACTTAAAGCACAAGCACAAAAACTAAAAATGTATATAACCGCATTAAATCATTCACAGGAAGCGCACGTGACTCTCCCCGGGTGTGAGAGGGGAGGGTAACAACAGAGGGTGGACAGAAAAATCCTCAAAAATCCCCACATAGTGACATTCCAACCCTCGCTTTTGTTTTCCTTAGAAAGACTGTCAAAATAAATAATGTATCTTAGCTGAGAAAAGTCTCATTTTTACCGTAATATTTTAAGGACAATCGTACGAAAAATTCGAATTATCCACGATTTTTTAACATTATTTTAATACAGAATTCTAGGGACCGAGCAAAAAATTTGAATTATCCAGAATTTCGAATTAAACAAGTTCGAATTATCCAAGTTTCACTGTATTTGCAAATTAGTAAAAATCTAAACTTGAATTTCTTGACTATTTGCTCAGTGAAGTAAGAGTTCAATGAAAACATATTTGTTAAATGATGGGCATTCCTTCAAAATAAATTTTCACTTAATTTTGCATAGACATTATTGCACTTACTGTCTTGTCTGAACATTACCCTCAAAACCCAAACCGAAGATATGGTTAATCCTTCCATCTTGCCCTCAGACTTGCAGTCTCTTTTATCTGCTAGGTTGTTCTTAAATGCTAATTTTGAAATCCTCTATTTGGCATCCATCATTTTTTATCCATTTTTTTTTCTGACAGTTTTATATATTTCTTGAACTATGTTTCCAATGTATAATTGTGAATAAAGTTTGTTATTTTTCCTTTTGCCCAGTCTTGTCAATTCCATAAGTGATTATAAGAATTTCATCTGTGCTGCTTCCAATCTTTGTCTGTTTTGATGTTTTAGAATCCAACTCTCACTTCTTTACTTGATAGCTGACTTTGATATTATATTATGTTATCTTACTTGTTTCTTTGGATATTTACTTTCTAAAACTTATTATTATACCATTCATTCTGATATATGTTTAGAATGATTATAACTAATATGTTTGTGTACATATGATTGTAACTGGACAACATTATTATATTGGGATATTGTGTTTCCTAGGTATTTGAAATGTGATACTTAATTCTATTATTTTGTCATTTAGATAAATTTCTACCCTTTGTTTTGGCACATTGCCGTAGCTTTTGTTTTGGTGTTGGAGATTTTCATTTTATATTTTTCCACTATTTATTTAAATTGTTGGCAGCACTCTACAGTTTATCATCTGATTTAGCAATTAATACTTGATCATCTGCATATAGTAATGTATTTAGTATTACATTATTTCCTAATGGAATTCCATTGGAGTTATATATATATATATATTAAAGAGCAGCAGAGAAAGGCCATAAGCATGTCTCGCACTTTAATTAGTGTCGATAATTTTTTCAAACATTATTAAACAGATTAGATAAATTTTCATTTAATTTATTAACTGCATATTTGAATAATTCTATGCATTTACCTTCTAAAGGGCTGAGACTTTTCCTATTCTTTGATATTTTTTTTTAAACTTCTTTTAATTCCTCCATGTTTATATTATGAATCTCCGTTAGAACATTGTTTGGTTCTTTTTCATTATTTCTATTATTATCTGTTTGATATATCTTATTCTAAAATGAAATATAAAATCTAATGTAATGTCTAATCCAGTCATCTCTTTTGTGATCAAGTTTATTCTTAGATTATCATTTTCTGCTTTTTGAAGTTGTTTAAAAATTTTAAAACCGGCCCTTTGTGGTCCAATAATGTAATGTTCTAAAACAGTGTTCGCAACTCCTTGTGGCACATCAAAATGATAATCCCCTCAAAAGCATATGTTAATGGCACTATTAATTCAAATTCTAATTCATTGTCAAAATCACAAGTCGGTTTCAATCGGAGCCGATGTCAGCCCAATTGTAATCACAATTTTCTGACTATTTCAGAGTACAGCTGTGATAAAACTGAAATTATAAGATGCAAGACCTATACTCTTCAAAGGGAAGAAGGGGCATCTTATTTAATCAATGCATCGGCAGAGTGAGAAATACAAACATATAAAACACCTTAACTGGGAGCAAATAAATAAACAAATAAAACTTTACATTTAATTTATTACAATACGTAAAAGTTAGCTGCACACCTGTCATTTTGTGGCGTCACACCACCGGCTGCGGAAGTCTAAGTGTTTAACAGATCTCTCCCAATCCTCTACATATTTTTCTTGACATTTTTCTATTGTGCTTGCACTTTTTTATAATTAATGTATTGATCATTGTTTTTGTTTTGTAAATAAGTTTTTAAAGCTTTTTTTTTTTTTTTCCTTTTCGATTATTTCTTATTATATCTTTGTTCCAGATTCTAAGCTATTTTTTCTTTTTGTCTACATTATATCCCAAATTTCCCTATGCCGATATTAATTCTGCTTTGATGTTTTTTCAGTCCGTCTCAATATCATTGGTATTGAGATTTTGTATTTTAATCTATTTTTATATAGATTTCTAATACTTTTCTTTCCTAAGAAATTAATTTTAAGTTATTTGTGATATAATTGTTTGCAATTGTTTTTTCTTCTGAAATGTTTGTCTGTTTATAAATCCTAATCTGCTCTCTTATCAACATACGATCACTGTCGATTTTGCTTTCTCTAAAAACTCTTGTATCCCTGACGTTATTATGAAGTTATTAATGATAACAGTCTAGTATTGATCTGGTTCCTCTGACTTCCCATGTATACTTAAATTTACAAAAAAAAAAAAAAAAAACCACTTATTTTGAAGTTACTGAAAATCTACAACAAAATTTCGTTATTATTGATTACTTGGCTCACTTTCTGATCTGATGCATAATAATTTATCTCTTTATTGTCGTTTGGTCCCAATGAAGCCCACTTGTTAACATAAAAAAAACATACGATTTTGTGAAATAAAAATTTTAACATTTAAACTTAGGCATGGCTTAATTATTAAAAGGGCTATTTATTTATAAATAGATAAAAAATATCACTTGCATTCTGAGACAGTTAAGCTTTTGAAGAATTAACGTTGTGTTATTTTTTGTTTATTTTTTTTAATAAAAAAACAGGCCAAACATGCCATTCCTGGAAACAGCAGCTGGGGAGTAGATGGTACTACAGGAGAAATAGTTGATATGAAAGAATTGGGTATTTGGGAACCATTGGCTGTTAAATTGCAAGTCTACAAGACTGCTATTGAGGTAAGGTGTTACACAATCCTTATTAAGTTTTGTATAGTAATTCTTTGAACACAATTTTATTTTAGTAACTTTTAATGCAAAAAGCGACATAATTTACAGGATATGGGTATCAGCAAGAATAGGAATACTTAATTTTATTTATTTATAAAAGTGTTTCACTAAATTTATTTAGAATTTATTCACTTGTGTCTTAATTTCAAATAGAGATTTCTGTTGCTAACAATTATAAGCAAAGCCTAACAGTTTTTTTTTTTAATCCTGCATTTTATTACAATTTAATATTGTTGCTTATGTATATATATATTTTTTTTTTTTAAGACTGCCATTTTGTTACTTCGCATTGATGGCATTGTATCTGGTTCCAAGAAAAAAGACAGAGAAGACGGAGGAATGAAACCTGAAAGTGCTCCAGAACCAAAGGCTCAAGAAGAATAATTGCTGGGGAACAATTTCTGTTTTATTAACTTGTTAAACATGCTTTACATTGAAAAATTCCATTCCTGCTTTTCATATGAAATAATTAATTTAATTTGTTGTACTAAGCTTTGCGCATTATCGTATATATATATATGTTTAAAAAAAAAAAAATTGACACTATGGATCTAAATTATTTTCTTTTTCAATAAAATATTATTTAAATGCAATGGCTCTGAAGTAAATTGTGTATCTTAAATAAATAATGCAAAAGAAAAATAAATAAATAAAAAACAGGAAACAGTTGCAATAAATCTCAAAAACAATTAAAATAGTGATTAATGATTCATCAAAGAAGATATAGAACTAATTATAATCCTTGCAACGGTTCTTTAGCCCTCTGGAAAATTATCATCTACGACTATTAATGCTGCTCGTTTTGCAGGACAACAAATGTTCTTGCTGATGAAAGCCTATCAATTCGTTGATGAGTAATTTCGTTAACAGAATTGAAATTCTTCTGTTTTTAAAACAATCATCTTTAAGAATAATCACCTTGGATTGACTGTTGATTGCTTTTCTTTTAAAGTTTTGAATGTGAAGCATAGACTGCCATTTTTTTTTTTTTTTTCAGTCTGCCATGCTGAGCAAACTGCCAGGACACTGCAATCGATGATGTGTTGCATTCTGGGAGAACTCAAGAACCACTGCGATGATTACAGAGCTTTATGGAAAGTCACATATCTTCTTTGACCTATAGAATTAAAACTGTAATTAGCACTTAGAGTGGTGAGCACCAAGCTTCTGTTAAAATTGATTATCAATGACTCAGACAAAATTTAGCTGCCAATTTTCTTCTGTTAAATCATTTATCATTTCCAAAACTCCCATCAGCCCTGCCCTGTTCACCGTTTCGAAACTATCTGACATAGGCTGTGATTTTGATAATGGATTCTCTACTAGTTTGGAGAATAATTTTAGATAGGGCTAATCCATTTGGAGTTACTTAAAGGAACATTTGGCCCACTTCTTTTCACCGTGGAAGCAGCTATTTTGAAAAGTACTAGCACATGTGAACAGTGATCTGGAAATGATAATGATATTAACCAATCAAAGCCACTTTCAGAAACACAACACATTATCAATGATTCATAAGTAAAGAAACGATTGTCTAATGGTGCTTGTGAAAATCAACTTTTATTTGAAGGCCTGTAGATCTTCTGTCACACTCAATTAACAACTGCTTTGACAAGAGTTTTGATGAACACCACCCTTAATCCTAAAAAATTGATATGTAAAATTTAAAAAAAAAAAAAAAAAAAAAGTTCTTTTACAACTATAAAAATTCCTGTCCAAATTGAAATAAACAGGTAACCTCTTTCATTCAAGCTGAATTAAACAGACAAATATCTGAGGAACTTGTGGATAAAAATAAATAGGGCTGGAAAAACTCAAAGTGGGTTGGGGAGATTTGTATCAGTAGATAATTAAGGATATTAAATGCAAAAGAAAACAAACCAGATGCATTCAGAAGTAATTAATCTTGTCAATGTGTAGGAAGCTTAAACAAAGAGAGGTAGAAATCTTAATATAAACAAGAATTAACAGGATATGTAATAATTATATATATCTCCACTGTTGAAAAAAGAACGATGCATCCCTAAAAAAATAGAGCTGCAAAACTCTGTATGCTAATTCCTTTCGGTTAGATATGCACATAATTAAAATTTCATTGCCATTGAATACACCAGGCATTCCCAGAGTGCATGATGAGGGCACATTCTGGGACCAATATAAGAACACATTGACAGACGAATCTGAGTGGTATTGATAATTCGTTATGCTAAATAATCTGTGAAGATGCCATTAAGACACATCTGTCGGCAGTACCAGCAACTGAGTGTGACTTTGAAAGAAGTTACATCATAGGCTTATAGAAGCTGAATAGTTATGGAGATGTGTCTGCGGTCATCTTGGTCGGGGCGATAAAGCAGTTGGACAATGTTGGCAGCTCCAGCCAAAGGCACATAACTTCCTCCACGCATTTTAAACCATTTGGAATCCCATTTGGCAATACTGGCAGAGAAATCATGACTGCACCATACATTGGCTTCATCACTGCCAGAGGAGAATTTATTGTGTTACCATTGATCTGTAATAAAAGTTCTTTGCTATGAAAATGTAATAGTTTCTTTATCTTCACGTACTCATTATGTGTGAAGTTTCAGTTTGTAATCCTACAGTGCATTCGTGCCACTTTGTTCATTGCAAACAACTTATTCATAGAAGAATGGTTTGTTTTGAAATAGTCGTGTTCCCTGCTATTGTATTCCATAACCCTGTAGTGACAGTCAACATCTAGAGTGATTATCTCTACATAATAGCTGACATTTCATTTTTTTGGTATATTCGCACTTGCAAAAGCTCTTCTTGAAGTTTGTATATCTGTCTGTACATATGAAATAAGTAGATCCCAAGTAAACTGATATTCGTGAAACTTCGTATGTATCAAGGAATTAAATCAAATACAAATATCATTGGATGAATATTAAGGGCCTTAAGTTTATTTTAGCCTACTTCCTGGGAAAGTTGATTTTCATAAAACCAGTCCATCTGTGTGTATATATATATATTCCTAAATAATTTTTAAACTAAATGAATTGTCTTGAAACTTGGCATTCATTATGGACATGGGATGATCTGACTAAATTTCAAAATTTTTCTTTAAGGATGCTTGCTGAAAAATATCCATAGAAGCAAAACAATGATTTCTACCTATGTTCATTAATTATTTTAACTAATCCACTAATTTCCACATGATTTTTTTTTATGATAAAATTAATTAATTGGATTTAGACAACTTAAGTATTTTTTTTTAATGGAAAACTTTGAGGATATATGATGCGTGTGAGTAGTGTTATATTTTGGCTTACCGCATATATCCTGGATATTTTTTTGCAAAGAGCATAAATAGTAAAAAATAAATAAATAAAAGGGTGATTCACTTGTGTTTTGGATGGGCATAAATAATGTATTGTTGTTAATGTCCAAACGTAGCATGATAGCCGTGTAATAAAGTAACGTTGTTGGTGGAAACAAAAGATTAACTTGGTGACGTTAAAATAAACAGTGTGGTAGTAAAAACTTCAAAGTGGGAAGTTTGGCATCTTTCAGAAGTATTGATACGTATTATCTTACCGAACTAAGTTGGTGGATATCCCAAATGGATTCACAGTTTGGAGATACAGTGTGATTCCTGTAAATAACAAAAGGCAATGTTTCAGAGAAGACGACGCGACGTTGAATATACGAATAATATGATTCCAGAATCCTGAAGTTTGGAGCAAACGTTATTTGGAAACCATAGCACCCAGAAGTCAACTATTGGGTGATTAACGATTTCTATACAACTACAGGTAAAGTGAACTTTGTCTATATCTTCGCAACTGTGAATTACGCCGCGTAAAGACTTCGGAGTTAATGTAGAAGTGATGATCACTATTAGGTTTACTTCAAAAATAGATAAGAAGATAGGATTGCAGTTAATGCCATAATAAGAGAATATAATTAGTTATTTCAGTTAATCAAGTTTCCGAGTCATTAAATTTACTCTTAGCAACATCTGCTAGACATTCATTTATCCGCAGCTTCACTCAAACAAGTTAGTTTAAAATTCACTTACAAACTTGTACAGTTTATCTTCAGCAGATACTAAAATTTAAGAAATGGGCAAACTTTTAATTCTGTTGTTTTCCCGATTTACAAAAAAAACGAAAATAATAAAAATCCCCACAAGATTTTAAGGAAACTGCATTAACGCCTTTCAAAAACTAATTATTTAAGTAATTTTGCCTACCACTGTTCCAGCCATGTACATCACGTTTTCTATTAGTGATGACTTTGGAAATCACTACTTCCGTTGACGGCCAAGTCAAAATGCCTAATAAATGCAAGTTTATCAACATTAAAATGACTTCAAATTTTGAAAAATAGTTGTTTTTAATATAAAAAAATATAACTAATATAATATAACTAAACTTTAAGGAAAAGGAAAAAAAAATGGAATACTTATAATATTACTTAAATAAACAATACAGTGTTAGATTAATTAATTAATTTTTTTTCTGCTTTAATTTACTTCTGCAATTTTATGATTAAAATTTAAGTTTCAAATAATATTCCCGAGGCATATAATACAAGCTTGGAAACAGGAAGTCAGCACTCTGGAAATTCCATTCGTGGAGCATTTTCGTTACAGTGTCAGTAGTAATTTCTCGAATATGCTTTTAACAATTTAAAAAGTAGTGATATATCTTTGCTTAAGTTAGGAATAAAACTGGGTTAAACTTTGGATTACGTTATCCCGGCGGCATTGGTGACTTGCTGCATACTGTTATCTCAAAATCGTAGTTGGCCAGATGAGGTTTAGTTTTTCTAGTAAAAGATTGTGCAAAACCATTTTGAAATAGGCATTCTACTATTTACTAGTTAACTGTTCATTTCACATTATCAGCCGTCTTAAAAATAGTGCGACGCGACGGCCGCCGGCTATCGGGTGGCCATTGGGGGTACCGTAATCTAAAGTTTAACCTACACCCTGTAAAGAAAATATAAACTCTCCCAAGTATTTCAAATAACTTTTAATTACAGGATTTGTTTACTTCCCTTTTTTTTCATAGTCTATTTAACAGCAATAAATTCATGTACCATTTAAACATCTCAAACATTTTGAGTAGTTTTTAAATTAAAAAATAAAAATCACTTTTCAACTGTAAAGAAAATATAAACTCAAAACATAATATTTCGAAAATTATTGAAATTAATAACGTGTTGGTCCTCCTTTCTTCTCTATAATTTCTATCATTCTGTCAGGCATTGTCCCAATTGATTTTTTCAAATCGGACATCTTTATTTGGTCCCAAGCATTCCAAATTGCAACCTTCAGATCATTCAAGTGATGATACTGTTTGTTTCGGCCATATACAATGTTTGACATCCAACCCCACACGTTTTCAATGGGGTTTAGGTCAGGTGAACGGGAGGGCCATGGAATGACATCATTTTTCTCTTTTTTTAAACCACGCTTTGGTGGATTTTGACGCACGTATAGAAGCATTGTCTTGTTGATATTGCCAATTTGGCCCTCCTAGAAGGGCTCCAAATGGTAATAAGAGTCCATCTTGCCTTCCACAAACACTGTATCTGCCTTACCTCCTGCCCCAAATGCAGCCCACACCATCACTCCACCCCCACCTTGTTGTCTGCTTAATCTTATCTACGACGGAGTGCGTACATCATGCCGTATGCGGAATATCCGTCAGGGCCGTCAAGACAGAAACATTTTTCATCAGAAAAAACTATTTCGTTCCACCTTTGATGCCATTTTACAGTTTTCTTAGCCCAGTCAAGTAGGCTGGAACGATGAGTGGCAGTGAGCTTGGGTTTAGCTTTCAGTTTTACAAACTTCATGTGATTATTTGACGTTAAGCTTTTCCATACAATTTGGTGAGATACAATCTTTGGCAACACACGAGCAATTTCACGGGTGGACATCTGATCAGACGCAGCAAGATCTTGAATTCTCCGGTGGTCCCGAGGTGAGAGTTTTGGAGGTCTATCTGGTATTTTTGTGGTTCCATAACTATCACCTTTCTTGATGACATTTTGAATAACAGTCTGTGAACGATTTAATTCTGAGGCTATTTGCCTTGTTGACTTTTTTTTGATCCAGGAGAAAATGAAGTTTTCATATTTGTCAGTTAATGAATTTCCACGAGGCATGATAAAGTAGTGGCATATGTTTCTACGAAAATGAATGGATTACATACTTTAGCCTCTTTTAGTTATCTTTATGCAAATTTGGGATATTCCAATCACTTTGCAGGTGTCAAAATCAAAACATTTCTTAGCGAGTTTATATTTTCTTTATAGTTGAAAATTGATTTTATTTTTTAATTTAAAAACTACTCAAAATGTTTGGGATATTTAAATGGTACATGAATTAATTTCTTTTAAATAGACTAACAAGTAAGAAAAAAAATTGAAAGTAAACAAATCTTGTAATGAAAAGTTATTTGAAATACAGTACAACATCGTTTATCTGGACTAACTGGGACCAAAGGCAATCCGGAAAATCGAAAATCCGGGTAATAAGCAAAACAAATCCTTAAATAAGCAGACTTACCGTTTCTTACGATAAAAAACTCTGTTTTGTAACAAAATTCCATAGAATTGTTTACAAGACATTAAAAGATATAAAAATAACTTTTCACATCATTTCTTAAAACTGTACATTTAATCAAAATAAAAAGCGAATGTTTGACGTATTTATAGTTATGTTATTGTTATCATAGTTAAAAATTATTATCTATGTGAACATTAAATAAAAAAAAAAATGTCTACAAATCTGATTCGGAGATCAGGATAAACGAGGTTGTACTGTTGTGAGTTTATACTTTCTTTGCAGGGTAAAACTGGAGTGTATAGAATGAGTCCGATCAAAAAAAAATCTTCTAACTTAAACACAGACTTTAATTAATTGTCACGCAACATTGAAAACATTGGAATAGAACAGCGTTTCCCAACCGGTGGGTCGCGGAAGGGTCACAGGTGGTCGCGACTTGATCCTAAAACTATCAGAAACCATCAGAAAAGATCAGAAAAATCAAAAATCGATCATATAACTTATAACGAAGGGATACGATACAAATATGGTTTTATTCTATATTCTTCTATTCTATATATGAGGAGGTATTCCGATAAGGAAAGGTGGGTCGCCAGCTGAAAAAGGTTGGGAACCGCTGGAATAGAATACTGCAATTTAAATTCCCTCGTGGACCAAAAGACAAAGAGGTTGTTGAAATATTTTTTTTTTAGGATTATTTATAAACATTTGGAAGGTTTTGTACAAACATTTACCGTATTTACGCGCATAATTTCCCTCATCGCGTATTTTCCCCACCCCAGTTTTTGTGGATTACAAAATTCAATTTTTATTTTTATCGCATAATTTCCCCACCTCTACTTCAACGCGTTTCCAACATGATTTGACTGGCGGTCAACTCACGACGACGCGACAATGTACCGTTACTTCCGCATTTCTCTATCCCACGCTACTTTAGGGGAAGATTCCACCCCCACCCTGGTCAGTACAAGAGCAGATTCCTTCTGAATCAGTACAACAATTTCGAGTGTTTTGTGAAAACATGAAGTTCGCGAATAAAGTTAAGTTCTCTATTAGCAGGCAGCTGATGCTGACGTCATGCGGTGAGCAGCTATAAAGATGGCGGGCTGCGCTGCGTGAGTTACGAAATTACGTCACAGTCGCATACACACTTCCGTGCATGCCTATTGCTTAACTGTACTTTGAAGAAAAAACAAATGTTGAGATGTGATTTTTTATATTTTAAATGTTGCGTGTTAATAAAATTGTTGTTAATTACATTTCTTGCTTTAAAAATCAATATTTAACATGGTTTTCCTTACACTTTCACCATATTTTTTTCCCTCAAATTGAAAAACATCGCGTAATTTCCCCCCCCCCTTTTTTTTTGTCAAAATATTGATAAAAAAAAAGGGGAAATTATGCGAGTAAATACGGTATTTTAGGAAAAGTAACGATGTAAATATAAAGGACGAGTGTTTATATCAGCTTTTTCCAGATATAACGACTTTAGTAAGTTGTATATTTGGCAATTGTCGTTTTCACGAATATGGAAAATCTGATTCTTGCCCATCTTGATAAGTTTCCAGGTTCTCATCCTTACGAGTATGAGATTCAAGAGATGTAAACAACAAAAGACCTCGCAGATACTCAGGCGAGCAGACTGAATGACAGGAGAAAACCATAAAGAGCTCCTGAATTTATGGTTTCCAGTAATAGAATAGTCTGTAAGAACAACTGCCGAAACAGCAAAAAAAGGAAATTATAATAATAACAGCTTCGCTCATTAGTTGAAGCATGCATTAGATCAGATCTAATTAAAGACGATTATTGTGCAAAATAAAATTTATATTTTTATTTTATTTTAAATGCATGTAAGGGACTACTGACAATAAGTAATGCATTATCGTAAGCTTAATTTTTATTCCATAAATTTGTTAATAATCAATTTTATTGAATTCGAGAGAAATATTTTCTCTGATGTAAAAATGAGAATTAAAGAAATACTAGTTATTAAGGACGTCCTTCTGAATACCTTAGTAATGCAAAAAGAATAGTCATTTAATATATCAATGATACTATAAGGGGTGGGAGGATGTAGGCGAACGACTTTGCAGTGCAATCACTCACTTCACCAGTCAGAAGACCAATCAGCAGGAGCTGGTGTTTTCAATTGATGGAGCAACTAATAACTGGAGACAAAAAAAGTACTTTTAAATCGAAATTAAAATAAATGTACCAGATTTAAGAGTAAATTGAATTAAATTTAACTTTAAATTAATAGCACATCTGCAAATCTAAATGCAGGCTAGCCAATTTGATCTAATTAAAAAAGTAATTACAAGAATTTCAAAAAAAAAAAAAAAAAAATATTATCTCACCTTTTCTCTAATCCCCAGTTTCAGGAAGGAGTATTATCAGCTGGTATTTAAAAAAAAGTCATAACAAGCAATTAATGCTATATTGTTTATGCAAAAGATTGATGCTATAATATTGACTTTGTGGCAACCCTCTACTGCTGTTTTCTTTGAATTAATACCATCATTTTATAATATTTACTGTATCTTTTGGCTCTCTTCCTAAAAATGGCGGTTAGAATTAGTTTCGCTTTCGATTTGATACATCATTTCAGCTAAGATTTTTCTTTCCGTGAGAGTTGTCACGAGATGTTAATGAATTATTTATTAACATTATAAAATAAATAATTATTTTTGATGGGAAAACTTTTATTAATAAAGACATGTTTCAAGATTATTTGTAATATTCGAATTTTCATTTGCTTCCGGTTCGGGGAAAGGTGGCAGCAGAGGTGGGGTTGTTGCGGTTAGAATTTGCGACATCTGCTGTAGAAATGTAGTTACTGCAGTTGCTTTATAGAATTCCTTTGTAGTGCATCTCCAACTTAATGTCTCAGTGCAGACAATATTCTTTTTTCATGCCCTCTCATACCTCTTTCAGTCGGTTGATCATATCACCGAGAATCCCTTCTAAGCCTAATGGCGAACATGGACTGGAGTTCTTTGCCCAGTGTCATCATCGTTGAAATTTTTACTTATCTTTCCGTGAACGATAAGTTAGCTGCAGCAGCCACCTGCAAAACATGGAGACATTGCTTATTTTCACCTTCGACTTGGAGACGCATCATTTTCAAAGTAAATTCATATGAGAATGGCAACGAAAGATCGAAATACTTGGCTTCGAAATGTGGAAGGTTCGTCAAGATTGCAGTCATTGAGCTGGACTCAATGAATCCCTCAGATGTTCGTGATTGTCTTGAAATTTTAGAAAGACTTTCTATTAATCCTTATCTTCAGAAATTGGGCATTAGGCCCACCAGTTGTCGATTAGAATATCAAGACCGAACCATTATTGACAAGTAAGTAAGGATAAGAGCATTATGAATTATTGGCGTTAATGATGAGTTAATCAGCTAAATTTTGAAATAGAAAACATAAGAGAGAAGTAATGTTTAGAGTATATTTATGCAAAGTTAGATTATGCGTTTTAATGGGAAAAAAATTCAAATAAAAGTATGCTCATCTTAAACTATTAGAATTTATTAATTTATAAGAAATCTAATGCCGTTAATAACTTAAATATCTTGTAATTAATTTAAATTTTAAGGATTGGCATTAAGAGCAAGCGATTCTCAATGATAAATTATAAAAAAAAGGCTGTTATTTCTTAGTCATTCGTCCATTACGGTAATCATTAGTGGCCAAGTTTTTAATGTAAGCTACTGTAGAAACATATTGTATTGTACTTCGCATTTATTAGCTTATTTTTCTGACCTTTCATTTTTTTTTTTCCTACAGAACTTCCTGTTTTTCTTTATGATTTCATCGAAATATGAAATATGCGTCTACCTTCTTCTTTCCCATTAAATCATCTCTTTTATTTTTATTAACAAATATTTCCTTGCACTTTAAAGGTATTTTGATCATAGACATTCAGCGTTTTAAAGTTGTAACTGACAGTGGCAGCTTTGAACAATGTGTAAATTAGAAAATGTGTAAATAGAAGAATATTCTTCGGAAGGGAAATGACTCCTCAAAAACTAAAGACAAAATAAAAAACAATAATATTTTATTATTCTTTAGTTCTTGAGGGGGTCATTTCCCCCAAAGAATACATTTCTCTTCCCTTCATATACCTTTTGGGACTCCTTTTGGGAATGGTTGAGTAGCCTTCGCAGATGAGATCCCAATAAGCTCGAAACAGCTGTCCCAAGGTCTCATCTTGACTCAAAAGGCATTACATTATTTTATTATGAATTGGTTTCTTTGTTCACCCGTTAGAGGGTTTTTCTTATTATTATTTTATTTATTTCTTTGTGGTGAGCATTTAGCTGCCTAAGGATTTGATTTCAACAATATATTGTTGTTTATTATTTTGTTGTCTTTTGTTCTTAATGAGCCATTTCCCATCCGAAGAATATATTGCTCTTCCCCTCGTACGCCTTTTGGGTCGTGCACTGGCTGAGGAGCCTTGGCTGATGAGAGCCTAATAAGCTCGAAACAGCTGTACCAAGGTCTCAGCTTGACTCAAAAGGCATTACATTTTTCATTTTATTATAAATAGAAGAATTGTATTACTATTCGTTAGAAACCAAACTTTTTAAATTATACCGGTACAAACAAACCGGTAAATTATACCGGTAATTATATAATTACTACCTCTGTATTTTTATTTTAATTAATCAGATTCAGAAATGATTGCTTCTGTCTTGAGTTATTAGTAATTTTAAATAAAAATTTACTATTAATTTAATGTTGCTACCAACTTGAGAGATTATAATAATGTCTTCATGGCCTAACAGTTGCATGGTAACTACTGTCAGTGGTTTCGTGTAACATATAGGAAAAATCCCTACTATTTTCTTCATATATGCACTAAAGACCAGTAACCTTGTTACTAGTCTAAAATATTTAGCTCCTCCTGTTACTTGAAGCTAAAGCTATTGGAGGACTGTGAAACTCTTTAAGTTGAAGTAATCTAATTAGTTTCACATTGACAACTTCCAGAGGGAAGGCACGCTTTTTATAATTAGGGGGGAAACACTTGAAAAAGGACTTGAGTGTAAGATAGTCCGAATACGTACCTGGTAATGTTATTTTATTAATTTTTATCTTTTTATTTGTGCTTGTTCATTGGATTAATTATTTAGATTTGGATTTTGGCACGTTAATTGAATTTCATATAATTTAATTAGTGTTTATGTCCTGCATTTTCTATAATCTTTTCTCTTTATCTTCTTCTGTTTTTAAGTATCTACAGTTAAAAAGAATCTAATCGTTTACAGATAATTATATGATTAAAACAATTTTCTAATAATCCTACATAAATTGTTTTGGGAAGTTAGTCATATTTTGATAACTAATTGAAAAACCTTCTGAAATTAACAACATTTTAATTATAATACTGTAATTACTGTTTTTTTTTCATAAAGGTTTGTTAGGATCAATCCATACCAAATGGTCCAGCACTGGTTGCTTGACCATTTTTAAAAAAATAGATTTTTTTTTACTGTTGTTACCCCTAAACATGAGTAGTTCAAAACAGGCATTATTTTTTTTTTATTTGACTGTTTAAAAATGGCGTCCATTTTTGTTTTATGGTTTCCGACATTTTTGGCCTTTGCAGACAGTTGCGGTAAATTTGATAACTCAGCTAAGAAAAATGATAGAAAGCTGTGGTAAAAAACATTATTTTCAGTCCCTGGAATTCTCAAATCTTTTTCAGGCTTTCTATGTGCTACAGATTTCATCCTTTTTGACAAGAATGAAAGTAATCCCCTTTATCTTTTCAGTACAAAAGATGTACATATCTTCAATGTTTAGGATCAGATTTGTTATTGCTCTCTGCAAGCTAGCCTTCGTCTCTCTTTTGGTGTAACCCTACTCCATCGCATGCATTTTTTCCGGAAAATGTATAGTATTCCAGGGACTCAAAAGTTTCATAAATTGCATAGTGTTGCTGAAAATATTATTAGATGTTACATGACATCAAAATCAGAACAATTTGAAGATCATGTATCAACAAGATTGTACATCTGAGTTTTCAACTAAGTGATACTGTTGCATATATCTATGATGGATAGTGGTGGATTGCAGAAATCGAGGACATCACAAAACAAGGATGTTTGTGTTCTATCACCCAGCAAGCCCAGAAACCTCCTTCAAAAAGTCAGTTGTTGACAGAGTGTGGGTGCCTGTTGAAAATGTTGTTTGGAAAATCTCTGCTTTGGAACTGACAACAGTAACATGCCGCTTACATGTTATTTTCGAGAAGTTGTCTGAAGAAATATCTCAACTGCTTAATCAACACATATCTTAAAACAATTAATTGGGGGTAAGTTAATGGACTTTTTAAAACACACAATGTAACTATTGACTGTAACAAATGTATGATGGTTTACTAAACATTGAATTGTACAAGTAGTGTTATAATAGCCTAGCGTTAATTTGTCTATTTTTCACCAAATTCCCCGAGCTGTAATTTTGTTCTCCATGGAATATCAAATTCAAAAGTTTTTTCACAGGTACTTCTCATAAAGTTCTGTTTTTACTGTAAATATCAAATTTTTATTAAATCCCCCACCAGAGATATTGGGGCTCAAATTTTGAGAAAAAAAAAAAAAAAAAGAAGAAGAAAAACGAGCATTTTCAAAGAGCTATAACTAAAAGAGGAAGCCAGTAACAGAATTGAAATATTTTCTGCTAAACCTTTTAGATGTATAACTTTCCTCTAAAAAAATTATAGTTTTTCTACTTCATTCCTTCCTGCTAAAAAGAAAACCTGTAACTTTGATTTTTGTTCAAAAGTGAATATCAGTTTTGGTTCTAAAGTTTAGTCATTTGCATTAGAGATATGGTAAAAAGGTATAGGACATAAAATGTAGCTTAAAATGTGCTGAAAATAATGTTTTTTACCACAGCCTTCTATCATTTTTCTTAGCTGAGTTATCAAATTTACTGCAACTGTCTGCAAACGCCAAAAATGTCGGAAACCATAAAACAAAAATGAACACCATTTTTAAATGAAGTCAAATAAAAAAAAAAATGCCTGTTGTGAACTACTTGTGCATAGGGGTAACAACAGTAATAGTCATTTTTTTTTTTAAAAATGGTCAAGCAACCAATTTAATTCTTTCTGGACCATTTGATATGGACTGACTCGTTATTAATAATTTTGTTTTTGATAAATTTAAATAGACATTAATTATATGTCATCTTCACATTTTCTTTATTTCAGGTACATAGAAGTTTTAAAGATCATTATGAAAACATCCAAAAAACTGCAGGCAGTTTCTTTTGGTTGCATTGAAGAAATTTTAGATCATGCAGAAACTTTTGTAAGCCTTGTTGGACAGTATCAAGCCAGTAGCCTGAAAGCATTGCATATGTCCAGTGTGAAAGAAGACCCTGAGAATTATGCCATATTGAATATTACCCCAAATTTGTTCACTCCCTTTCTTAATCTCCAGACTTTAAGCATTGACTATGATTATTTGAGTAATGATCTCCTAAGAATGTTTTCAAATAGTAACCGAATCCCATTACTGTGTCTCAACATTCATGTTCATGCCATCAGTCCGCATCATTTAGCAGAAGATGAAGCATGGAAGCAATTAGTAAAGCATAGTCCAAATTTAGAAGTATCACTAACACTGTTACATTCCTTGCGTGCTCCAGAAGCTTTAATAGATATTTTGCAGCCCAGCATGCACCTGACTCATTATCGTCAGTATTTTTGTGGAGAAATCAATACTCCAGCCATTCATAATATGGCTCGTTTTTATAGTGGTACTTTGCAATCCATTGCAATTCTGGATTCGTTAGATGACAATTCCCATCCATGTTATTACAATGCACCAGATGAAGATCCATTTGTTATGCTTGCGTGGAGATGCCTGAACTTAAAAAAGTTCACCTTAATAGGTAATGTAATATTAAACTTAGAGCAATATATTTAATTATTGAATAAGCAATATATTGAAGCAGCTATCCATTTTAAACTGATGTCTTGCAATAAATTGCTGTCCTTTAAAACAAATGCAGCATAGAAATAATTATTTCAGCCGATAATGTCTTAGTTTAGCTTAGAACCAGCAAACCTGTCAAGTAAAATTTTTAGTGACCTTGGATTCTGAGGTCATTTTCTCAGTCACGTGACCTTTGATTTCGACCGGACTACCTTTAAAAAGTTCATCTCAATGAGAGGAACAACTTGTCTTTCATTTTGATCATCTAAAATGAATGGTTTAGAAGTTAACCTCATGTCATGCAACTTCCGGTTGACTCATGTCGATGAAAAATAAAATCTAGCCATCCTCAATATTAGACTAACGTTTGACACCTTATTTGTATTTTTGTGTCTCATGGTTTTGGAGGAGTAGCAGGCAGAAAAAAAACAAAAAAAACAAACCAATAATGGCCTTTAATATTTATATATATATAAATATATAAAAAAAATATAGATAGATAGATAGATAGATAGACAATATAGATTTCTTCCCCTCAAATTCCACGATAGCAACAGAGGTTAATTGTCTGCAGAACTCTTCCTTTGTAGATATAATAAATGTAGATGGAACATAAAGTCAAATTGCTAATAGATTTCTTCAATCATTTGCTAATTTTTATTTTGCAGAGAAACAAAATTTACTTTCTGAAGCCTTGTGGAATTGAATTTCTGGATCCTTCTCCAGCTGCAGTCAAGTCTTTTAACTGCAATAACTTTTGTGTGATAAACATGTTCGTTATTAAAAATAATTGTTTATTCATAAGGAAATTCACAAGATCTAATAATCGGCACTTCATAGATGGAAGGTTTCAGCCTTATTAGAATTGATTAAAAAAAAAAAAAAGGCTTTTATGGACAGTTGTTAATGATACAGCTGGTGATTGCAATAAAAGTGATCATATTTTCAGTCGTTTCTTCTACTTGATTGACCATGTGAAGGTACAAATTGCTGAAGATTTACTTGCTGAACATTGATATCTATAAAATAGTACTTTTTTTTAAATATATTTATCCAGATTTGAGTTGCCTTAATTTTGCTATAAATTTCGTAGCAGCCTCTGTAGTTTTCTTTATTTGTCATTCATTAATACCGAATAGCCCGGAGGCAGAATGTTTTTAATCTTTCTGCAACGATTGATGCTAAGACGAAAAACTTTCTGCGGGTGCGGGTGTTTTTTTCGTTTGTCCCGCAAAAAATGTTCTTTCTATATCAGGGGTGGGCGCACTTTTGTAAGGTAAGGGCTATCTCAAGTATACTCCAAGTGGCGCGGTCACCTTAAGACCATCCTCAACCAAAAAAAAAAAAAACGGAATCTCCAAATCCATGACCGCGATCGACGTCTTGCCCACCCCTTTTCTATATGATATCTTTCTGCAGCCCTCATTTTCATTCTGCAACAATGTCGCGCCGTTGCTTGGTATTCTGCTTCTGGGCCAAATAGGTATCAAGGTCTTTATAATTCAAGAGCAATTCATAATTATCAGCCTTCTGTTGGCTCTCTTTTTCCAGCCACATTGATTTACCTAATTCAGTCAGCTAACTCAAGGTTTTCTGGTAAGGTTGTAACAGTGAAACAGTCTTGACCAACTCCGAACCATCATTGTCATGCCTTTGTAAATTGTTTGTAATTCCAGAGAATGTTATGGTTTTGCACAAAATTAAATGTAATGTTGCACAAAAATTTCACGTGGAGAAGCAAATTGATCTGTTAAAAAAAATAGGGTTTCCATAACGATGTGGAATAATTCCAAAAGGATGATATAAATAGTTTAATAGTAACACTGACTAAATATAATCAACCTTAGCTACTAAGTCTAATTTTGAGAAAATAGTAAGCAAGGAAAATTCCACAGGGCTTCTTTTTTTGCTCCCTAAATAGCAACTAAACATATAAATAAAGGTAGAATATATCAAATAAACTAGTAATGTGACGATATAAGAAATTAGAGATATTGAAGTAAAAGTAAATCCAATGTCTAAATAAAGAAATTTAACGTGCAGAAAATTATTCAAAACAGAAACTAAGGCTGCACAAGAATAAGCAATAAAGCCTTTTGAGTCTTATTATCAGAGGGAATCAGGAATGGCGGTTTCGTCCTTCTTGGGCCTCATCAGCTCTATCTGCCCTCTCCAATAATAAATCTAGAAAGAAGCAAACATAAGTGGAAGTCACCCAACAGTGACCTTTTTCCTATCAATTATTAGGAAAAAGGTCTTTTAGATGCACTGTAGCACTTATTTTTTATTGTTTGATTTTGGGAGAACGTGGGTCTCAGAGACTCAGAAGGTATTACTGTTTATTCTTGTGCAGCTTTGGTTTCTGTTCAGAATAATTTTCTGCACGTTAAATTTCTTTATTTAAGTTAATTTACCTTTTTAGTTTGTTTGTTTATAATCAAAAGCCTCTCAATCCTATCAATCATTAGGAAAAAGGTCTTTTGGGTGCACTGTAGCACTTACTTTTTATTGTGGATTTTTAGTTTTGAGGGTCACTCGGGTGCGGGAGTGACTTCCACTTACGTTTATGCCTTTCTGGGTTTATCATTGTGGAGGGCGAATCATTGTGGAGTCCCAAGAAGGACAAAATGACCGTTCCCGATTCCCTCTGATAAATCAAGAAAAAGAATCACAACTGGAAGTAAATATGTCTTCGCATAACATCAACGGGAATCCTGAACAGCTGTTTCATCCTTATTAGGAATCATCAGCAGAATTTACCCTTGATGATTGACTCAGTTTGCTCAAAAGCTAAGGTAAAAACATTTATCGATCCCGGGAATGGGCTGCCGAGATCAAAAACAACCAAGTAAAAAATAATCCTGTGAAATCCACAGTATTAATCCTTGTCTTTTCACTGAAAGGCACTAAGGAATTCCTGTTGATGTTGGCTCAGTGTGCGAAGGCATATTTACTTTCCAGTTGTGATTTTTTTTTTTTTTTTCTTGATTTAAGAATTATTATGGACGTTAAATTTTGCTTTTCCCTCTTATAATAGATTCGAAAGGCATTATTTATTATTTATTTTTGTGCAGCCTTGGTTTTTGTTTAGAATAATTTTCTGCATGTTAAATTTCTTTAGGTTAATTTACCTTTTTAGTTGTTTGTTTCTTTATAATCAAAAGCCTTTTAATCCTATCAATTATTAGGAAAAAGGTCTTTTGGGTGCACTGTAGCACTTATTTTTTATTGTTGTTTTTTGTCTTGTGGGTCATTTTTGGGTGGGAGTGACTTCCACTTATGTTCACATACCTCAGTGCAAGTACCTGTACATGGTGAGGGGACCATCCATTGAGGGTTCCCTTTTCCATTGGATAACATCCATAGGGTCCTAAATGCCTGTCCATGTGTTTGCCGTGCATGGAGATCCATATCCTAGTAAAGGGGGATCCTGGCATACTGCTTTGACCCCTGCTTCTGGTAAACGGGAGGTCTCAGGGGGGCCACCCTGAGATCAATCGGCTAGTCGCCTCCTATTACCTTTGTAATAGGTTTTGGCAAGGGTCAACCATGTAGTCTGGGAGGATTTTGTATCTTCCCTTTCTATTCGGGTATAGCTTCTATGTATCCCTGGTGTAGCCTTGAAATTTTCTTCGACGAACAGCCCAACTTTCCCTTGTTGGACTCTGTGGTAGGTGGGAGCACAAACTTTGAATTGTCCTTCTATTTTTTTATGGATTTTTCAATTTATCCTATATTGGTGAGCAATTCCCACACCGTTGATGTTCACTCTCCTATGCCTTGTATTAACAGCTTCCTTAACTTGCATTCACTAACCCTAGAGACACCTTTATCAAAACTATCTCCTTTCCTTATATCTAAAGCACTTCTAGGACTAACTTCTTCTATCAAGGCTATCAAGAAACTCCAGTTGGGTGATTTACTAATACAGCTGCCATTTATTAATACAAGGCAGTGGAACATCTTCTGAATTTCAAGACTAGCAGATACTCCTGTATCCGTCAGCAAGCACAAAAGCTTGAACCCAGTAGAGGAGTTATCCGTGAACTCGATCTGGATGGTTTCAGTGGCACTGAACTTCTCGAAGGCTTCTCTTCGCAGGGTATGACTGCTGTCAGATGGATGAACATTCCTTGTGATAATAAAGAAATTCCCACTCGTGCTGTTTTGACTTTCAACCCCATCAATACTACCAACAAGTATTAAAGCAGGATATTTACAATGCACTGTAAGACTTTATATGCGAAACCCAATGCGATGTTTTAATTGCCAACGTTATAGCCATGGCTCTGCAACTTGCCGTGGCAAAATATACCTGCCCTAAGTGTGGTGAGCTTTCACATGAGTCTGAATCTTGTACGATGCCTCTTAAATGTATAAATTGTTTGGGTGATCATCCTGCCTACTCTAGATCTTGTCCTTGATGGTAAGGAGAATAGGATATCCAGACCATCCGTGTTAAGCATTCTCTTTCTTATCCAGAAGCCCGGAAGATGCTTACTGCTACAATATTTTCTTTTGTTGTGAAATCCAAACAGGCTTCTTTGATCTCTTGCCAAACTGACATCATGTGTCCTCCTCACAAGTCTTTCTCAGCCCTCTTTCAAACCATTGCTACTCCTACAATACAGGTTCTGTCACAATCAACACAATCTACTTCACAATCAACAATTTTGTCTTTATCAGTATCTTCAAGCCCATCTATTACCCCATCAGGACTAAACTTCACACTGAAATGGCCCTCAGTACCTCAACGCAAACCCTTTCTTTGTTCATGTTCACCTTCTCATTGCCTTTGGATTCATTTCTCTCCCAGATGTTTTTATGAAGACGATATGGAGGACACCTCCACGCTTCCTTCTACATTTAGGGCAACATCACCTCCTCCACATTGACTTTTATTTTTAATTTCAACTATGGCTTATTTGTATTGGAATTGTAGAGGACTCGCTCTGACCTGAACGATGAAAAGCCTGCTTTACACATACAATCCTGTCTGTATGTGTCTTCAAGAAACTTTTCTTGTAGGGAGCGACACCTTTTCTCTTCATGGTTATTCTATTTCGAGAAACAGCGGATTGATAGAGGTGGAGGAGGAAATTGTCTCCTTATCATATATGACACTCCATCCTCCCCTGTTACACTTATGGCTCCTTTGGAAACTTGCTGCTTGCTTTTCAACTAGCAGACTGTTTACTACCTGTAGCTTGTATCTTTCCCTCACAACACCTGTTTCGCCTACAGACATTGCTAATCTTTATCAATTACCAACTACGTTTGTCTTAGTTGGAGACTTCAACACTCATTCTCCCGTCTGGGGTTCTTCATCCACCAATACTAGAGAAACTGTTATTGAATATCTTTTAGTTTGGCGTAATCTTTGTACCTTTAATACAGGTGCAGAAACGCATTTCACATCCTTCTCTGCTTGATTTAGCAATAGGCTCTGCTTTGCTCTTTCCCCATTTTGCATGGGATGTTATTAATGATCCTGTTGGCAGTGACCATTTCCCAATCATTCTCAAAGAACTACCTCGTTCTGCTGTTTTCTCGCATCGTCGTGCTTGTTGGAAATTTGACTTTGGCTGATTGGATCAATTTTACTAGCAGATGTAATCTGGAGGCCATTGTTCATTTGGCCATGATTGATCAACTTATTGATAAAGTCACTAATACCATCATTTGTGCTGCCAGAGCAACAATTTCACAAACTTCTGGATGATTCTGTCTGTTATGAAATCCTGACTGTACTCCTGCACAGAAAATTAAATAGAAAGCCTGGAACATTTTCCGACTTATCCCACTTCAGCCAATCTTTTAGCCTTTAAAAGAGCAGGAGCTTTTGTTCATCATATCCGCCGAGTTAGTCAGAAAGAGTCTTGGCAATGTTTTGTATCATCTATAATAGGTACATTGTCTTTAAAGACCCTCTGGGATAAAATTTGTAGGATGCACGGAACATATTTCTCAATCTTTACAGATTCTCAAAGAAGATGGAAATGAAATAGGTTATATCTCCGAACAAGCTGAAGCACTTGGACGAGCTTTTGCACGGAATTCCAGCTCTTGTTTTTTTATCTCCTACTTTTCAAAGATTAAAGAACATGATGAAGCTAAAGTTTTCTCTATTCAACTAAAGTTTTCTTCTTCCAACAAAGAACTAAATAATCTCCCTTTCTGTTTACAGGAATTATTGTTTGCTCAAGACACCAACAAAAATGCCGCCTGCTGTCCTGACGGAATTCATTACGTGATGTTGTGTCACTTATCACTTTCTTCTTTCTATCTTTTAATAAAATCTGGTTAGATCATTTATTTCCTGATAGTTGGCATTGAACTGTTGTTATACTATTTGCTAAATCAGTAAAGATGTAAGTGATCCCAATAATTATCGCCCCATAGCACTCGCCAGCTCTTACATAAAAACGCTTGAACGCATGGTAAATCGAAGATTTCAATGGTATCTTGAAACCAATAAGCATATTGCTCACACACAGTATAGATTCTGCCAACATCGCTCTACAGTTGACCATCTTTATGCTTGGAAGATGCTTTTTGCACTACTTTCGTTAATAAGAGAACACCTTGTCTCCATCTTGAGGCATACGATCGCACATGGAAATTGGCATTCTGAAAGATCTTCATCATTATGGCCTTTGTGGGCACATGCCTATTTTCATTAGCAAGTTTCTTGTGAATCGTACCTTTCAAGTCTGTCGGGATCTATGCTTTCCACATGTTATCCTCAAGAACTCTTACCTCAGGGTTGTGTTTTGAGCATTACCCATTTTTCTGTAAAGATAAATGGCATCATCTCAGTTTTGTCTCAATTTATCCACCATTCTTTGTATGTTGATGACGTACAGATCTCCTGCTGTTCTGTTAATTTACGTCTGATTGAAAGACAGCTGCAGTTAGCTCTAAATCAATTGCAAATGTGGACTGTTTCTAATGGTTTTACATTCTCACAATCAAAGACACTATGCGTCCATTTCACACGTGTCAGGAAATTTTTCCTGACCCCAACCTGACTCTTGGTGGTGTCCAACTCCATGTACTTCTCAGCATAAATTTTTAGGCCTCATTTTTTGATAAGAAATTGACTTTTAAGGATCACATATTTAACCTTTGGAAACGGTGTATTCTAAAATTAAATTGTATTAAAGTACTTTTGCATTCCACATGGAGTGATGATCGCTTGGCCTTGTTACGCATTTATCGAGCCCTTATTCGGTCCAAATTGGATTATGGTTGCATTGTGTATGGCTTTGCATGGCCATCTATATTTCAGACACGTGATCCTGTTCACCATCAGGCCCTCCATTTTTGTCTCTGTGCTTTCTGTACTGCACCCATTCCTAGCTTGTATGCAGAGGCTCTGGAACCGTCACTGCAATTTCGTAGACAAGCTTTTCAATATTTTGCACGTATTTCTTCACTTCCACATCACTGCTCATCAATGTGTCTGTCATCCCCATAAACCAATTGTCCTTCTATTATACCATAGTTTATACATAGGGTGATGACTTTGCTAACTACAGTACAGCTCCCTGGCTTTAACATTGCCACTACCTACAATGACATCTGCACATTGGAAAATATCATCTACGAAACTAATTTCTCGAATTTTGCGAAAATCAACATGCCCTCAGCAGTCTTTCAGTCTCTGCATCGAGATCATTTGTTCCGTCACTCAGATTTCAAAATTTTCTGTACTGATGGATCTAAAGGTGAGTCTTATGTCGAAGCAGCCTTTTACGCTGAGACTTTCAGTAATGCTGTTCGTTTTCCTTTCTGAGGTTTTGGGTTCTCTGCTGAGCTTTTCCTAGCTTTACAGTATGCATTTCAGGAGAGGGTTTCAAGAATTCTTTATATATATATATATATATATATATATATATATATATATA
>JAFIDM010009631.1:203212385-203227809 GCA_023159025.1 Thereuonema tuberculata
CAAAATCTCACCAAATCTCATTTAAAGGGAGGTGGGGGTCAATGAAAATCTCACGTCAAATTTTTAATTCAGAGAATATACTGTACCTATTACAACAGATTATAACATTTTGTAATATTGTCTATGTCCGGGATTCCCCGATTTGAAACAAGCCCCGCGCAAGTGTCAGATTTCATTCGGCAAAATCTCAAAACGTCTAATGACTGTCTTCCTATACTATCAAAAGACATGGACGTCGTGTGTCCAATCATTACAATAGAGGTAGCACATGAATGCCCATGGAGTGAGTGAAGAATTAGGGAAGGTCATGTCGCAGCCTATTTTTTTACTTTTACTAAATTTAATTACATTCGTTTTACTTGCACCTTAAAACGTAGTATCATTTTTATCCTCTTCTTTCACAGAAAAAATGTATTTCATAGAAGACATCAGTAACGCTTTAGGTATTTAGTGGTTTGAAGCAAAATACATGAACATATCAAATAAATTTAATTATTTAAAAATTATAAGGGAACTCTCACGTGAGGGGGAGGGGGGTCCAAATTTTTGTCACGTAATTAATGGACGCCCCCTAACTCCAAACGGACTAATAATTGAGACAAGTCGTAATAATAAAAAATGTTCTACTGATGGAGACCTTTTCTTACGTATACATCCTATCGGTATATAGTGGTGGGCAGATCTGCCCATTCTCCTTTATTTATCACTTTAATCAAATGGTTCAAAATACCAAATTAATAATGCGCAAATTTCATTCTCTATTTGGTCTTACAGAGACTAAATACGAGTATTAAAGCCTGATCAATCATATCAAGGAAATTATTAAACTTATATTTTCAGATTAAGGGGATTTTCCTCAATAAATTGTGGGCACTAACGAATTCTGAGGTGAATCAAGGAAAAGTTTAATCAACCAATTTTTTTTTTCTGCAAACTTTAGAATAAATTGCAATGAATTAATTACTATGAAGATTTTATAAGAATTAATTGAACTAATCTTATCATCAAAATTTTCAATCTTCTGCTAAATGAAGAGCTCAGTTTTTTCAGTTGAAAGCTTTCCTTATCCAGCCGAATCCCAAAAATATTTAAAATTTCTCACCAATTTACCTTGTAATGACTGACTGGGAGCTTCTTTTCCACCAGGTCTTGGGGCAACTGTATCAAAGCGACTTTTAAAAGACAACTGGCCGGCTACTGTCACTTCGCTCTGGAAGCCTTGCATACGTAACGTAAAAAAAAAAAAAAAAAAATCGGAGAATATGCGACTTCCCAGCTCTTTGTGGCCTTCTCCACACCTCTTTCACTTCAAACCTTCCTCAGTTGGTAACGAATTACGTGCTCATTACAACTTATTAACTGTATCATATATTTATCACCGTATACATCGCCTAACAGAATTATCAGTTAACTTCTGAGTTATTCGTGGTCCGCGCCTGCAAAGAATCTCCTTAAACGCACTCATTGTCAATCAAACCATAGCGCCATCTATCGATAGTTTTGTGAAGTTTTTCATTCAGATCTGTGGTGCCGTATAGACATACAATCGTATCCCACAGGAACTACTTGATCGACCGTGATGAAAAGTAGCCTATATTCTACTCCCTGTCATAGACTACCTGCATGCAAAATTTAATTCTGATCCGTTGTGCCGTTGAGGAAAATTGAAGATTCAATCACAAGCAAACTTACAGATTTTCGCTTTTATATTTATATAGGATAGGTTAGGATGCTATCTAATCCATCCCACTTCCCATCCGGATTTTTCTTTTCTCAGAATTTTTCTTAAATTTCTGCTGCCTTTGGTATAAATACCTTTGATATTTTCGTTCTGCTGCAGCATTGTTAGTTTCTTGTAGCATTATTAGTTTCTTTAGTGCATCTTCTCTCACCAGAAATTTCGTTTGCGATGTTTATTTCTAATACCGTTAAGCTGAAATTGTGTTCCGGGTGTTATTTGTGAATATTTATATCTTTTGAGCTATCTTCGCTGCTAGAGGTGATATGTAATAACAGCTGTGCCTCGGGATGCTTGAAAGATCCTGTCGCTTCTGGGCTAAGAGCAGAAAATTCTTTATTTAGAGTAACAAAATTCGGTAAACGGTGTAATGAGTGAAGGCGATTCTTACAAAAAAATATGTAAAATCAGAGATATTATTATAAACAATGCACTCTTTTATTTTTAGGCTTCTGATAGGAAGCCTAATTATCCCGCTTTGTCCGTCTGTCTGTGGACAAGTATCATTAAAATCTCATTAAATTATCATTAAGCACAATAATCGCAACATTTGTGCCTTATGCTTTCGCAACAATCACATGTATAATACAGCTCAGCAACAATCACAATAATCGCAACAATTGCGCCATTTGCATTCGCAGCAATCACATTGATAATAATAAGGAAGTTAAAGCAATAATTCAACATAAATTAATCAGAAGCCGTTGCGAAGCATTGTGATTGGTTTACTAATCGCTATCCCTACCTTGTTATATTGAATTATTGTTTTATTAAGTATATAAAATGACTTCAAGTCGTTCTTGCTTATTTAAATAACTTTAAGTTAACTAATAAAATTGAAAACACGAATATACTTAAAAATATTTATAGAGATAAATTTTAATTTATTTGAAATTTAAATATTTCTGTTTCTTTTTAAAAATTTCTGTTTTCTAGTTTTATTAGTTAACTTGTAGTTAGTAACTTAAGTTTGTAAACATTATTTAACTCTATTTTTTTTTAATCCTTTTAGATTTTATTTCCACCAACATGGTGGGGATTGCATGTCTCAATGATGCAAATGTTAGTAGCAGTTCAACTGCTAAGATATTCATGCCAGATAGTCTTTGGATGAGGAGCCAGAAAAATGCCTAAAAGCCAATCAACATGGCGAATTTCAAAACGGTGAAATCCATTCCGGATCGATCTTCATCCGGCTTAAGAAGACCCGTGAGAGATACCGGAGTCTCGAAAATCAGACAAAAATGGGTTGCAGGACTCCTTACAACAAGGGCAAGGTCAACCACTAAGAATAAATGGACAATTGCAGAAAACATAGTAATAATGGGATTTATATCCAAGCAGATCGATTTATTCGAGTTTGCATCTGGAAACATGAGTCTCTTGTAATATAAGAAGGAATAGCAACGACTTATGCGAATCACGGAATTCTCAGACGCAGGGAAACACAGACAGAAAATAAAATAAATTGAAGAAGTAGTGAATGTTAAAAATGAAACATTTGGAACTGTAAAGAAAAAACGGCATTAACATTGAAGAAATTAAGTTTTATCTGAAAAACAAGTGCTGAATAATATTCAAAATCGAAAATGCACACGGAGTTTAAAAATAAATTGAGAGAAATTGTAAATAATGTCAATAATGTAATTGCAGTAATATCATCAACTTTCATGAAACAAACAAATAGCTGATACACAGCTGATGTGTATATGATGTTGACAACAAAATAGAGAAAGAAAAAAAAAGAAACAAAGCCAAAATGGATCCTTTGTCTAGACTTGTCTCAAAAAATTTCGAAATGATGCCAGTGTTTAAAAAATTCAATGATTGAATTCTGAGAAGCTTTGGAAACTTCACTGTGATTCCCACGAGATATAGATGGCTTTAGAAGAAAGATATCAGCTGAAGATAAGAACGCTTTCGGATGTTGTCGCGAATATTAACAGGTATTGGAAAAAATAAAAAAAGAAGGATATGAGGCGCGTATAAATCAGTTTGGACAAAACATCTTATATTATAAAAGCGTTATTCTGTCTGTCATAAGACTTTACGTTTTTCCAATTTTGTGACCAAACTATAAGAGATAGAGTGGTCATGTAAATGGATAAAATGTAGATCTTTTTAAGACAAACAAAATGCTACAAAAATCTTTCGAAAAAAGTTTTGGTTTCCAAGATGGCGCCTTGTAAAGGGTCAATTTTTGACTTTTTCTCAATTTAAACGAAAAGTAGAAAATATGGAAGAGAACATTATATTAAGAAAATGTTGGTATTTGAAAGTTCTATCGAACGATGTATCACTTATTCACAAACGCTTCAGCGTTTACAAGATACATGCAAAAATGTGAATTTTCGGTGTGTGACATCCGAGTTATTCGGAGAAGCCACAACGGGCTGGTAAGTTATATATTCTCCGACGATCGCAACATTAATTTGCTAAATAAATAAAGTTTGTTTTTTGAATGCTATATATGCAAGGGTTCCGGAGCGAAGCGACGATACCCGGCTATTATTATTATATATTATAAAACCGTTATTCTGTCTGTCATTCTGTTAAATCTGTTAAATTACAAATTACTAAAATATTACTAAAATAGAGAATCTATTCATAAAAAATGAGAATATATTAAACAACTGATTGGCGACGTAAATATAGATTTTCAAAATGAATAAAAACAATGTAGTACAGACAGGGGCGTATATAAGGGGGGCCCGGGCCCCTCCCGAAATAATGAAGATATGTCCTCCGAACGTTTTTTTTGGTTGAACAGATAGATTTTCATTGTTTTTTTTTGTTTAGTTGAATAAAGATATATTCTATATACGCCACTGAGTACAGAAATACCTAAAACTTATGTGCAATAATGGTCAAAAATCGTCTTTACGGAACAACAAGAAATAACTGTACAAATCATGGAAATACGAAAACAAATATAGATCATATTTTCATAAATAAACATGATATCAAAACACCAGGAATAATATGTAAAGAACGAATCGGATAAGAGTTGAAAATAAGAAAATAGCAGATCCAATATAATCTATAAAGAACTAATCAATCATGTTAACAAAACAAAATTCATGAAAATCTACATATATAAAAAGAAGAGTCCTGACTCACTCACTGACTGACTCATCAACGCCCACCCCAAACCCTTGGACCTAGAAAGCTGAAATTTTGTACAGAAGTTCCTTCATGATGTAGACAAGGAATAAGGCCGGATTTTTCGAAATTCTTACGGGATAGGGAATAATCTGGCAAACTGACGATGAAGTGTATGACGATGAAGTGACGATGAAGCGAGAAGGCCACAACAGGCTAGGAAGTCGTATATTCTCCGATCTCAATATTAATTTGCTGAATAAATAGGTTTTTTTTTAATGCTATAGATGCAAGGGTTCCGGAGCGAAGCGACGGTACCCGGCTAGTTTAGTAATACTGTACAATCAATGACAAATGAGAAGTTGTATCCTGCTCCAGATAAAGAGGAAATCTCTTTTTTTGACATCTTCTGACGTAAGCAGTCCGAATTAAAAATGTTCAGAGTTATAAAGCGAATATAATGGAAGATGTAAAGATTAATTTACAGGAGAGATTGTGAAATAATCAAAGAGAATAAAAGATTGGGTAAATCCCTAAGAACAAATTGCTGTACTTCATTGTCTAAAAGTTTATTATTATTATTATTATGATTATTATTATTATAATTTTTTATTTTAATTTTTTGGCGGGGGAAGAACTTTCACAGTTCAGTAGTTGAAATGCTTGATATGGATACATCGAAATTCTTTAAACAGGACAATTGCAGTTAATTTAGATGATGATTTTGAATTCGACGGGTTAGGAATTAGTTGCTCTTTTCAAACTCAGTAGTGCACGGAATATTAGTGCTACCCTAATTCTTTGTAGGTTCGCTTATTCCACCAATCCCCATCCATTCTTTTTGCATTCTGGTATATAATTATATCTCCCTCCGGACCTCATAATGATTCCCGATGAGATAACTCGTCACGAGATGACAAGTATAATACCAATAAAAAATAATATACAAATAAACAACAACAACAACAACAATTAAAAAAACCCAAAAAAAACCAGCAATTGAAATGGCACTAATTTTGCGAATAAAAACAGCAAAAACGATAAATTAATTCTTCATTCACTCGCTGGATGGCGCTACCATTCATATTAATTTGCATTCGAAGAAAACTGTTCTATTTTTAGAAGTTTATTCTTTAAATTTAATGCGAATAAAGAAAAAACAGTTCATTTTCTATTAGAAATGCTATATCGGTTTAAAATAAAGTTACTAATAAAGTAACTGTCAACAAAAACGTTATTTATGGCTTATATTATTAGCAAAGGGCAGATACATTGCTCTGGTCAATTATAGAGTGCTGTGGGCAACTTCCTTAAAAACTTCATCTGTAGTAATTTACTAAGCATATTATAATGAGATATTTCTCAGATGTATCTGAGAGTCTGCCAAACTTAACCCTTTATTTGCGAGTCTTGTGGTTAAGTATTATTTTATAAGACTTTTTAAGTTTACTTAATTAAAGAAATAAAATATTTATTTAATTTACTTTTTTTTTTTTTTGTAAAGAATAGTTGGAGTAGCTGGGAAAAGAGGGACAAGTTGTTTTGAACAGTTGTTCCGGCTGGCAGTATAGAAGGAGCTGAAAAAAAAAAAGTTCTATTTGTTTTTGGTTGGAAATAAGATTTTTTTTTTAATAAATAAAAGATAAAAAGATTTTTTTTGTGTGTGGATGGAACCGAAACGTTCTTTTTTTCTTTTTTGTTGAAAACAATAGAATTTTTCAAATTCTTTGTAACAAAAAAAAAATATAGAATGACGTCAGTTTAGCTTTTTTCCAGAATAAGTTAAACATTATCGGTTTTCATTTATAAAAAACATTTGAGTTTTTTTTTTTTTTTTTTTTTTTAAACTCAAGAAGAAAGCGGAATCAATAGGTAGTTGTTCGGACTGACTACTAAGTAACTGCTTCGGTCTGGGAAACAATTAGATTCGGGCGGATAGACCAACAGAGCCAAGATCGAAGAAAACAAAACTTTATGGAAGGTGGAGAGACAGCAAACTATGAAAGCATTAATAGAAAAAGAGATTAACAGAAAGCGATAATTAGAAAATCGAATTTCGATAATAACAAATATTGAACTAGAACGGATGAATTGGAAGAAAGCCAATATTGTTAACAATAGCTAGAAAAAAACAAACAAACCGAATCTAACAGATTTGTAAAAGAGATTTAGTAACTTAGTTGAAGTCCTTTTAATGGCTAAATATATTTAAGCTTCTGATAAAGATCGATCCTGAACTGTGCAAGAAGCTTTTCTTCAAATCTCAATCTTTGGCCATGTGAAATAATCCGCAAAGATGATGTCGAACCACTCGTAAGTTTTGTTGTATTCTTCACAAACAAAGAGCAGAGTAATGGGATTTGCACAATCTTTACGCTGTTATACACTGATTTCATATTTATTTCTTTTATTTATCTATGCTTAAGTTGTAAATACAAAGCCAGATACTCAGATCGTGCTCGGGTTTTGAGATACCCGAATGACATCTGTGATAATTTGTTTCTCTCTATACTTGAATCCTCAATGGACAGGAATTACGACTTCCTATTGCCTAGCTTTATTTTTCGTATCGATACAGTATTCGATCTCCTCAAATCAAATCAAATGAGATGTTTTTGATATTTCAATATTTTCGCTCCTCAATGTTGTTATATTTCCCAATAGTTAAGTTGAAAAATCTTTATTTTGTTTATCAACTTCTTTTAAGCTTCTTTCTGATCTTTAATCTTATCTAAATTGAGGTTTAATAATTGAATTCTTTAACATGAAAGTACAGATGCAAAACAGTTATATTTTTTAATTATTATTATCATAACCTACATTCATAATAAAGTTGAAAAACATGGAATACCATGCCAATTTTTTTCCCCCTTGTTTTTTGTAATCATATTCAGAATTAGTGATACGCAGAGCAAGCTTTTACATATGTAAATAACGGTTTTCTTTTCAGCATAAAAGTATTTTAAAGTATGGCTTTCTGCCAAAGAATGGAAGCCTTCGCAAATTATTGGCTTTCCCTCGTTTCTGCCAGGAAACTTTTCATCCCATCTTAAGAGACAGTTTCCGTCTGAAATAAAATCATTGTTTCCGTATACAAATCTTCTAAATCTTTTAAAATAATAAACCAGAACTTGGAAATGGAACTTCACGATCTTTTTATATTTTTTTAAAAATTTTAATTCGATAAACAGACTTTAGTTACCAACTGCATCTTCCACAATATATGGAATTGATGTTCATTAACAGATTTGATTCTGAAAATCTGAACATAAACATAAGGACTTAGAAATCCTAGCTTTAAGTAATTATTGGTGGAAATGCTATCTTGCTAAGAAAACATCCCTGACATATGAGAAGTTAACCTACTTTCGAAGTAAGATGGTAATAATAAAAGGCGTCATAATAGCCATTGAAAACGTCTCCCTCAGGAGTAAAATTGAAAAGGGAAGATGTTGTACCCTGGACTGTTTTTGATATTTTAATTTTTACGTGGTTGTAATTACTAAAGAAAAGGATAAAATATTTGCCATGAAAACTTTATTATTTTCTACACTATACTAGGCCACCCCCCTGTCTCCCCATGGTAAGTATGAGATAATCCAAGAAGAATGGATTCCAAGGGCTAAAAGTGATATTTTATTCCTTTTTGAATGAACTCATTATTTGATAGCGTGCGCCATTGTTGACAAAGAGAAGCTAAAAAAAAAATGAACATTGAAATTTAAATTTTAATCTAGTAGGCTAAAATTAATGAGTTATTTTCTTTTTTCTCTGGCTCTTCTCTCATTGCGACACACACACAAAGGGAGTGATAAGAAAAAGTACTTTGAATGTTGTCTTCGTGGCCTAATGGATAAGACGTTTGACTTCGGATCAAAAATTGCAGGTTCGATTCCCATCGTGAACGTTTCATTGTAGAAATTTTTTCACAGAAAAGTTTGAAGGTCAACAATGCTCATTGTGAATCAGTCGACTTCCTCGCAACAATGAACAATGACAAACCGTTTTCCAGTGTTGCACTACCATTGTGAATATTGGAAATCACAACAATTGCGCCTTTTGCATTTGTCGACTTCCTCGCAACAACGAAACAGGAACAACCGTTTTCCATTGTTGCATTGCGCCGGACAGACAGAGAAATAAAAGATTTTATAAGTAATATAGATTTATTATTATGGAGTTTATATAACAATTCTTTCTGCGACTATAATTTTTAAAAAAAGTTTACACAAGGACTGATGTACCGGTACATCATCTGTGTTGTACCTCGATCCTACATAGATTGTGCCTTGGACCACGTTTTGGGTTTTGAAGTAAAACTCAAATTAAAAAGAAATTAATATTTATTGAATACAATAGTAGCTAAACTACAGTATGTAAATAAAAACGTACCTTTGATTTTCAGTGATTGTCGATGTCAATGAACATTACTCATGAATAAAAATTAATATCATTATGTGAAAGTAGGCTTAGGCAATTTTTAGAATTGTAAAATTCTTAATGGAAACTTGTAGGCTATGTACTAGTTTTCTCAGTCTTAAAACGAAATCTTAAATAAGAATACAGCTTGCTAAATAAAAATGTAAAGTCAAATTTCATTGTATCAAAATAAGAGTATCAAATAGGAATTTAAAATCTTTAGTACATGATTCACATTAAACAAGTAATATTGATGTGTATTATTTATAAATTAAAATGTCGTACATGTGAGGAATATATTTTGGTAACACTGGACGTACATTAGGTGAACGAGTTAAAGAACATATTAGCGCATTTTGAATTAAACCATCTGAAATATCTGATTGGGCAAACCATTCTATAACACTTGGACATAATCCAGCTCCATTAGTAACAGTCCTATATAATAATATATTTAACACAACAACAAGATCATTTTTCAATGATCAAATTTAATAAAACAGTTCATCCAACATTGAATTGGAAGAGGTTGTCTCCGAATGTTAATTTTTTCAACTAGCGAGCTGATCCTCCAGTGAATGTTGAATTTGGAAGTTTAAATATCATCTTTGTTAATGTCATATACAGTATTGTCTTCTTTAGTGAATTTTTGAGAATTTTGATCTCTTTTCAAATATTGAACCTCATAGTAGTTTTCATTGTATTTCTGTTATGAAATATTTAACAGTTATTTTAGTTGTGAGTTTTACCAAGACAAACACTCCAACTTCAATTTTTCATTATCTGCATCGTCTAGTTCAGCAAAATCCTCTTCTGACATACCAGACTCTTCACATAACTTGGCTTCATCTAGGCCTACTTCTGCTTCAGATTCCGAGCTGTAAATCAATTTCCTTTTTACAACCTTGAGGTTTTTTTGTCTTTTTGCTTGGTTATTTTATTTTTTTTTTCAATTGTTTCGCTGCTTTTTCTTCTTCAATTTGAAGCTTTACCCGAGTGTTTGTTTAAATACACGATTTTCCCTTACGTTACCCTTTTGTGTATTTTTACGTGACTTTGGTTTAGGGTAAGACCTTATTACTTCAGACGAGATGATGTTTGTTGATGACAACCGAAGTGGAAAGACCAAAGACTGGAGAAGTATGAGACGTCATTAAACCATGGATAATGATAATAATCACAGGCGTAGGATGATATAAGAGATGCATCAGTGTTGAAGCTCTTGCAGGCATAGTTATCTAACACAGGCATACCTTTAGTTTTAAGAAATAAATATTTATTTAATTATTTGAAAGAATGAAAGTTTATACATTTGTACTATTTATGGTAATAGTGTTGTACTTCTAACCGGTCCGAAGTACAACACTTTCAATAGGTTCAAGGAGGTTCAACTTGGTCATGTTTCAAACAATGGCTACCAACCATTTGGAGCTTTAATCTAATGTTTCTGTAGCTAAAACAATGCGTACCATTCTCACATAAAAACAAATAGTTACAATTATAAAAGGAAAAATATTAACTGAAAAATAATTACTTTTATTAGGTGAAAAATGACTTCAATTTTTTTCTAGCATCCCACTGCATTCCTCATCACCGAGAACAGAGGCCTATGGTGGCAAATTCATGAACCATTTGTATTAATTTTAACTCAAGCTAACAGATACAATCAGTGTAGGTCCAAGGTACATATATGACCGACGTAACACCTTCCCCATTTCATCTGAAAACAATTAATGCTGCGGCTATGCCTTAACTGTAGCTTACGGATTTCCAGATATGACCAAGACTGAATTAAGCAAAGATGTAAAGTTTGACATTCTTCGTATGAAGACTCTAAAATTATTTCCTATGGGTGAAATCAGGCAAAGTTGTCCAATATAAAATTTTTGCCAATTTTTATCTCTGATAAACTTGTATGTAAGAAGGTTTAACGTGCATTAAATGTAACATGAAAACTGAAAAACGATAAAAATGCACAAATTCGTTTGTTTCACGCCTTGAGCCATCATCGATGGCCACGTGGGACAGCTGTTTCGTGCTTATTAGGACTCATCAGATTTAGTCTCGACGACCAAGCTCAGAATGCGTGAAAGCCTATGGATCCTTCTCCCGCTCTCGGAAGTGGGACCCCGCAAAAGCAGACAACAATAGAAAAATCGCTGCAACCAGAACAGGATAATTATTTTTATTGTTTTTCCGTTTTTCATAAACTCGTATTGCACATCCAGTTTTTACTATCCATTTGTTTGGGAAGTATTGAGCTGTTGTTGGTCAGTTAAAGTGCAATACAGAGAAGCGTGATCATGTACGAATCACAAATGTTAACTATATCTAGAGGATTTTATTCTGATATAGCAGCTCCCAAAGATTTGCGGTAATACAGAGGGTTGTTTACAATCTATGGTAACGATTTGCATGGCGCGTGACGACGCAACCAATCACAGTAGGTATGCAAATTTATGCAAACGTACAGGTGAATATTTAAAGATTAGTGTGGAGGGGTGCGGGTTAGTTTGTTCGGAGAAATGCCGCCGAAAGTGTCACAGTTTTGGGAAGGGTACGTTACAGCCCTTTCCGACGCGAAATTTAGTTATTCCGCAATAATTACGGCACGTAGAAAAAGAGGTTTCACCATTTCGAAGAAAGGAGTTCATAATGTGTTGGCTGGTGTTGGTTTGGCCCGTACAGGACAGATTTCATGGACTGAAAAGCAAGCAAACCCAAGGACACCTAAAAGTCGCACAAAGACTGTCATTCAGAAAGTCAAGAAAATGGTGACGGGGAACAATCCAGCGACCCAAAGGACCATTGGTGCGAAGATAGGAACATCTCTTCGTACCGTAAACAAGATTATCCGTAAAGATTTGGGACTTCAAAAGAGACATAAAAGCAAGGTTCACAAAAAGCTCTTACCAAAGCACATTTCAGAACGTAAGACAAATTGCAGAAAACTGTATGAACGACATCTCGCTGGGGATAAATAGAAGTATGTGGCCACATTAGACGAAGCATATGTTTATCTGCCCGACTGCAATAAACCAAGGGAGATTTTCTATCGCCCAGTGGGAGCCAAATCGTTTCCAAATTGGTACAGAGAATGTCGTGAAACTTTTTCGAAGGGATTCATGATCGTTGCGGGTTATTCCTATCAAGGCACGCTACAGATACGGAGGGTGGCTCAAAATGTAAAGGTGAATTCTGCGTACTATCAGGATCACGTACTGACACCAATTTATACACAGGAACTACCTGCTCTTTACGGAAACGACGTTTTCAAGGTCCGTCTCCACCAAGACAAGGCGTCCAGCCATACGTCCAAATCGACCCAGAATTTTCTGACACGAATGGAACAGCAAACCGGAATCCAGGCTATACCGTTTACCGAGATACCAGTGAAGTCTCCAGACGCATCGCCCATGGATTTTTGCGCATTTGGACTATTAAAACGAGCCTTGGGAAGACGACGTCCTCGTTCATTGGATGGACTCTGGAAATGTTGTCAGCAGGAGTGGCAACGTATAAGTCTTCCCGTTCTTCGCAGTAGTCTCCTGCAATGGAAACTGCACTGCAGAGCGATAGCAGTATCTCATGGCCATCAAATAGAGCATGATCGTTGGTGGAGAAAGGGAATTTCTGGGAAATAGACCCGAATCCAAATCGTTACCATAGATTGTAAACAACCCTCCGTAACTAAAAGATCAATCACGACATCGTCAACATTTTCTTTTCACCAAACTTAATGATTGACCATTGAAGATAATTTTCTCTACTCACATTGTTTCCCTGGAAGTTTTAATAATGACACTTCTTCTGAATCTTCTTTGTTCTAAATAATTCTGCACACTACATCTTGTTTTATATCAAGAAATCACTTCTAAATTAATGAAGAATTTGCTTCTTTGTTTAGATCACAGCTCTTTTTTTCTCTCCGCAGTTGACAGTTGTTATTTGTCTCTAAGATGCTAATCACTTGGTTGAAGACTTATCATTAAGAAGGTTTCGTTGATGAACCTACCTTGACCCCTCATAATATATTAGTCCGTACATGTTAGTTCATTGGTACCTTCTTCAGGATAACAATGCTACGAAAGACGCGGCTTCGAATTCTACGATCAGTCCATTGCACTGTAAGCTACGACATAGTACAGGGACCCACAGAATCTGTAAAATAAAACATAGACCCGTGGGAAGAAACTTTGATGGCCATTGCGCGGGCTTGGTTATTACCAAAGGAGTTTAATGGTTGAAAAATTAATTTTTGCTTATGATTCTGTATCTCAAAAGAAGATTTTTTTTTTTATTTAATTACACTTTATTTATTTATTTATTTATTTATTTTGAACTGAGAAAACATCCTTTTTCTTATGTCCATCCTTGTTCAAATCATCTCGCATTCTTCTCTTATAGCTTCATTTTTTAAAGAGTAATAGATGAGAATTTCTAAACAAACTTCGACTTTTCAAAAATCTAAATTAAGACCTTCTAAGATAATCATTCAAAATTCCAAATTTAAACAAATTATTATCCGTATCATAACTTTAAGTAAAATGATATTTACTATTAAATGTTTGACATCTACAAATATGACTTTTATTACTGTGTAGGCCGTGCCGGCGTGGCCGTGCGGTCTGGACGGCGGTCTGCCGTTGTGGCCAGTGTGCCGGTACCCGGGTTCGAATCCCGGTCGTGGCATGGATGTTTCTTTCTCCTTCTGTTTCTCCTTCTGTCCGTTCCTACGGGTGCCACTTGATGCTGCCTCCTATGGCGTACCGTGGGCAACGCTTCATCGGTTAAAGGCATCATATCTCGCTCCTTGTTGTTGGCCTAAAGAAAGATGATTAATCTACGAGCCCGGGCATTTGAAAAAAAAAAATATTGCTACGTAGTCAAATATTGAAAGTCTGTTTGCTAAGGAACTCATTCATTAATTATATTTGTACTTTGTCGATAATTATAAATCTAAATGAGTTAATAATACTTAGTAAAGGTTCCCTCACAAAAAAATCAATATCAAAATGGTTTCAATCATTTGGAAACTGATAAAATGCCAAATGATGAATGACCGAACTGTATCCATTGATTTCTTGTTCAAGAGGGAAGAACACAAAATAAGTAAGTTTATTTTCATACTCTGTAATTGGAGAACAATTGTGAGCTTGTTTTCATTAATTCTGTCAATTTACCTATAAAATCCTTTTATTTAGATGGAAGGTGCTTAATAGGAAAAAACAAGGAGAAATAAACAAGAAGAAAAGTAAAGAGAATCAAATAAAGAGCACAACAATTCATAAAAGGAAAGACCCAGTCTGTTCCAGAAACTATTTGGACTTTTGTATGTGGAATTGGAAATAAAAAGTATTTTATTTTAATGAAAGGCATGTCCAATTCATAAGCTACATTTTTTTTTTCAGTTCCGCTATATTTAAAATTGTTTAAATCAATAGGCAAGTTCAGGATAAAGTTGCACAGCGTGTAAGTCTCATGGTAATGATTTGATGCTCTTCATTTTAATAAACAAGGCCTTGTTGTTCATTAAAATATTGATTCCTTTTTAGTAATCATCAACGACCATGTGGATTAAGAAGCATGAAATTGAATTGTATAGGAAGGATATCACGTCCGGAGTGTGCGTTTACAGCATTCTTCTGACAAACCAAATTCAAGTCTTATCTCGAAATAAATTCTCCAAGTTCATTTAAATAGAGTTTTGTGGGTGGATTTAATCGTATTATGTTATATTCATAGCAACATATAACACATAACATATTTGCAATTTACTAGGGTTTATACAGAGGTGATGGAGGGGGCCGGGGAGGGGCTTGGCTCACATTTGCATCAGGGTAAGTGACCCAGATTTTTGCATTGGCAAAGCGGGACACCATTGACCGGGGGGGGGGGGAGACCGGAAAGAAAAAAAAAAAACGGAATCTCCAGTTCGACAATCAAACAAAAAAAGGAATTCAATAACCAAAAAAAAAATCGGGACTTTTTTAAAACGCCGCGGGACGCGGAACAAATTGTTAAAAATCGGGACTGTCCCGCCAAAATCGGGACGTCTAGTCACCCTAATTAGGGCCCAAAATTCCTAGCTACGCCACTGGCTGAGAGCGCTGAAATCGCTTAGTTCCATTTCATTCAGTGGTGTAGCGAGCATAACTGGCGCCC
>JAFIDM010009631.1:203227909-203270162 GCA_023159025.1 Thereuonema tuberculata
CCCCCCCCCCCTCCCAAATTTCAATGGGGCAGTCTGCGCCGTGAATCCCCCGCGGGGGCACCCGTGGTTTATAATTATTTTTTTTTCTTTTTAGTCTGATTTCCAAAGGAAAGGAAGAACTTCCGAAGGAAAGGAAGACTTAGCAGATCACAGCGAATGTAATTCTCCCGTCCCACAAGAATTAACGACCTGATTTGAAATAATGAAATTATTAATAAATAAATAAATAAATAAATAAATAAATAAATAAATAAATAAATAAGTTCTTATTTGAAACATTGTACAAATTTACTAGGGTAAAGAGATGAAATAGGGAAATAGTTGATAGAAAACTTACATTGCGAAGCACTTTTAAGAAATATACAGTAGATTATTGGCGAATAATGAAACAATGCAGTAGACTGAGTAGAGTATTAAGAGAAGAACTAAATGCATTAGTAAAGCTCTTGAATCCATTTTTTGATCTTATAAGCAGGCCTCACATCAAAATAACGGCCAAGATACCAAATACTGTAAAGGCCCCCTCTTCCATAATGTGGAAATTACGATTTTGATTATCGTAAATTCATAACTAAAAATGTCGTGAAAACACCGCATGAATTCATATTTCTCCCTTTTAAACGTTCCACACACAGTTATTAGCATTATTTTTAGAGTAAATTAATTTAACACCAACATCTACGTTTTCCAGCTCTACAATTTTTAAAAAAATGAAATGAAGTTTTAAAAAAAAATTCGCTCTATGCAAACATTGTAATGCGGAAATCCCTCTTCCAACGCACACCAAATAAAAATTAAAAAAAACATCAGATTTGATTTCAATATGGTAATTTTAATTCAAATGCTTATGACATGCAGATACTTAGCAGGAAAACTGTCATTTATTAAGCTAACGCTGTTTGTCATCAAACATGTAAACATAAAACAGTGCAAGTGGATTAAACTTTTCCTTTAAAAGCGATATACCTTACCGGCGATTGGCTGGTTGTTGTATACAACGCCTGCTTGGATTGGTCAGCTCTCCCTGTCTCCAAGTAACTGTAGCTTTGTTTATTCTGGTGTATTATTTTAATGCTATATTTTTTTAGAATTTCACTAAAATCATAGTATTTCTTAACTGTAGCCTTGTTATTTTGTCCCCGCTCTATCTCTTTTTTCCATACCCCGGGCGTCCCGGACGCCTTCAGCTTGCTCCGACCTTCACTTACACCTTCCTGGTGAGGCGCCCCCTCACCGCGTTAAGTCACTTTTTTCCACGAATCCTGGTGAGTGGATTTTCTTCTACCGTACTTGTACAGCGCCGTCCTTGCTGCTTTCAAAGGTTGCCACATACGGCGGGGATGCGGCCGTGGCCGTTTTTGAGCTCCCACCACCATATGCGGTGACCGCAGATTCTCCAGTCCGGCTCGGAAGTTTCAGCACCCGGCGTATAAGACCACCCCCGACTTTTGAGAAGATTTTCCTGGTTTAAAAAGTCGTCTTATACGCCGGACAATACGGTAGTTTATATAAAATGTAGACTTAATTATTAAAAAAAAAGCTTAGAAGTAATATACAGGTAATTTTTTTTTCGGCTAAGACCTCAGCCCAGGACGGACCCCGGTGCTGAGGGACCAATTTTGCCCCCCCCCCCCCTTCTGGAGTCCTTGCTTATAAGGATAGTAAACTTTAAGCTCTTTAAGGAACTTTTTTGTTTATCGTTAAAGTATACAGATACCTTCGTTGCTGTATGTCTTAACAGCAAAATAACTACATGCTTAATTTTTAATACAATCTGGTTCTTGAAATAACTTTTTATTTTTATTAGCTGGAGGTTCATTATTAACTTTCAAAATTAAACTTATTTTTGGAAATTGAAAAAGCTCATTACATTCTACTGGGTGATCCAAATTAAAGAGGTATTTACACCTCTCTATAGGAAAACCTACTGGGCGAATCGCAATCAAATTTCATGCACATAGGCCTTCTGTCCTGAGTATATGGTTTCGATTTCTGAAGAAAAAAAAATAGTTCAAATTTCGGCCGCTGGCGAATTGTAGCGCTACTGTCCCCGTAATTTGCACGTTGCCTAACTTATCTAACAGATATCGGCAAAAAAAGAGTTAACGTGCAATAACTTTATTGCAATCTCAAGTCGAATCACACTAACTTCACAGATACCGCTCCACGTGCCCTCCATCGCCTTGCTCTACGAATTGCATTCGCTGACAGCAGAACGCAACTGACATGCGTTGAGAACATACAGCTAAAAATCACAGATCTGGTGATCGGGGCGGCCATGGCGTGGGAAATCATACTATTATAGGCAACGGATGTATGTTTGTCATCAAAGTGGACAGAGCGGAGAGAGTTGGAGAGAACAATAAGACAATTAAACATGTCAGAATGGCCGATCGGTCCAAGGCCACTTCTGACAATATCTTCTTTTTTTTTATTATTTTCTTTTCATTTTGTGTGGTTCATTCTCACGTTATATACGAAACATTCAAGAAGGTATGTCTTAATGTTAGATTACTTTGATGAGATTTACCACACTGAAATAAAATTTCACGGTATTTCAAAAATGTGGTATTTGTTTTACTTCCGTGAATATTTCACGGGTTGCAACTATCTCCCTTAATACTTCATCAAAATCAATGATTGAGACATCATTTTGAAGATACGTTCACCGCTAATAACGAAAAATAAACAAATTGTTTAAAATTAATGTTTTCGTTAAAAAACTTTATTTTAAAAACCTTTTTATAAAAATGTAGAAGGCGCCATCTATTGACAATCTGTTTAACTAACATGCACGACAGCTGTTGTAGTTGTTTATTATTTTTCATAGGTGTTTTTTTTTTTTTTTTTCGTACGCCATATGATAATGTTTTTATCTGACAAAGCCAATCTCTGCTTTTTAAATGTTTTACAATTAAACCTATTGTATGTAATGATAACGACTTTTTACAATAAGCAGTGGCGTAGCAACACCTTAGGGGCCCGGGGCGGGAGTTCCATTATTAAGCAACAACCAAAAAAAAAGGAAGTTTTTCTTAGGTGGGGCTCCTAAGCTGGCTGGTGGGGCCCTTAGGCTGGCTGCAAAAAACAATCAGATTTCCTATTTAACAACCAAAAAAAAAAAAAAGAAGGAAATAAGCTGGCTGATGGGGCCCCCTAGGCTGGCTGGTGGGGCCCCTCCCAGGCGGGGGCCCTGGGCGGACCGCCCCCTCTTGCTACGCCACTGACAATAAGACTGATATTTATTACTACTCTTCGAAGTAAAATATCTTTCAATAATAAATAACTGCATTTACTTATTTCCACATTATCATATTACCATACGGTGACTGATCAAGATACCATGCGAATTATTCGCACGGGTCATCTAGTGATCTACTAAACTCTATCGTCCGGAAATGTTCGCTGTAGTAAGGCTTTCACAGGTAAAGTTATGTGAGGTGGTGCACCATCTTGCATAAAGATTGTGGTGCCAATACAATTCTTCTGTTGAAGTGATGGAATTACAAAGCTCCGGAGCATATTTAAATATATGGCGCCATTCAAAGGACATGTCACTGGCCCTGATGCTGTGTTTTCTTCAAAGAAGTAAGGACCAATTACAAAAGATGCAGTGAAGCCACGCCAAACCGTTATCTTTGGTAAATGCGATGGAATTTGATGATGAACGTATGGATTACTGTCAGACTAAATATGGCAGTTATGAGTGTTTCAAATGGAAATGAGCCTCCACAGTATTCGCCTAGGCCAGGCATCACCCACCATCATCCAAGCAACGAATGCCAAGGCAAATATTTTCTGCTTATCATAATCACCAGAAATCAATTGTTGACAGTGGGATATATTTTGTCGGGGTAAAACCTTAAGACATTTCGCAGCACTCTCCACACTGTTGTATATGGCAAGTCCAATTCCCATGATATTGCTACCATGTGCATTTGCGATTCCCTGCTCCACTACTGCAGTTGCAACTTCGTCTGTTCTCTGCAGTCCACTTGACTTGTGACCTCGTCCGGATTTTACAACAAAAGTTCCTGTCTCTTCAAAACGAAAAATCATTTTCCGAAGATTAGTAATCGTCAGTGGATCTCTACTTAAACCTTTTAACTGCCGAAATGCCTAAGTGCAACAGAAACATTGCAACAGAAACTCTTCTATCAACGAAACAGCAAAGAGTTTAACAATTAACGCGAAATCTGGGTAAGATGAGCTTCATGACTCTGCGGTAGTCGTGGATTTGTTAAAAATGCTTTGTGACTCCTTTTATAGGTGGAGGTTGTTCGATTACGTCGCAATATGCAAAATACGGGGACAGCAGCGCTACAATTCACCCTTAGCGGCCAAAATTTGAACTAATTTTTTAAATCGAAACCGCATACTCAGGACAGTATGTGTACGGGCGAAAACTACTCGCCCAGTAGTAGTAGAGAGGTCTAAACAAATCCTTTTTAATTTGTATCACCCCGTATTTACTTAAAAACTTCAGTGGTTGTATTTGCTTTATCCCATAATTTTACGGATGATAAAAGAATTCATGGTATAAGTTATCTAATTGATTATTATTATTTTTAACAGTTTTCGAAATTTTAAAATAATGACATTTTTAGTAATTGAGAACGTGATTGCATCAACATACGATAGTTAGTTTAAAAGAAATTAATTTCAAAAGATCATCAATGAAGGACGCCTTTACTTTAATTATTTTTTTCTTTTTTTACAGAGTTTAAGGTAAAAAGTAATCATCTTTCTTGAAATAGTGATTGAAATAAATTTTTACATAAATATAAATATTAAACTGTTTGAGTGATTTGAAGTTTTCAGGACATTTAATTTGCTGAGTTTGAGAAAACTTTATCACATGAAAACGCCATCAGTTCGATCTGCAAAACTATTTAGCATTTTTTTCTTTCCTGCACTTCACGAAAACTGCTGACACTTGGGATCTATCCGATTATCAGTTTGTCTCTTCGGATGTATCTACTCTTACTGTGCCATCTTAGGTTCTTGATTTATTTTTTAACATTAAATAAAGCTTTACATTATTTATTATATAATACAAATAAAAATATATCTTTTATATGTTCAGTATGTTAAAAAATATTGATTTATTGATTTATTTGTAGATAAACATATTAGGATATTATACATATTTCTCTTATACATTCCTCTCTTTAAAACTAATTGTTTCTCGGGGAATAATATATACTAGTTGCGACCCGTGAATTATTCACGGAAGTAAAACAAATTAAACATTTTTGAAAAACACAAGATTAAAAAAGATGTTCTAAGCTAATTTTTTTAGAAGCCATGACTTCCACAACAGCCCATATTTAATTTGAATATTGGCTTATTTGTTAAAATAATATTATAATATTGTTAAAATAAAAAAAAAATAAAAAATTGATTTAATACTTTCGTAGTAGCCAGCGCTGCGGTTTCTCATTATGAAACATAATGGCAACCTGCTGCCCTAAAAGAATAGATTCGTCGAAATTGAGGCAATACTAATGGAAGTAAAAACAATGCCCCATCTTTGAAATATCCTGAAATTTTTGAAAAAAACAAAATTGAAAAAGATGTTCTAAGCTCATTTTTTAAAAGCCATGACTTCCGCAATAGCCCACATATAATTTGAACGACTAAGCCAACTTTTGTTAAAATAAAATAAAATAAAAAATTGATTTACCAGTTTCAACAATAACAATAACGAATGTCCAACAGCCAATACCAATAATACTGTCTGGGCAACAATGACGGCACGTGCATCGTCATTATTCCCTACTTCGTTGATTATTGAGAGAGCGGCGACACAGCCGAAATTATGTAAAAACCGAGATTTTACAAACTCTGTGATAAATTTTGACGCATGAACTTCATGCATTTCAGTGTAAACTTCATTTATGAGAGAAAGAAAATGTCGATAAGCTGATAGTAATTATGTAATCGCGATTCATCGTGGTGAAGTGGAGAAAAGAGTAGAGACGCCATCTTTAAACATTGGCGTGACGTTATGCCTGACGTGTTCCAACGCTGCACTGTGATTGGTTATTTCAAATTACAAATTTACAAAACTACAAATTTACAAAGATCGTACAACTTTTGCCTATTAATAGTATGATTTCTTTAAACTTTTGGCTTCTGGAATTATTAGAATAATCACAGCAAAATATTTAATAATATATCTAGATAAAAATTTGTTCTTTTATCTTGATATATTATTAATTGTTTTGAAAGAATCATATTTGTTCTTTTATGATTCATTCCTTACCTTTTCCATTCCATGTTTTCCTCTTAATACGGATTTAAACTAAGAAACGAAGGGAACTTGTACCTTCAAGATGTTATCAGAACAGAAACTGTTTATTTATGCACGAATTATGTGAATACAACTGAAGTAAATAATTTTTCATAAGGAATTTTTTGATATTGGATAAATTTAAAAGGTTTTTAAGTCTATTCACTGATATTTCTTTTTTGATGCTTATTCTTCCGAATTAAAGTATAAAATGAAGAAATGTACGAAGTTAATTTAGTTTTTAACTTTCAGAGGAGACAAATTAATGTTACAAATTATTTGATTTTTTTATTCGGTCCAATTACAGTGATGCTTCTTTGTTGCAATTCGCTTGTGTTTCCATTGATGAAGAGCGACATCCGGAGTGAAACCTCTGTATTCTATAGTAAGAAACTTAAGGAGTAATTCTGAAAAGCGGGTTTAGTAAAGAATGTTCTTCAACAGAAAGAACAAAAATAGATCTTGTTGTTTCAACATCTTTTACAATATCTCTCCTCTCATCATCGTAGAATTTAGAAGCTAATCAGAATATGAATTTTTAAAGAAAAACTTTTGAATTGCAGAAGATGGCGTTAAAATTCGTAATGACTGATGAAAAAGGCTCTACTTCATATCTTTAAGAATACATTGAAATGGATGGGAAGCGACATTCAAGTTATAAACACAATTCTTTGTCAAATAAAAATAGCCAGTAGAAAAGAAGGTTGGAACTCTTGTTGTTATATTTTTTTTTTTGTCTAAAGCCAGGAGCTGTAACTGTTGACTGTATTGTCGATTAACTAAATATCTTTCTCATAATAACCATGATGGGAAATAAGAACAGAAAAAAAAGAAAGAAAAGACTGAATCCAGCTCCTGGAATCGAAGTCAGACGTTAAAGTTGAATTACCAGACCAGCTGACTAATCAGTCCACAACGCTATTAAGATGGCCTGGCCCATTTCAAGAATTACGATGGACCAAAGAGAAAAAAAAAGGGTTTCCATTTTGGAAGGTGCATTTTTTTTTTTATTAATGTGTGTTTATGATTGTAATTTTTTTACCCGTATTCCTTACCTAGACTTGAGACCTGCAAATGAAGATTTCCTTAAGATGCTGCAAATTCACTACAAGATTTTTACAATTTTAATCCTATCGTAGCTTTGATTTTGCTGATGGGATTATTGAAAGCCTCCACTGAAGTATTCTCTCAAAAGTTCGGTAAATGGAGAGAAAAGCCAAGAAAACTCTTTAAGGTTTGTCATCAAAATCAAAAACTATATCAATGAGTTTGAAACTAATGGTAGATTCAAACGTAACCATCAGAAAAGTTACAAGAGAAGACATCACTTGAAGCCATTAACTTAGAGAGAATATTCTAGAATAACACCTATCAAAAGCATTTGTTACATTGAACAAGAGATTATTGCAACAAGCTGTTACAATTTACATAATAATGCCGGTAACTAATATTTTATTTCGAAGCAGTATTGTTAACACGGGTAAAACCCTAAGAAAACCAGGCAAATTAGTGTGATTCTCAAAACCAAATTTGAAGCCATCATAAAAGATTACCATATAATTTGAGAGAACGGAATTAAAACAGTTGACGAAATTCAAAAATTAAAAGTTAAAATGTAGTACTTTTATTCTACTAGAATTATAATGTCTCCCTACATAAAAATCGACAGCCCTCGTTAGAGAGACATCAATATAAGGAGTACAAACAATCAAATACGTGGTAAAATGTATTTATAGTAATAAAAACAGTGAAAGGGAAACAAAAATCTATGTTAGAATGTCATTTCATTTAACCCAATACTTCGAATATAGACGAAAGAAAAAATGCTTACTTTTTCAGGCGAAGGCTTAGATTTCTTATTTAGAAATAAAGCCAACGCTTCCTTTGACGTAATAGTTTCATATTTTTCATCATTGTTTTCTTTGCTTTTTGTCATGTTTTCTTCCACAATCTTTAAACTGACTTTTCAGATTATTTTTCTTTTGTTATTGAATAAATAAAATAAAAAATTTCTTTTATTATTAAATATAAATGATTTCATATCTTGTTCTTAAATTAGCAATTTCATTTTATTTATTTGCTACATGTAGAACTAAATTAAGTTTATTTATACTAAAGAAAGAAACCGACAAAAGACTAAGTCTGCTCTTGTCTGTGGTGTTGTTGTTATCTAGGAGACGTCCTTAGGGAATACATTTCATTTGGCACAAAGAAAACAGTCTAAATGGAAACTCAGCAACTTTGGAATTTGCTCAAGCACTGACATTTGATGTTAGCTAAAAAATTGTTCAGCCAATGGAAGCAATGACATTAAGCATCATCTCAGTTGTTGTCCATTGAAGTTAACATACTACGTTTCATTGCGTTTGACATCTGCATCCAAATTATGTTGAAAGAGTTCCAAACATAATCTCTATTAATAAGTTCTTTGATACTGGCGAAATAATAACAGTCCATTTATATATAAATGTATTAGAAAGAACATCAAGGCTTCTGTATACAATCTAAGATTATTTGCAATTTCAGTCACATTCTAAATTGGACAGGCCAATAAGATAAGTTTTAATGTGATTTGCATAACTTTCTATTGAGTAATTTTTGCTTTCTAATATTTCTGAACACTGTCTCTAAGATTGCTTTACAGAATGTATAGAAGAAAATAATGTTACTTCTTTACATAAAATATATATTGCTTGGATAACTACTAAAAAAAAAATCAACACTTGACGATTTCGTTAAGCTTATTGGCGACATCCTCACCTGCATAGATATTTGTGATTTGATGGAGGATTCTAATATTCATTTCCAAAAAAAAAGCACTATTATTTGATTAAACTATTATTATATTTAAATTCACGAAGTAGTTGCAAAAATTCTAACATCTTGTGCAATGCCACAAACAAAACAAGAAGTTCGAAAGGTGTCATTTCATAAGATCAAGTTATTTATTATTTATTTTAAAGTCGTAAAAATGACAAAAACGAAAAGTTTACATTTATATTCTAATTCTAATGAATATATATTTTTTATTTTCTTAAAAAAAATAAAAATAGTAAGTCCACCTTATTTACTTCAATTGTCTAAGTCGGATTAATTTTTAATCGTATCAAACCAGGCGCAACGAATTAACTAAAAGGATTTAAGTCATTGTTTAAGGCAAGATATAAACAGAAATAGGATAGAAATCCAATGTTTAAATTCCAAAGCTTTTCTATTATAGGAATTTTTTGTCGCCTTCTCACGCTAATTTCTCGAATGGAAAACATTCACAAATAGTTTTCCAATGTGCATACCAAGTTTTAAGAGGACTCGTACAGCGTTTCAAAAGTTATTTAGTAGAGAGGGACACAAACCACACACACACAGACTGGCTAATTTGATGTACCTCACTTTGCTACATAAAGTAGGCTAAAAACTCCCATTCCAAAGCTTATTATTATCCGTAGATTAATTCAGTGCACCGTCCAAAGGAATAACTTGGAATTGATTGATGCCTCTTATAAGCTTATACTTTTTTCCTAATACTTCAAAATTTTATAATGTAATACGAAATATTATAATTTTACATGTATCATTATATAATAATTTTACTATATCATTATGTTCAACGAAATAATGTGTTTATTATTATACCATTTAACGATGATAAAATTTTCCCCAAACCTATTTTCTTCCTCAATAATTCCTTACAGATCGTCATTGCACCAGTTTTACTATAAATCAATATTCTACATTAAAAAAAAATATTGTATTTTTTTATTAACTTCTCATCTTTTTAAACAGCAATTAATTTATTCCCCCCCCCCCCCACAAAAAAAAAAGAAAAGAAAAAAAAGAAACAAAGCTCACTATATGAAAAAGAGAATATTCCTTGGAAAATATTATTCCTTTCCTCCCGCCCCGGGGATTCGTTCTTGTAGTGGAGTTTGAGAACCACTCTTTTCAAAGCTGTTCGCATCCCGTTTCCTTTCTATGATTTACAATATGTTTTTAAACTATTCAAATCTAATTATTATCATTTAACATTTTGTAGCAATTGAAAGCTAGGGGGTGGAACAGTCAATTCTGCCACCTCCTTCCAAGAGACTCCAGACGTTAATTCAGGTCACATATTATGTAAGATTCAGTCCACAGATAACAACACTCATCAAATGTAGTTCTGCTGTCTGTGTTAAAGACGGACACTAAAAATACAGCATTTGCTATAAAGAATTTTAAATGCATCATAGCCCAACCTATGTAATTTATTTTTATTCAAAAAATTAAAAGTTAAAAATAAATATTTATACCATCTTCTTTAAAAATGCTTAAAATAATGTAGGGAATAATGTCGCAAACAACATTAAAACTATATTACTTTATTTACATTTTTTTTAAACTTCATATAAGTATCGTTAGTGAAGTTAGGAACTCCGATAGGTAATGATACATGACTTTAGTTTTTATATTAGATGTAAGAAAAACAAAATCAATTAGAGAAAAATAAACAGTATCCATCAATGCAGGTCTTTATATTCGTGGAATCCACATGCATTTCTGTAAAAAAAACATAGAATCATAATTTCATTTGAAAGAGCTGTCGAAGGCTATCTGCAAAACCAAACCTATTTTCTTCCTCAATAATTCCTTACAGATCGTCATTGCACCAGTTTTACTATAAATCAATATTCTAATTTTATTACATCCTTAAGAAAGAAGATTCAAATCTTACAGTTCTAAATCTAGTTCGAAAAGTTGATATTAACAATAAATAATTCGATGGCTTTTAAATAAATAAATGAATAAAAAAACCAAACTTTCAAATTTGAGGGATCAAACACACTATTAATAAATAAATAAGTAAAATAAAAAATGATTTTATTTGTATTTATCAATTGTTCAGTTATAATTTACATTATTTTCCTTTTCGATTATTGTCCCTGCTTTTATGAAAACAAAACAAAGCAAAAACAAATATACTCTGATGCGTTTATTAATAAAAAACAAAACAAAACAAAACAGAATATGAAATTCAAAAGCTACTTTACAGTTCTTTCATAAAGTTGTTGAAAATGTCCCAAGAAGATCGACAAAATTTTGTAAAGCTTAACAAAGATCAAGTTTTATAAAAGACCGACAGACGGACAAGGCGGATAAAATAGCTTTATTTATATAGATTATGCTTTCGTACCGCATAACGCTACTAAAATGATCTAATTCTATCTATTCGTTAACTTTTTCTGTACTTCTTTCTTTCTTTTTGTGAACGTATAAAAACGTTTGTTCAGAATACCTCTGGAAGAAAAAAAATATTAATATTAATTTTTATAAAATAATATCGTTAATAATTCATATAATTAATAATAATGTGAATTCTAAAATTAATTTTGATAACTTTTTTTTGCAAACGAAAAAGTAATGAATTTTATATATTATTAATGTTTAATGTACTTATAATTATCCTAAACCGACTAATAAGAAGTGTTAAACAAAAAACATCACCATTCTCCAAAACAATGTGTAAATACAAGTGTAAATAATAGATTTACGACCTTGTTCCCAGGCTATCCCAATGAGGGAAGGTCATTAGGCATTCATCAACTATCGAATCTTTTGACCGAGTCGATAAACCAATGTGAATCATTCGCAGATGCGTCACAGTTGACGTTTTGGGTAACTGGTATAAAACGCTGATAATGTAGCAAATAATGACATATAATGATCTTTGTGTATGCCTGCAATTAATGCGAAGTCCCGAAATAATTTGATTCGCGTGTTCAGTGGTGGAGCTGCTTCGATCTTGGCAGTCAGCTCGCTGCCTGGCGTTGGTTGCGCAGAGACGTGTGCGCATTGACGGCCCAAGATGGAGGAGGAAGGTAAGAGCTTCTCCTGTCACTATGTCGACCACTTGTCAAAAATTTCTTTCTCGTATAATATTGGCGTTGTTGTTGAAGGTTCTTACTGTAATTTCGAGCAAATGAATGTCTCTCCTATTCGTACGTCAATGTATAATACGTCTGAAGTGATCTATCCAATTTAAATCGGATTTTTTATCCGTAACCCACCGTGAAATGCTGGAATAGATAATTAATAAGAGTCAATGAATGACTCCACGAAAGAAATTATTTTTAATAGAAATATATTAAAAAAAAAAGGATAAAAAATTTAATGGTGAATTATAAAGCTGTAATCATTGAAAAGGATCTAAAGATAAACGAAGGGCTATTTTAAAGCGCACACCCTGTGTATACTGCGATCAGCCTTATGTCAAACACTGCGAAGCCCAGCCTCCTGATCCTCGAAATATCACGGAGATACTGCATGCACCATTTCTGCACGTGGTTGATGTGGGAACGATCCCTTAAGGATGAAAAACAAATTAAATATTGTGAAGTGTTTGAATAAAAAGCTGAACTACAAAAATACTGATCCCCTATATTATTTCTTTGCTTTCTGCTTGTAAATGGCAATTTATTATTAAATTGTGCTATTGCGTTCTGGTGAATGAATCCATGCGCTTTAAAACTAAGTAGAGAACACCTGAACTTTCGATCAGGTGTCGATAATAAAAAGATGTAAGCTAATAATGGTCTACACGGTTTGGATTAAGCGATTGGCGACTGTGTTATTACGTTCCAAAGCTCGTAAATAGAATTGTTTACAACTGTTCTGAAGCAAAGATCACCCACTAATTCAATTATGTACATGGGAGTATAAATTATGCAATCATTACATGCTTCAATTATTTTCTTTTTTTTTCAGGATCATGTAATTAGAATTTTTTTTTTGTTAATTTTCATTTTATTGTTCTTCTCATTATTTTTACAAAATCTAATTTAAATATTCAGGCCTACATTATTGTCAACTGACGTTGTGTAATCCTTAACATTTAAAATATTTAAAATGTAAAGGATTTTAGAATTTTTACGTATCGTTCCTTAAATCCTACACAACTTTATTTTTCTTTTACTTTTTACTATATAATTTTATTTACGTTAAGCAAATGTTTATCAGTTAAACTTAGTTATTTAGTTTACTTTCACTGAATTATTTCCTTTCTTTTTTCTCATTTCCTTCCTCAAAAAACAAAAAACAAAAAACAAAAAAAAAAACAACCTTTCAATTGAACTCGAAATAAATAAATGAATAATACATATATTAATTATGTATTATTAATACATAATTTTTTTAGATAGTCAACAATGAGGCGCTCGTCCTGATTGTTTCTTCTTTATGTCTGTTGATTTTCTTCTGAATATTGAAAAGTTATCTAGCAATAATATTTAAGAATATAAACTAACAAAAAAAGTAATCTATCGACTCTTGCAAGACAGGACTTGTGTAAAATAGAAACTGACCGAGAGAGATCTTGAAATGTTAATCTATTCTCAACACATCCCTTCTCTCCTTATCATTTTCACTTATTAGATAAGTGCTTTGCGGGAAAGTGACTTGCCGGAAAATTGGGAATGGTCCTTAGTGTTAGGATACTTATAGAGTATCAACTTCATCAACAATAGAAAGCAGGCGAGGTGGAGGATTACGAGCGGAATTGATCAGGGTCACAGTATGCACATAATAAATATTTACAATTAAGAAATTATGCAATAATTATTAAACTTGAATACATGTCCCATTGGATGAGTCGTCCACTGCATTCTAAATTTTACGAATTTTCAGTTGTAGCAAGTTAGCATCATCGTTATGCGTCCATCATTGGCTCTCACGTGATGTAGTCGACTAATACCAATCGTTATTAATAAAAGTCGAAGCCACACTTTGCTTTTGATTCGTGATAGCAATTAGGGTTTCTGTTTTATGTTAAATAATTGAGTTCAACAGTTACGAATTAGTTTGAACATGCATTAAAGATAGATAGAATAAAATACCGTAGTTTTTTTTTATCGTGTTATTTTATAGCTGGATTATAATGAATCCAAATTTTTTTAAATTGTGAAATAAATACTGACTTTTTTTTGTGTTTTGTATAAGGAGCCGCCATTGAAAACATTTGACAGTTTGGACACAAGTTATCGAAGTGTGCTAATTTGAAGTAGACGCCCAGTGGCAATTCCCTTCCACTTTTTTCTTCTTCTTCTTAACCTTAATTCATTGATCGTCATTATGTGATCGTGGAAAAGAAGAATGATTTATGTATTTCATTTCTTATTTGTGATTATCCACATTCTTCATCAAAACAGTGCAGGAAAATAAAAAATATCGGATGAATCTGTGAAGAACTAAGTGCAACTGAAGTGATGCCTCTTATTAGTTAAATTTTCAAACAAGTTTAGTCTCTATGGTAACAATTCTAAGCGTGGTGGAACAGGAGATTGCCCTTACTTAGAAAATAAAACAGAAATTATCAATGAAATACAATAAACCGTAGTGTATGTTTCTTAGAAGAAATCCATTCACATTTAGAATAAAACGTTTTTAAAAATATTGAATTTAATAGCGAGGGATGAAATAAAGATGCTGGTTTTGTTTGGCGAAGCGTCGTAAAACACGAACTCAAGTGTGTTGAAACTTTTAGGTCCCGGCCAATTACTGAAGGGATCCAGCCAAAATAGTGACACATTAGCTCCATATGAGAAAATGGATTAGCAGTCGCTTAAAAATCTTAGATAAACTCATAATCTCAGCTTCCATCACATACTGACTGCTCAAGGAATGTCATTAATGTTAGCTTTCGAAAATAGCCTTCTCAAATTATCCTAGAGCTTTAAACTTTTAAGTAAAAAAATAAAAAAATAAGGATAGCAAATTTATCCTGATTATGATTAGCTTACAAAGTGTTGATTTCATCCATCGAATCTGAAGAGCTATTGATTTGATTTAGTCTATATTTTCCTAAATTCCACTTCTAAATATTTAGAATAATGAAAATTTCCAAATGACACCAAATCAGTCATATTTTAAGTTGGCAGTAAATAAAAAAATGATCTACATACATAAAATTAGATGCATTATGAGGAGTGGAAATAAAAAAAAAATCGTGTTTAAGTTTGAAGGTGGCATATAAATAAGAATTGTATGAAGTTTCAAGAAAATCGCCCCAACTGTTTTATCATGGGAAGGGAGGTCACTTTTGAGAGATGAGCTGGACTGAAATAATCGTGCTTATGTTGTAAGTTGATGCTATAAATAAACATCATACCAAATTTTAAGGAAAACGGTCCAGCTGTTCAAACAGACAAATAAAGGAGAATAAAATTAAGCTGAATGCTTGGTATAATCAATCAATAAGAACATTGAATCTTTCTATAATCTGAATTGTACGATAATCACAGTAGCAAAAAAAGTGAAAATTCTAATTAAAAAAAATCCTATTTTTTTTTTTTTTAGACTTTTTATTTCATCATTTTTTTTAAACTTCCATACTGCCAAATTCTTATTAGTCACCTAATGTGGCGTTACACTATCTTGAAGAACCTTGAATTATTTATAATCTAGAATGGAAGTAACAATGTTGATACGTTTGTTTTTTTCACGAAATCACTCATTTCAGAATCTGGAGGGCTTGGATTTTTGTTTTAAAAATATTTGTATTATTTCAATTTCTCTTTAAATTTGCAGAAAAAATGATTGAAAAACAAAAGTAAATACAAAATTACTTGAAATTTTTTTTACATGTAAATAAATGTAGATCCGCTCTCTCGTGATTAAGGATAAGAAACCTGGATTATCTAACATTGCAGTTTTCATTTGTTTTCAGTTTTTAAATTTTCTTTATATTTTATAGGATCATATCTAGTACTTCTTATTCTTATCATTAGATGTTTAGATATTTCAAGTACATATATTTTACTTCTATTAAAAATTGGTTTAATAATTAACATTAACAGAAACATCAAGTTCATAAAATCAATTTAATTGATGATATAATCATTAATATGACTAAAATTAACGACTTAATATCTTGAAAATATAAGATAATTAAATCATTCAAAATTAATTTGAAGTAAGTTAATGAGGGTAGATAATGAATTTAGAATTATGTTTTAGGATTGCATATCGTATAGCACTTCTCTTTTCATTTTTTGTGCCATTTCCGATAGGCATAATGTAAAAATTTTCACAATTATAATACGTTATACATTGGTTATTTATGACATCAAATAATATCATTAAGAACCCTCGAAAAGAAATGATGTAAGACATTTTCTAATTTGATTCACCCACACATAAAATAATCTAATTCATCACAGGTCTGTTGGGTTCCCAGTAGGCAAATACCTTTTTTTTTGTCCCTTGTCCTACTTTGACGTCTGGTAACTATGACATCACTATCTTCGCTATATCAAATTCCATCACCAATTGAAATATTTTTTTAGAATTATTTTTAATTAATTAATAATTGTTAACTATTAATTTTTTAAATAATTATCATTGTTCTTAAATATCTGTTTTATAAACCAAATTTTAATATATATTTTGTAAAGCACAAATGAAGAAATTATGTTAAATTATAAACTGATAATTAAAGCGCATATATTATGTAAATGCACTAACTATAAGTTAACAAATAAAAATTATGAATTCACAAGTCTAAACCTGTTTATAAAGATAAAATTAGAACTGAAGTTAAATCTTTAAAAAAAAAAAGAAAAAAAAAAAGATTTATCATTATCAAAATTCAAAAAAATAATAAGTAATAAAATAAAATATAGTCACAGATATACAAATGGAAATATTGTTCTGTATTTCTTAACTGATCATGGATAATGCTTTTTTTTTTTTAATCTGAAATATTTTTATAATTTTAGCTTAATCTTATCTTTATAAATATGTTTATATTTTTATGTTTTAAAACTGATATATTTTTAGATTTTTAGATTTCAATTAAATATCTATTAATTTCCAGTATATCTTAAAATTTTGGTTAATGCTTTAAATTGAACATATTTGTTATATAAATATTATACTTATTATAACTTTATTATATTATATCTTTATTTATCTTTAATAATCATTATTTTTAATTACTGCTAAAATATTATTCCATTTACCATTTATTTAGTCCATTTATTCGTCTGTCTCCTTTGTTAGGATATAAATTGGGAATGAAATAAAAAAACAAACAAAAAACAAAACAGGGGCAGATATTTTCTTTTTCTTTCACTCGCCTAAAACACGTGTTCTCCTGCCTGTTACAACTAAAGGGAAGCAGTTGAAATGAAATACAATAATCAGTGAGACACTTCATACGTCAGTGCAAATCTCACATAAAAAAATAAAAAAAAATAAAAGAGAACTTGGAAAATATTGAAGTTCTGCATTTGCGAACAACTTTCTCTCTTATGCAATGAGAGTCTATCTGTGTGTTGCTGGTCAGCCATTTTTGGATCGCGTTGTGACCGGAGATAAAAAGTGGTTCTGTGTGTCAACATTCAATGAAAAAAAGACAGTAGTTACAAAGAGGTCGAGTTTCAATATCTATTCGAAATAATAGTTTTTATATCTTAAAGATAGTATTTATATCTTAGAGGTAGTGCGTTTACGTCTTAGAGGGTTGCATTTTGAATCATCGAATCCGAAAGAGATCATCTCGTTGTTTGAACATCTGGATTCTTTACATAAGACTTAAATCGAGAATAGATCGCTTTGTTCAACCGAAAAGATGTAATTATGTTGTAAGACAACGCTCAGCTTAGAAAAAAAAATCGATGAGAATTCTACAGCATTTACCGAATCCGACAGAGTTTGTGCTATTTGATTTTTTTTTCAGTATTCAAATTTCGACAACTAAAGAATGGAGAAAAAAATACCATAACTTCTAAGTACATACTTGGATTGTTTTTCCTACTTTTTTCTTCATATTTTTTTCCTAAACTGGACTTTTTTTTTTACAGGCCTGTATAAAACAGATTATATCTAAAGGTTTGCCAAGATTTGCTTATTAAATATCATTTTAAAAAAAGGATAGGTCTATTGTTTCAAAACTAATATTTTGACGATTTATTTACAATAGTGTTTTGTTATTATATAAGTAATGTGGTATTTCTGTAATAATGATAAATTTTATGGTTCTTTTATTTCACTGTTTGCATCGTATCCCGGCATAGTGGGCGTGACGGGAACTTTTTTGAATGTACATTTTAAATATTTATGAAATTTTATTGACGGCAAGTGCACAGTATTTTTAATTAGATAGAATGTTGGTTTAAGTGATTTAAGTCTCGTATAGGTGAATTATATAGTTGTAGAACAGTTTTCCTTAAATGCTGTTTTGATATTAAGCTAGACATGGTGAAAGATAAATGGATTTTATTCATTAAGTTTATAGTTATTTCTGTTTCGTCCGTATACAAGTGAAGAAAAATTTTAAAAGGTTTGTGTAGTTGGATAAATATGTATAAAACAAAAATGTTAAACAAACATTCATTTATCAAGATTTAATTTCCTGATTATTTTTTTTATATATTTTGTTTAAATTATAAAGGACAAAACATTGCTTTTAAATATTGTTTTGCAAAAAGATTTCAATTTCCAGTTGAACACTGGGAAATTGGTTTCGATTTTGTTAAGATTTATTGTTAAGTTCCATTTTCTTGTTAGTATTATTAATATATTTGCTATGCCCTAGTAAAGTTCTAATTATATGCCTTTTAATTGTTTTCTTGTTGTGGAGAATTACTTCTTTTGAATAGAATAAAGGTAATTCGAAGTTTTGATATTAATATACGGTATATCTTTTTTTCTAAATTTTTCTTTACAGGGTTCGGTTTCTTTTCGATTTAGAATTTTCTAATTTTATCATTCATTTTTTTTTTTCAACTAAAAAAAAATCATTTGCATAACATATAAAGTCAATATTTCGAATATTTATTCTTTTACTAAATATTTTTATTTTTTTTTCTTACTTGAATTGTTTGAAAATAACTCTTTGCTCCTCCGCTCCTTAAAATAGGTCTTAGTTTACAATTTACCAATTCAGAGACACATTAAAGTTGCACTCTTCAAATATACAAGATTTAAAACAGCTGATCTCAACTGAAAAAATACATATATATTTTCAGTTAAGATCAGCTAGTTTAGATCTTGTATATTTGAAGAGTGCAACCGATATACGGAGTTTACATTTCCTATTTATTTTTATAGAATCATATTAGTTTGAAGTTTTGGTTTCTATTTTCAAACCATACCAAAAAATATAAATATATAAAAATTATATATCTTTAATATGAAAAATAAAATATAGTAAAAATTAAAAATTAGATACACAGACTGACAAAAAATTACGAACCTTTATTAATACCTGTTTATCTTAATGGTTCCTAATTTTTTGGCCAGTGTGTGAATAACAAAATTAAATAATTGGCATTTAATTTCACTCCAGAGAATGGCATTTTTTTTTTAAATTTCATACGTACCTCTTACTTATTTACCTTCTACTTTCAAACCTAACATTGAAATTGAAAGAAAATTTTTTAGTCTTTTTCTAAGGCAGCCCCAGGTGGAAGGCTGCAAAATTGGTGGCATTTTTTTTTAGTGGCGTCTTCGATCAGATATATTCTTTGAGGTTCTCCTTTTCTTTAGTGCATCCTGCGCAGTAGAGGGAAAATTTTCAGCACGAACCATCATTTCCATCGTTCGCTATCATTTTTTTACTTTTACGTTTAATTTAGTGAAATGCGGAAAAAAAAATGGCAAATGCGTCCTAAACTATGAAAAAAACTTTAAAAAATTTGAAGGACATAATAAATCTAATTACTTTGTATAAGTTGGGATTTTAGTAAATAGCGATGAAATGATTTGGTTATTAATAAAATACTTGACAGTACAACTTACTGTAAATCGACAGGGTTTTACGGCGAGTATTCTGCAAGGACACCGACACCAATTTTTTTTTTTTTTTCTTATCCACTGAAAAGATTGACCTCGATGAAGCTACAAAGTACAGTAGGGACCTAGATCGTTTGTTGCTGAGATCTTATATGTCATCCATTTGAAGGAGGCGTCCGATGTCCGATATTTTTTTCTAATACATTGGCCTCATCATTCATATTACTTTCAAAGAAATCATTGACATCGATTGTTTAGATTAGTTGCTTAGATCTTGCATCTGGCTTTTTTTTATTCTGGCTAATGTCAGAAAAAGGTGAATTTTCGGAGAATCAAGGCTCTAAACCTTCTAACCTCCAATTTATTATTATTTTTTTTTAACAAGGATCTCATAAGTCCTTTAATTACGTTCCAGATATCACAGTCATCGGTATTGTAGTTGCTGAGATGAGGTATCATTATCACTTTTAAGACACTGAGGTGGTGCACTCCGTTTGCTTTGCTTTAAAATTAATTTTCTAATAAGTTAATCAACCATTTTCTCTCTCGTTTTTTATCAACAGTTATCAGGATATAAAGATCTGATAGTAGAGAAGCTTGTACTATCCTTTTAACTAATATCTATAGATAAGCTTCTATTGTGGAACAATGTGCTATTCCAAGGTACTATCTCCGGTTTAGCGTGGAGCGAAGATTGGAATATTTTCAGTCATTGATTATTCCTGGAGAAAACAACCGACATATGATTATGTTGAACTAAATAAAACTGCGAACCTTTTCCTGGTCCATTGTGAAATCTTAACCCATCAACCAAGAAGTTTCAGAGGAGGTAGAATTCCAAGAGCATCGTCCGCTTTTCTTTAAAACAGTGGTTTGTTTGTGTGATTTTTTTTTTTTTTATATAATTTTTAAAAGTTTTTTTTTGTGACGCTGCTTTAGTGCTTTGTAAATTACATGGCAAATGGGTTTTATCGTTCTCGTGAAAACCGCAAATATTTATTTATTTCCATTTGGACTAAGTTACAAAAGACATTAGCTCCAATAATTTGTAACTGTAAAGAATCTTAATACATCAATTTGTAATAATAATAATACATTTTATTACTAATTATTAAAAAATAATAAATATATTTCAAGTCAAATCAATATAAATCAATCTGATATTACTGATGCATCTTTATTCAATTAAAGAATTTTCTATCAGTCTCCAAGTTTTAAGAATTTTAACGGAACTCTTTTCAGTACATATGAACATTAAATTGATCTTGTTATTGAAATTCATTAATTTTGACGTGGGTTAAGAATTTTTGGGTTTGTTTTGAATAAATGAAAATGTTATGTTTAATATACCATTAAGAGGCTTAGACCATCTAAGAAAAAAAAATAGGCAAAGCTTCCATTGTGACTTTTATCCCCCAATTTCTATCCGAGAACATGATTACCCGTCTCGTGTTCTTTTTCTGCCGACTCAGCATGAAGGAAAACGACTGTTACAAGCCTCCGACAACTGTGGTGTAATTTCAACTGGAATAGTGAAAAGTAAATCAGGTGATAAAAGATGACGGGGTTTTTAGATGATGCTGGGAAAAAATAGGAGAACCATGAGAAACCTCTCTTTACCGACTACGACAATTCCTTAAATGCAGAATGAGTGGCCGGCTTTAATTAGGTGGTCGTAAATTACAGCAAATTACATTCTCAAGAAATGCTTAAGGTTGCCTGCTGGGAAAGAGGATTAAAGAACAGTTACATCTTAAATACTTTGTTTTTCTCTTGTAGTATGCAATAGAGCTGCAAGAGACTTGAAGATAGTAATTTTGTTGAGGGCTCATTTAAACCTAACTTGAAAACCTTTGCGTGACTTGAGAACCTTACAACTGACTCCATGTTTTTCCCTCAATAAAATTACCACTTGTTTCATTTATTATTTATATTTTAATTCTAGATACTTTAGGATAGTAAATAGTGTCGCATATTTCTGTTTTCATGAACAGAAGCATATCTGTTTCAAAGTCAATTTTCTGGCTGGAAAATTTAATCAATTAACGTCGTCGCATGAAATTATTGTCCGTCTTCTGTATGGAATAAATCCAATTTCGCCTCTGCCGATCTCAACGCTCTAATGGCGTCGAGGGATTTTTACTGAATCAGCTAAGCTTTTGTTTTGGGAAATCCAGCTTTCTTCATGGAAGTTCGTTGTAAATTCTGTGCAAATATTTGACTGTCAAGGATCATTAACAAGAACTGAAGGACACTGTTTACATTTGACACGAGTTGTTGCCATGCGTGAATCACGTGAAAAAAATAACATTACCGTTTATTGAATTTCAATATGATACGATTAAACTCATGCATATTTTATGTAATGAATAGATTTTATTAATAAATCCAACCTAACCCCATGATCAGTATCTGGAAATACAGAAACACTATGTATTATTATATTTTTAAAGTTGTGTGTGTATGTATGTGGATTGTACTCTTATAAAGGTCAATCATATTATGGATACTCCTATCATAATATGGATGACGAAATCTTTTAACTATTAAAGTTTTACTTCTTTTCTTGAAATTTTGCTTCTTCTAACTTACATATCATTGTTCTAAAATATTTTCATTAGTAGATTTTTTTGATATCTTGATGAAAAGTTTGCGTTATTGATAAAATAACTTATGACTCGAATAATCTTAATCAAGTCAACATTTCCTGTATATCTTTACAAATAGTTTACGAAAAGAAACTGGAATACATGTACGAGAAATTCCATACATGAAATATTGAAATGATATCTCTTAAATTAAGTTAACTTTATGAGTTGCTATTAAATTTAAATTGAAAATATAAGGCTTAAGATTCGACCTTTGTAAGAATACAATCCATTATTAAAGTAATATTAGTAATATAATATTGTGTAATCTTAGTAATATTGTATTCTATCTCACATTATTTTTTAGACCAATCGCACTCTATTACATAGCGTTGCAGAAGAGAAAATTCCCTGAAACTATTCTTTTTGACTGTCTCTAATTATATGATGATGGTTAGTGACTCAGTCCGAAGACTGGTTAGAATAAGGTCCATGTTCCTCCATCTGTTTCTATCCTCCGCCATCCTCTTCAGTTCCACAAAGCCTCTAACTCCTAAATCCTTGTATTAGTAAAATTATTGCGAGGTCTTCCTTTTCTTCTACCTTCGCTTGGAATCTTCCCCTCTAGGACTCTCTGTACAGGATTATCATGTCTCAAAACATGTTCCAGCCATTTTAATCTTCTTCTTTTAATTATACTTATGATTTTCTTTTCTTTATCCACTATCTCTAATATCTCATTATTTGTCTTTCTTTCTTTCCAGCTGATTTTTTTTTCCATTCTACGGTAACACCACATCTCAAAAGCTTCTAAATATTTATTTTCCTTAGTGTTAAGTGTCCATGTTTCCGAGTTACGTAATGCAACCGACCAAATATAAGTTGTTTATATCTTTTTCCTTAGTTTAATATCTATTTTTTTACATGTCAATAAGTTTTGTTTTGTTCTAAATGCAGTCTTAGCCATTGCTATTCTGGTTTTTATTTCCATTGTACATCTGCAATCTTGTGTGATAATTTGTCCCAAATAACAGAAACTTTTTACTTGTTCAATTCTTTGTCTATTGATGGTTAAATTTATTTGTTTTTCTCTTTTTGTTATTAACATAACTTTGGTTTTCTTAATGTTTATTTTCATTCCAAATGTTTCTATTGTTTGATTTATTCTGTCTAACATCTCCTGCATGTCGTTATCATTCTCTGCTAGTATAGCCTGATCGTCAGCGAATTTTATTGTTCCGTATTTTTCTCCTCCAATTTTTACTCCTCTTTACAGTTTATTAATGCGTGATCCATCATAATTTCTGCAAACAAATTGAAGAAATCTGGTGATAAGAGACAGCCTTGTCTCACTCCTTTTCTGATAATTATGTGTTCTGTTAAACTATCACCTGTCCATATGATTGCTTTTTGATTTAGGTATAGCTCCTTTATTAATTTGATAATTTGGGGATCTATTTCTGCTGATGCAAGCATTTGGAAGAGTTCATTCGTTTTAGTTTTAAATGATTCTTTATCCATAATAATGGCTACTCCTGCTTGACCTCTTACACTTCCTGAATGGACCACGTTGAATTGACCGCTTTGATATTCTCCTTCTGATTTTAACCGTGTTTCTGCTAACCCTAGGATGTTAATATGTAATCGTTTCATTTCTAGATTGATATTTTCAAGTTTTCCGGCTTTTAATAAAGTCCTGATATTCCACGTCACTATATTCTTACAAGGATTTCGCTTGATATCGACCTGAGAAGCCTTGTTTCCCCTCCTGCCGGGCCTGGCACCTTTGTCATCCAATGCCCCAGTTTTGCCAATCTCACGTTTCCATAGATTTATCATTTCATTTCATAACATTTCATGTACCTCCCTACTTGGGAAAATAATGCGATAGTTTCCCCTTGCTTTCCACATCGCAATACTAAAACCATTCAAGATGTTCCATCCATGATTTCAGTGTCTGGTTCAGATCCTCACCGATGTCATTCATCATTGGTCTCCGGCCAATAATGTCAATGTTGCTGCCAGTGTCATGGCCCTCGGATTTATGACGCCGAGAACTCGCCATGTCACAGTGTCGTCATAGAGTCCTTGTGGGTTTTTAAAAGGGAGCCGGGTGCCCCTCGTATCCCACCACACTCTGCTGACACTTCCGCTGTTGGCCCATGTCTGCTTATTCATTGGTTTCCCATCTTATTCACAGGTATCCACTATATCTAGTGGACCCTATCCGAGACCTGGGGACACGCTTGGTAGCAGTTAACATCTCTACCTCATTTCTAATTATACAGATAGGAATATTTAAAAGTGTTTATAAGTGTTAATAAAAAAAGTGTGATTGATTCCTAGTGAAAAAATAATAGAATTAACTTTATTGTTACTTTTTTTTTTAATATTATTTGATTTCTATTATCTGTTTCTTTTTTCCATTAGGTACTGGATAACTATTCACTTGTCTCTTATGTTAGGAGAGATATTATTCTATTCTAGTCTATATTAAAGTGATGGGTACACCTCATTTGTACTGCGTCCTCAAGAACCTATGAAAGATATTACCTATTATCTCAATTTTTTGATGCCATCCCAGTGAAGACTGAATTCTCCAGAATATTCTCAAGAATAATCATATGATAACGGTAACGCAGTGTAAATTGCTATAACATGTTTATAGCTATTGCCTGGTTTTCCTGATGGGTCGTTTTGTTGAAATGTCTTTCAGTTGAAGTATTTCCATTTTACCTTAATTTGCAAGCAGCAATAATATCATCTGTACTTATTACACTTTAGAGATATAAAAGTTCAACTACAATATAATTTCATAAAATTTCGTCTTTCTCTGCGAAAGAATTCTTCAGGTCACAGAATGAGGAAATTCTTCCACTTCCTCAAATTTTCGTTTGGATTACAAAAACAAACCAAAATATCTAAACAAATTATTAACAACATTTAAATATCACATATAATACATAATAGAAATCATCTAATTGTTTCAATTATTAAATTATCAATGTTAGGAAACTTTTTTATTAATACAATCTTTTGAGTTAAGAAAAATAAGACTCAATCATTAACCTTTCCTTTTTATTAGTCTTCTCATTCTGTCACCTGAAGAAGTCTTAGACGAAAGATTGTGAAATTATATTATAGTCGAAATATTATATCTATAAAATGTAATAAGTTTTATGAAGAAATTTGATGATGAAGAAAAATAATATCATCTATAGTTTCAGAAAATTGATGTTATAATTTTTACGTTTGCCATTCTAATTTCTGTATATTTGATTACACACATTCATGATTGAAATTAGAGGAAATTTGATCTTGAATAACAAATCTTCAGATTCAAAGTGCAATTCATCTTTTTTTGTACTATTTATCTGAGAGATTTATTATTGATATATGCCTAACTGACTGTGCGTGTGAATCTTCAATGAATTAATTTTTGTGACTATCGTTCTTTTTCTTTTTTCCTCCGTCATTGTTCATCTTCTTTTGTATTAACTTCTGATATTAGATAGAAATCTTTGCTCTTTACAGTTGAAGTTCTAGTAAAGACTCTTTGTTTGATCAGGTACCAAGTAAATTTTTAGTGTATAAAAATTCCTCTTTCTCAGTGATTCTGGCGATAGAGTCTCGTTCAGTTTTTAACTGTTTCACTAAGTTTTAAAGTGTAGGCTGATAAATTTTACGCTATAAGTTTATAGGAGTTTCCTACATTTGTGAGTTTCCTATAAGCGATTTACTTTATCTGTATCTTTAAATTATGGCTATTAATAATTAAATCAAGCTTTAAAATCAAACTTTCAATTTATTTTAAAGAAGTTCTAAGCTACTTTTTTTTTGTCTCTTTTTTTAAAGAGTCGTTTTGATTGGATCAAAATCCTTATAGTCCTTAACGAATATGATAAAAATGAATTATATTTCAAAGATCATTTAACAAAGTGTCTTTAAATCTATTTAAATAAAATGCTTTGATTTTTATTAAATGAATAGAAAGAGCAGTCTGCTTAACAGATTGGTAAAATCAGAGTGATACATCCTTCTTAAGGTGAGAGGAACATGTTATCATAATTTAATGTAAGAATTAGAATCATAAATAAAAAAATATGTAAAACTTCCTTGTTCGATGGAGGACCGAACATTCAGGAGTCTGAACCTTAGTTATGTACGCAAAAAATATTTATGAATTAGAGTACGAAAAATTGTGAACACATGAAGAGTTGAAACCGCAGGAATACGAAAGACTGAGACGATTTTGGTCTAAGGCAGGCGACCAGTAAAGTATGATTACTGAATAAATGGAGTACATAATACCTTGTACAATGCTGCTTTAATTAGAGCGTGTTTTCTATAACGCGGTTGATAATTTATTTTAAAACATCTCAAAGCCAAAAGCAGTTGTTACCGTTTGCTACGTTCCAAATATGGAAAACCCTCAGCCTTCCTATTTAAAAAAAAATAAACAAACCCAATCCTATCGACTACTATTCTGTGACAGAGTTACAAAACTATGGTAAAAGGGTAACCGAGATGAAATTAAATGACAGCGCCTCTCGCTGTTGTGTCTATTCTGTCTCGTATTTACAAGTGAATATTAATTATCACTGAAAAGAGTAAGTGCCAATAAGATAGTGGACCCAACAAGCGTAAATGTAAACACTAGAACAAAAACTTGAAATTATAAAGCTTCACGAAGACTCTGCATTATTAGCAAAAATAGCACGTGATAAAAGTATTAACGAATCATCTGCGAACTGCTATTAAAAACAAAACGAAAATAAAAGAACATGGAATAGCCACTTCATCATGGCAAAAGTGACTCTTAAACAAAGAAATTTTTCGATGGATCACAGACATGTATATGATATTTTTCATTTCTTATCATTTCTAAGGGCCAATAATTGATCGTGGATAACACATTACAATATAATCCATTATCATAGCGTTTTGATCAGCGCGTTTTCCACAGCTCGGGAGTTTTTCTGAACCAATTAACGGTGTTACACAAAATGTTACTGTATTTTTGAAAATACCATCGATGATACCTGATTGTAGACGCTGACTGAAGTTCGTTCGATCAAAGATATGACATATTCATTTTAGGAATGCCATTCAATTCTTGTTTCCTTTGAACTTTCACTGAAACTAATAGCAAATAAGGCATTGAATTTGCATTCGGAACCTTCGAGTGATTCTTTATACATGTTCGATTTGAAAGAAACGTAGGATATCAATAAGGAAATTTTGGAGCTACTAGATCCAGAGTCGTTAAAGAAAGGCATGGTCACCGAAATATTAGTATTGCAACCTAATTAGCCAACTCATTTTAACGGGATTCAAAATTTCCTCCATCAGCCTTGAACACAACCTATGTGTGACACAGCAACGCTTCTAACTTGGGCAGAAGTGATTGATTTGCTCATGTCTACTGTGGAAGATTCTATATTTGGTTCAGTAGATGTGCTTTGCTTTTACTTTGGTTTTTTTTTTTCCCACGAAATTGAAGAAGAATAGATACAGTTTTCCTAGTTTATCATCCTGTGAACGACATATCATCCACTTACCCCTCGATTATCCATTCTCTCTCAAACTCCCTCATCTGAATCGGCTTTTGTATTCTACATTTGTTTATAAATTCAAGAATAGTTTCATTAAAGTTGTTTTCGAAATGATGTAAAAACAGAAATTTTCAATTACTTTTCAACTTTACGATTTGTTTATATTTACTTACTCCAATTTATTCCTGAATCCTATTCCTGGAAAATGTAATCAGTTAGTTCTTCCTTATAACTCACTGTCGGCAGATCTGATCCTTCTTTCTTCATGTTTCACTGTTTGTTTTCATTATTGTTCATACTCCTGACTTTATTAGCACGTATATAATTTTTATTCGGTTATATTAGCATATTTACTTTTTCGCTGTTCGCCTTGGAGGTCCGATAACTATGAATTTTATTTCAAGATTAGTTCTTAGTTAAAGTCTTTGGCAAAGTTTCAGGCGCTCCGTAAGAATTTAACGGCATTCCGAGAGAATGAATTCATCTGAGGAAAACTCCTATGAAAGAAACTCGTGTTGACTCGATGGAGAATACAAAAACTCCATTCAGAATCATCCTTGAAATAAGACTATTTCTTTGCCCTGTAATAAGTGGAGTCATTGAGTGCGCGGACACACTTTGTTTTTGGCTTGCAACTTTTTCTACTTTTTTCGTTAGTTATTAAAAAAAAAATAAACAATTCAGCTTAAGGTTTTTGAAAAAGATTACACCTAACCCCCGAAGAACACGATTAATTGGTTCCGTGTTCTTTGAAACCGTGTTGTTCGAGACTACAAAAAAACGGGATTCCGTTTCAAGTGTGAAAATATAAAATAATCAAAATAATGAAAAAATAACTAGATACAATTGGTTAAAAATCTTTCAAATCAATAAATTGATTAATAATTTTGGTTTAAGATTGGAAAACTATATAAAATATAAATTATTCAGTCAAATTAATTGGGAAAAATATAATTCTAAAACACTAAAAGTATTAAAAAGGTTAAAACTTCATTAATCGCTGACATAATTGATGAGAATATTACTCTAAATTTTTAACTACTGTAATTGTATATCAAATAATATATGTATTTTATTCCTTTTTCAAAAGAATTACTCGAAAATCGTGTAGTTTGAAACCGTGTAATTCGGGGGAGGGTATCCGTGTTCTTCGAAACTCGTGTTCTTCAGGGGGTTAGGTGTATTTATTTCGTAATGTGAAAATTACTGTTGCTTCATGCCGTTAGATTCAACATTTTGATTGAAATGTTGAAATTTTGATCCAGTCTTTATGGTTAGTCATGCATATAGTAATGGGACAGTCCTTATTGAATGGTAACCGTGAAATCACGAAGTTTCGTTTTGTATGTGTATTTTCCTAGGAAAGTGAAGTTTATCAAATCAGTCAGTTTTGTGTCCTCTTAATAACTTGTGAATAGCAAGACGGATCTTCATGGAACATGGTATGCACGTTTAAGGACTACAGGCGATCTACTTAGAAATATTTGAAATCTTTTTCAGATGGATCCATGTCGAGAAATAAGCGTAAGAAGGCAACAAAAAAATGCTCATAGAAAGGCTGTAGAGAATTAAACAATGGATTTCCATGGATGAATTAAACAGTGAGTGTTAATCCTATTTGCTAATCCAATAATTTGCACATAGTTAGGCAGTTTAAGTAAATAATGAGATTAATTCTTTTTTTTTTTTTTAGAGAATGAAAAATTTGTATGTATAAATTGATAATTTGAAATAAACGTAGGTTGTTTTCGTTTGTGTCATTTTTTTCTTGACTTTAAAAAATTTAAAGAAAAGTAACAAAGGTATTTTAAAGAATAACGTTTATTTCTTTTACCAGACAATGAGTCTGTAAAGGAGTGTCTTGGAAAGCGCAATTAAATACCCTACTATGATGGATTAAAAAAAAAAAAAAGAGTCAAACAACCAAGTTCAATGAACAGTTTGTTTTGTTCATTTAAGGAATTATTAAGTTGAAGTTTGTTATGTATTGATTTTGAAATTACACAAATGTTTAACCTCAATTGTAAATTCCATTCCTCGTATTCAGGTTGAGTGTTTAGTTTGTAAATATCCTTCCGATTATCCTTAACCGATAATATCTTTCCGTTAAGAATTCGAAAATTTCCAGTTATATTTCGTAAATTAAAAGTATTCTATAATTAATGGAAACAATCCTGTTCCATCTGAAGATTGTTATAATCTTTTTCATATCATTTTTGCTTTTATTTCCTTCTTCTTTTGGAATATTTATTTTTTACTGATAGTTTATAAAAATGGATTATAGGAATTTCCATTGTTTGCAAACGGAGGTGAGATTACTTTGCAGGGTTTTTCTGAAAAAATGAACTTTTTTGCTTTATTTTATAGTATTTTTATCGATTTTTTTTCCGGATGAAATCACCCTCAATGAAATATTATATTGCCTAACTTTTCGCAGAATTTTTTCCCTTTAAATTTCGTATGAAACGGAGAGATCGCGTTTCTTTTCACCGTAACGTCAAAATGCCTGAGTTTCCAAAGAAAATGAATACCTCAGTATTTGCTGTCGACTTTTGGATACTACATCAACTTTTATTTGTAAATTAGAAATGTTAAATTGCCCATAATAAATTTTGTGGAAGTTAGAATGGTTTCTACGAAATTACATTACTTTTTTTTTTTGTAGAAAACAAAGTAACCCACTCGAAAATTAACATAAAGAAAATATAAACAATATCAAAAGTGGAAACCACATTCTCAGGTAGCAGAACGTTCACAAGAGTCATTTGCCCACAATGAAAAATAAGAAAAGAAAAAAAAAATGAAAGTAAAAACTTATAATAGATCAAAAGAAAAGGAATCAATTCCGGGAATTTTTAAGTCAAGCTAAGACCCTGCGAAAGCTATTTCGAGCTTATTTGGCTCTCTTCAGCCAGGGTTAGACAGCATGCAAAGACTCTAATGGCGTACGATCATTAAAGTAATAGGGTAGAGGCCATTTGGGGTAAGATGCCATTTTCTCTGTAATGTTTTGTGACTATCAGACAGAACAACCGTATGTATATACATTTTCTTCATACTGCACTGAAGACGACGGTATCTTTCTGATTGTGATATCGTTATTATTTGGTTAAAAACAACGAAAGTAAGGCACAAGAACTGTTTTTCTAGCTCTGTTAATGGGGTATTTCAGCCAAGGCTGGTGTAAAATATAATGAATCTATGTATCTTACCCGTGCAGTGGTCTCTTATGTTGTTGTTGTTGTTGTTGTTGTTGTTATGGGGTGAGTGTGGGTGGCAGGAAAGCCAAGCACCGCGACCATTGGTCTATTTTGCTATCCCACGGAAATAAGGACAGACGGAGAGAAAGACTGAGAAAGAATGGTGGGAGAAGTGCAGGGGAAACGGGAGAGCCCCGAGAAAACCTGCCCAGCGCGGATCGTCCACCATCACGAAACCTACATGAGAACCGAACCTCGCTACTCAGAGGTGAGAGGCCAATGTCTTAGCGATAACGCCAAACAGTGGAGTCTTACCCCAGGCATTGTGGCATCTTACGCAGGTTGGATAAGATGCCAGTTTGTAAATGTTTTTAAACATTGATTTTGCTCATACTTATCGATGATATACAATCCTACCAATTTTTTTTTCATGTACATAAATGTCAATGCGTAATATTATGATTATAACTATTTACTTTTGGTCTGGCAAAGCAAAAAAGGCTTAATGCTGGCATCTCCCCCCAGTCTACTATATATTCTTGAAACCAGTTTTAAATTTTAGAGAACACTTTAATATCTACGAATGCTTTTTATCTTCGTATGCCGTTTTTTTTTTTTTTTGAGTTGTTTGCGCTCTGAGTAGCCCTGGCTGAAGAGAATATAATCTCGAAACAGCTGTCCCAGGGTTCCAGCTGACAGCGGCTCTCTTTATTATATATTTTATTTCTATAAAAGCTGGTGGAGTCCATCAAGTCGATCGCATTGTGATTTTTAGTTGATCATCAGAAAAAAAAAAAAAATAGTAAACATACATACACAAGCAACATGAATTATTTTAAGTTTTTCTTAAATTATAAAAATTGCTGTATTAATTCGGTAAGAACTAATCTCAATGAAATTACAAGAAATTCATCTTTAAAAATTGCAATTAGAGTTGCAGTTGCCAAAAACTTTAAAATCAGAATATCTGTCATTGCCAATTGGCTCTATTGATCAACAGACGCCTGGTTCTTTAAGTATTTGTAGTCAACATTTCTACTTTTTTTATCACGTTAACGAATTAAGAGACAAAACGTCATGAAATGAATTATGCAGTAGACATAGTAATTATATAGAGTAATTATGCAAAGTACAAAACAGCCAAGCTTTATACAGAAGCTTATGTTCGTATATAAACATGAGAAAAAATAGTTACATTAGGTTAATAGTTCAACAATGATAAGCCTTATTCACAAAATAATAATTTACGGGAAGATTTTCTCTAACCTTAAGCCAGATTTACATGAAATCAGAATATTGCTGCAATTTTTTGAACAAGTACATTATTTTTCTTAACAGGATTACATGATGTTCTAGAAATTTATAAAGTTTTCATCATAAGTTGTGAGGATTTTGCGATTATTGCCTTTGTGTTATTCTGGAACAGCTGAAATCCGAGCAAAGTTGTAGTGAAACCTACATCGATTTGTCATGCAAATAAATAAGGCAGGCGTCCTCAGCAGGCCTTGATGACATTTCGGGAAATAAGAAGCACCACAACCACACTTAGTGACGTGAAATGGGTGTTCTCTGAAAACACGTATTGGATTTGGCGGCGAATTCAGCTCCGGAAATTCCTTTCTCTTGCAGTAAACGGATTATCTGCAGTGCTTCAGTTTTGTCTCCAAGCTGATGATCGTTTTATTGTGAGGATAAAGTCCGTTCTCTTATCCTAGGAGGTTTCGATCTCTCGCAATGACCACAACCTGGGAGATTTCATTCTCTAATCTTTATCATAGCAAGCTCAGGTTTTTTGATGTGTTAACATCAGATTAGAATCTTTAAAGTATATACTATTAAAGTGGACTAGTTAATATCTATAGAATATTCGATATGGAAAATTGATTTAATGAAATGCATTAAGCCAATTAGTAACGATTTTAATAAAGGAGATAGACCAGATATGTTTATGAGTGTCCAAAATTCTGCTAAATATCCAAATAAATCATTTAAAATTTCTCATTGCACTTCAATTTTCAAACATTTTGATTGATAAAAAACTAGTTGTCATTTTTAAAGTATCCAAAATATATTCATAAAGTATTTGCAGACAAGCTTTTAAGGTGGATTACATTTTTGTGTGAAAATTTAACATTAGCTTATTTTCCAGTATTATTACTCTCTAATATGATCTCTATGTCTGTTTTTGTTCTTGTTTTTTTTTTTTTTTTATTTTCTCAGGAGAAAAAGTTTGGAATGTAATCAGGAGGATTATTAAAACTTGATATGTTATCAGTGGTGAAGTATTGTAATGGAAAAATGACAAAACAAATGCTAACAGTTCCGAGTCTTTTTCCCAATGATCTTGTAGATTCGCCATTCACCTTTCTTACTGAATTTTTACTGTACATCAGTGTTGCGCAGAACAGCATTTTAACAATAAATGATAAGTAATGTGGTCTCCAAATCCGATTACGTTATTCCTGAAGTAACATTTGCATTCTTTTATGTAATTACTGAAATGGACAGGATAGATAAGCAAACCTCAGAATGTTTTTGAATTCGAAAGGTTGTATAATTAAGAATTCACCATGCCGTTCAGATACAGTCTTGTGTCAAGACGATGCGACGGCGGCCATGAGGGTGATACATCTGATCCTGAATTCTAATCCTGGCGGGCGGTTTGGATATTTCTTTCTTCTTCTGTATTTGTTTCTCTTCATAGGAGGCCAAGTCTGACTGTCACCTTACAGGTGCATCCTGAATACTTATCCTACACGACAATAACATTAATTATCCCAACAGAGAGAGAGACTTACTTTATGACCAATAATCCGAAAACGGATTTGGGGATACATTACAACAACAACAACAAGAATTCATCATAATTTGCAATTAATTTTGTTCCGTTATTTGTTGAACTTTATAAACTGCGGTAATAATAAATAATGTAGCCTACACCCACATTATAGTAGTAATCTTATGAATAATAATTTCCTGTAGTTTCATTTGAACAAAAATAACAGTGATTGCATTAAAGCTAAGTAAATATTAATAATTTTGAAGACTGAAGTGTATTTTTCTGGTAGCTCTTATAATTTATAAATTCGTAATATACACGGATGGTTTTATTTGTGTTCTGATAATATTACCAAGTGTAACAGTTGCATTGAGAAAAACAGAAGTTGTAAAGAACTTAACTTTTTAAGCAAATTAGGCTTAAAGTTCTTATTTTTTTTTTTTTTTTTAAGTCATGAAACGACAAAAACGAAAAGCTTACATTTATGTTCCAATGATTTATCTACTGAATATAAATAGTATACTGTAGATTGCATTGTCTGTAACAAAAATATGAATTATTTTTCTAAATATCCTCAGTGTTTAAATTTGAATTTGTAAATCTGATTAATTTTAATTGACCCAATTCCGGCGCAGTGGATTAGCTGTGATTTACTATTCATTGTTTAAGACAATGAGATATTAATAGAAACAGAATAGAAATTAATTGTTCAGATTCCAATGGAATTTCTAGCGTTTTATCGACTGATTTCTTAATAAGGACCTGTTTGGAAAAGATTTCAAATTCAAAAGTTAGATCATCCCTACTCCTCAAAAATGCATATCAATCTTCAAGAAGATCCACCCAGCGATTTAAAAGTTATAAAGGGAGCATACAGACTGATTGTTCTGATGGATCTCATTTTCTTATTAGAAAGTAGACTACTAGTTACATCATGAGCTTTCTGATCATTCCAGTTAAGGTTGTTGCAAATTTACCTCTTTTTCTTATTCATTCTGGTCCTCCAGTTCATTCATTCGACGACCATCTTCTCTCAGAAAAGATGCAAAGTGTTCATAAGGTGATGAGTTTGATTTCCCAATTTACTAATTAATTAATAGAATTTTCTTTTCATGAAAACTGGTTGTGAAGACTGATTTCTTTCGTATTTTATATTTTAAATGTCTTGAAAGAGTTGCAAAGCAAACAACTTCTAAAATTAAACTAATTTGACTTTTAAAACAAGTGAAAAGTCTTATGTGTTTGGGCTTAATATTGATGACGATTAGAAAGAAGATTGTTCAATGTGAAGTTTCACCTCCTCCCACTTTAGGAAAATTTACATTGTAAAAAATAAACAAAAATAAGCTCATATTGTTGCCCAAAACCTTAAATATTTTCGTTCGTAAGTACTATAAATTGGTGAGTTGGTTTTCAGTAAGTTTCATTGTTGTTTCCTCCATCTTGTTTATTTCTTCCACAAAATTAGGTTTTCTCGTCTGAACGAGAAGTGAGAATCTGATTTTCTGTTTTCCTATTGTCTAATTGAATATTCAGTTTGGTCTGCTTTAACCTTAAAATCAAGGTTTCAGTTGGTGCTGATTCATTAGCATCCAACTTCTGAACCTTATGAGGTCGCCGCAATGAGTAGGTGAGGATTGGACATTAGATTAAGACACTCAGTTGGTTTCCCGCATACCCAATTAGGGATCTCCTCGCAGTTAGAGAACCTTAATCCTTGTGAATCTCACAAATCTTCATTTAGAAATTATTTAGGTTTTAAACCGTCTGGTTTAAATATGTCACTTACTTCATCATGCGTTGATATCGAATTTTGTAACGGGCAGCGTTTGTTAACAAGAAAGAGTAATTTGTGAAATGATTTATGGTTGAAGGATTTTTTTTTATCTATTCCGTCGGTGGAAGATTTTTGACGACTGTTGATAGCAGCTGTCTCCACCAAAAAAAAAATATGGTTTCGCTGCCAAAAGGTACGGTGTCATTGTCCCATAAATAAAATTATGTTATACTATGCTTACGATGTCGTACGATGGAAATTCAAGTTATTTTGACATCTAAGAAAAGTTGAGAAAAAAAAAAAAAAAAAACCAACCCCAAAACGACTGACAGTTTAGAAGGTCGCATTATCTTTTAAATCGACGTTGATATTTTTCTTCATTTTTGAAATCAATTCTATGATTGTAATATGTTAAACACCATTATTACAGCAATTTCGTTGACGACTCCTATAAAACTACAATAAAAGGTTTCATTGGTTATTGACTTGTGCAATCATGCAAAATAAGTTTAAGCCAAACTTATCAGAAATTATTCAATGGTTTGAAGTCTGGGAGGTTCAGTTTGAAATTAATGTCCATAAAAGTTTCAGTATTAGGCTACTTATGATAAATTGTATGGATCGAACATCATACTCTATTCCATTTTAGTTGATTTCCCACTTTTTTTTGTGGATCGAATATCATACTTGATTCCATTTCACTTGATTTTCCACTTTTTCTTTCCTAACTGCGGTTAAATTACCTGTAATCTGTCCATCAATTAGGATTATAATACCGTGTTTATAATTTACCATGAAACCAAATTTAGTTAATTCTAAAAATGAAAATGTATGTGTATAGAAATATTTTTTAAATATATTGTCCATATTCTACTTTACCGAAATAGATTGCATATGGGTCATTCCATATCAAATCAACCAATGGTTTGAACCTTGACCCCTCAGAAATTGATGATTTTTTGCACACTGATAATAGCTATAGAGAGTATAAAAAATGCAAATTTTCAGATTTTTTGGGCTAACAGTTTTTGAGTTATTGAATTTCAAAAACTAAAAAATGCTTGATTTTGGCCGTGTTTTGAAATTTTCAAAACACTGTAACTCAAGAACCGCTCAACCTACAGAGCTGAAATTGGTGTCATTTTGTTCAGTTTTTAATGGCTTTTAATTTGATATACAACAAAAGTATCTTAATTTCAAATTAAATTTTTTTAAAATTTTCAAAAACTGGTTTTTAAAAAATCTCAAAAACACCCCTTTTGATTTTTTTTTTAAAAAAATATATGTTATTTGTATTGTTAATACCTATTTTTGTGCCAAATTTCATAATGGGACAGCCAGGGGATCATATGGAAATAAAATTTAAAGTGTCATAGTCCATGAAAAACATGAGAATGCAACTAGCAACCACAGTAAGTTCTTATCGTTCGTTGCGTGTCGAACTTTAAATCAAATATAGTTGATGAAGGATAATCGTTATGAGTATATCTATAGTTTGTGTATGATCAGTAAACCTACATGGTTTCATCTATATAATATAATTAAATTAAATAAATCAAACAAATTATATAAATAAATTTTAAATTAATAATAATAATATTTTTTTTTTATTATTATGATTCTAAATACAAAAGTTACAGTCCCGTTAGGAATGACAAATTCCTATCAACAGGTTCTGAATATAGGTATACTACAAATGTTTAATTAATTTTGAATATATTGTTAAAAGATATCAAATGACTATGTATTGTTTTTTTCAAGTGATTTTTGTCAAGTAGACCGCTAGGTGATAATTTTCTAAAATTTTTAATTAGACAGTAACATAATTTAAAAGTTAAAATAATTTTCTGATTTAACTCTATATATACATATGTATATTAAAGTTACCTATGTTTAGCTTATTTTTGTAGAGTACAGTAAGAACTAGTAACAATAAATATTAAGGATATTGGAAGTAAATTGAACAAAATACTTAAATGAGATATTACAAACAGGATTTACAATTATAAAGAAAACAATTGAAACAAAAGAAATTCATAATAATAATAATAATAATGACAGAATATATTTAGTTTATAGCCATGGAGGTTCCACTGCTCTTCTTATACAACTTTCAAGTCACCTCCGTTATGAGACCTGCGATGTTCATTCTGACTACTCTCAACTGATGATCGCCTAATAAGCGTGAAACAGGCTTGTCTTGAGATATCAGATGAACATTGGTCTCAAATTTTAATATGTGAACATTTAGAATGTTAATAGGAAAAAAAAATCAAATTAATGAAAAAAATAACTCGATACAATTGGTTAAAAATCTTTCAAATCAATAAATTGAAGAATAATTTTGGTGTAAGATTGCAACGAACGATAAGAACTCTGATTGCTAGTCGCATTCTCATGTTTTTCATGGACTATGACACTTTAAATTTTATTTCCATATGATCCCCTGGCTGTCCCATTATGAAATTTGGCACAAAAATAGGTATTAACAATACAAATAACATATATTTTTTTAAAAAAAAATCAAAAGGGGTGTTTTTGAGATTTTTTAAAAACCAGTTTTTGAAAATTTTAAAAAAATTTAATTTGAAATTAAGATACTTTTGTTGTATATCAAATTAAAAGCCATTAAAAACTGAACAAAATGACACCAATTTCAGCTCTGTAGGTTGAGCGGTTCTTGAGTTACAGTGTTTTGAAAATTTCAAAACACGGCCAAAATCAAGCATTTTTTAGTTTTTGAAATTCAATAACTCAAAAACTGTTAGCCCAAAAAATCTGAAAATTTGCATTTTTTATACTCTCTATAGCTATTATCAGTGTGCAAAAAATCATCAATTTCTGAGGGCTCAAGGTCCAAAATTATTATTTTTTTGGTTGATTTCACATGGAATGACCCATATACATCTCAATAACTTCATCTTGGGTTTCAATTTACCTTAAATTTGTTGAGTTTCACTAAGAATCTAAGACACAATAAAGTGTTATGATTAAAGTAACTTTGTTTATTAACAGAATATCGGCGATCATTGTTCTTCATTTCGAAGAATCGTCCAGGCATATTGTTTCAGAGTTGTTCTGTAGATACAGTGGAGCATCCCTAATTCGGAATGCTTAGGACAAAGACTATTCGGATTTTGGATTTTTCCGGATTTTAGAATACAGCATGGTTATGTTACTGAGTAGTGAAAAGTATTTACTTTGATAAAAATTGCTTTTTATTTAACATAAAAAAATATGAATACAAACAAAGATTATAAATTTATTTATTTAGGTTTGGCTAATCATAAAAAGTAATACCCTGCATTGCCCATTGACTGAAACTCCAGAGATAATCCTCGGCTTTATGATCCCAAGCAAATAGCATCAGTTTATAAACGAAAAGAGATTAACGTGCCTGAAAGTTTAAAGAAATGGCTAACAAACGAAGGCACAACACTAAGAGAAAGAGCATCAGTTTATCTTTGTAATGTTTCCTAGGTGACTAATGTATCCGTCAGAGCATGAAGAATGAATGATCACTTTAACATTCAATATATAAGCAGGATATCATTGAAATTGAAATTGAAAAGTTCTGAATTTCGGAATATTACGGATACTCAACTATGTAATGATGCTCATGTTTCATCTGTAATCAGTTTCATCTGTAATGTGTCTCTGAATTCTATATATACATATAGGATCATCGTATGGATCATCGTATCCAGAGACAATGTAGCCGATGCACCAGATTACCTTCAGATTATGATTGCGATTCTTTTATAATTAGTAAACTACAAGTTCACTGAAGTTTTACATTAATGGTTACACAGATTTACATTTATATAAAATTTAACTGCAGGTATTGTAATTATAATTTTGTCTCATAACGAATTACAATAGTGGCTTACGGCATTGAAAGACATTTAAATGGATACTCTTTAATTGGAAGAGTTTTTTTTTTTTTTTGTATGTGTGAAAAGTTCATGGCTATAGGTTGAACTTTAGGTATATTGTACAGACCTTAGAATTTAAATAGCTATAGCCAGCCAAAGGAGAGAAAAAAAGAAGAAACAGACAAACACAGGAAAAAGAAAAAAAAGGAATATTCATGCCGGTCTCGGAATTCGAATCCAGATTCAGAGAGATCAACTAAGTTAGTAGACCGCTCGGCTGTGACTGAACAGCCTTGAAAGAGGTTAGAAGAAGCTTGTATCTAGGGCAAATACGTCTTTGGTATAGTTATTCATTCACCTTTTCGCTGTTTTTCGCTCCAAGACGATTTTATAGTATGTTTTAACTTCACTTTATTTATAAAGTGCAGTAAGAATGGGCTGGGGGGGGGTGTGAGTTTTATGTAAGGAAAGTAAGACAGGATATTTAATACGTCTTTTCTGATCGCTTTTTAGATGATGATTGATTTCTGCCCATCTATCACAGAACACTTGAGCAGATTTCACTTATTTGAATGTCAATCTATTATTTCCTTTCATGAAACTATTACGAGACATTTGATTGATGTTTAAGTTCAGAATTTCAATTTTTCATATCTTCATTTTCTTTAATGTTTGCATAAAATCACAGCTCCAAAGATAGAATTTCACTTTGTAACATCTTAAGGGCCTTAATGTAACTTTTAGGATGTAGAAATTTTTAGAAAAAAAAAAAGCAGTTTACAGTTAAGTTAGATATTTTGACTGTCCAATCTTTTATTATATTAATTCAAAAACTACTTATCTTAGACTGATGAACTTTGAATAGCGATTTCTGTTATTTTTATTGTGAGTTCCCTTTTAATGTAACTATAAATTGTACTGATCGCTTTGATCCGTAATTGTAGCAGTTGCCTTGATTCAAAAAACCAACCAACTTAGAAGTTCCTTGGTTGCAAAATATTAATGGTAGGTTTCGATGTAACCTCCGATAGCCTCTAACTTGTTGCCCTAAGAGCAATAAAAGAGAAGACACGAAGAAGGCATTGGGCATTGGTTTTGGCTTTCACTTGGGCTTCCTCTTGTATTTTGTATAAATTAAGCAAAAAAAAAATCCCACCATTTCCATTCGAGTATACAAAAGTTAATAAGTCAACTTTCTTTTTCTGGTATTAATCTATTTTTTTTTCCAATAAACTAATATCTTATTGAATTATATTTATTTAAATTTAATTTGAAGCAAAATTTAGAATAAAGCGTATTATTTGCTACAATTATAATATCATAATGATATTATGTTATTTGATATGTGATTAATCTTTTGAAGGTGAGCGATTATTATATTTATAAATTTTTACGGAAAGGTAAATTTTGGTAATTTTCATTTTTGGATTCTAAATCCTTTTCTTGTGTTTGGGACCACCGGGAAGACCGTTTCTGGTTTACTGCCCGTCACCAGTCGAGGTTACCCATGTGTGAACAAATGGTTTAGAATGTAAATATGTTAACTTCCCTTAATTTGAATCAAATTAGGAAACAAAGCTTTCACTTAGCTTAGTTTTCTATGTAATTTATTCCATTTACTTACTAGAGGTAACCTTGGCTATAACTGATAATAACTCAGAAATGGTGAAATGGTCTCAGTGATGAGGAAATTATTTAGAATTGAAGAGTTTAATGTTTAATAATCAGGAGTGAGAAACCGATATGATATGAAATGATATATTTCTAGTATTTTTTTAATTCTGTTGTTCTTTGTTTATTGTGATGCTTCACGAGAACTTACTCCTAGAAAGCTGGTTGAGATGAATTTGAAATGAAAGTTTGTTTAAGATTTCTTAAATTTTGATTCAAACTTACGGGTAGGCAATGCCAGTTTTAGATTCATTTGATGTTTACTTTTTTTTTGGTAAATATTTTTATTTATTTCCATTCTGACTTTTCTGTTATTTTTCAGTTGATCAGTGTTCAGTATTTCCTAGTTCCTGACAAATTTCTAAGATATATGTAGCTTATTTTGATCGATTTCATTATGACATTTTGAAGACATAACATCCTAACATATGAAATCCGATCCTTCATAGGATAATTTTTTCGATTTAATTACTTTTATTATTATCACTGTTATTATTATTTGTTTTTCTAAGGAGCTATTTTTTTCAAGTGAAATCCCTATCGTTCTTAGTTTCTGTGTTAGCCATGTTTAGGCCTACTGAAATATTCAAAAGCATGTTTATTTTATCTTTAATATCCTACAATACCTATTGGGATATTTAATTTTTCCTATTCTTATAATAGACATTAACTTTAATAAGCATTATAATTTAAATCGTTTTCTTCTAATGAGTTTTTAATGAATAAGAGGTATAAATGTTAGATGA
>JAFIDM010009631.1:203270562-203296245 GCA_023159025.1 Thereuonema tuberculata
AAAAATGAAAAAAAAAAAAATGTCTGAGCGAGATCTTTCAAAACACCTTGAAAGTTCTATCGGTGTTTCTAAGGATCATAGGCTTGATGCCGAATTTTTATTATAATATTTATTTATTTATTTTATTTTTTTTTACATTGCAATTTTGATTTTGAGATTCAAGGCCGTCTTAAAAGAAGTTAAAAGAAATAATAAAATTAAAACTTTTTATACAATTAGCGTAACATTTTTCTGTATCAGCTTGGCAATACAGCGAATGCCTGTTGGTTTCGCGCCATTCTTTTATAAATGATAGGAATTATAAAATATTTTGCTATTATAATTATTGCTCAGGATACAGTATTGAAGGCCGTCTACATGAAGCCTGTGAAAAGCTTCTAGTGACTTTTGAATTTAATAAGATCCTTGAAGGTCCATCAAATGAGGACCTTTTGAAAATATTGCTTAATTAAAGAGAAGTTGTAGGTTAGGTCTTACTTAAAAACAGTTTCAGGATGTTTCGTTATACTTTTTTTGCCTTTTGCAGAAATTAATTAAGTGAAAATAAATTAATTTCATATTAACTAGGCCATCTCCCGTGTACAGATTGTTCGTTATAGATATTTGAAGAAGAGATTTATTTAGATGGACGTTGGTTGATATAAATGTTAAATGAAGATCATAGCTTATATTCGATACTCCTGGCGACGAATTGATTGTGACTATTCTTTCGAGTGAAGATAACCAAATTCTGATGACTTGTGAATCTAGACAAATTTTCCTCTTTGGCGGAGACTTCAGACAAATTTTACCTGTAGTCAAGAATGGCCGAGATTACGACATTATTAACAGTTCTTTGAAAAGATCTCATCCTTTCTCTCGTTGTCCATTTCGATACTAATTGATTATCGATGATAAAACGATGGTTTATATGAGATAATCCAAGAATAATTGATTCCAATGAAAGGGGTTAAAGCAACATTTTGAAGTTTTGAAGACTCTTTTCAAGCCAACTCTTTTTCAAGCATAATAAAATTGGAATAAGTACAACAAAACAAAATAGTTGGAAACTTAAACAAATTTCAAAAACACGTGAATCAATAAGTTTATTGATTTGTTTTTACAAAAATATATTAATAAGATACAATTCAATTATTAAAAGTAATAATAAGAAGAAAATAAAATTTAAGATAATCTAACAAAACTCGATTCCAAAGAAAGCAGTTAACGCATTATTTTGAAGTTCAATAATGCTCATTTTGAATTAGTCGACTTCCTCGTGACAATAAAAAATGAAAAACCGTTTTCCATTGTTGCACTAACATTGGGGCACAACAACAACACAAAAATTGCGGAGATATAAGTCAAAAAACAATATGAAAAGAGTCGTAGTCCCTATGGCCTAATGGATAACACATCCGACTTCGGATCAGGAAGTTGCAGGTTCAATTCCTGTCGCGGAAATATGAAAAAATTATTTCTATTTTCCATTCGCACAGAAAATTGCGCCGGACAGACAGACAGACACACAGACAGACAGAGAAATAAAAGATTTTAGTAATATAGATTGGCCGAATTGGTGTTTCTCTTTCTCAATTATCATATTTTTACTATTATAAAGCTAAAGAGTTTGTATGTTTGAACGCGCTAATCTAAGGAACTACCAGTCCGATTTGAAAAATTCTTTTTGCGTTAGATAGCCCGTTTATTGAGGAAGGTTACAGGCTATATAACATTACGCTACGACCAATAGGAGCGGAGGAGTAAACATAAACGTTAATCAACGGGTGCGGCGGCGGCGGCGGCGACGGAGCGGCTTGGCTGCACGACGAGAACCGAACATTACTGAGAAGGGCCGAATTTAACATGGGTGACACCGCGGGGCACAGCTCGTAATTAATAGATTACGACAGATAAACTCGAAATCCTTAATTGTTTTCCTACCATTCTGTGAATTTAGTCCAAAACATTTGGATTTAGTCCAACGAAAATAAATAAATAAACAAATAACAAATAATAAGATTTGCAAACTTTTTCTAAAAATTACAAAACCACTAACAAGGAGATGTCATGGTCTGTACGTCGCAAAAATCAATGCCTTTTGTGAGAAAAAAGAACTCATGGAGTACTTCAAAAATATACACATGGGTTCAGGGGCCAACTCTCAAGTGTACTTTTTTTCCATTTTTAATGATTATTATTTATTTATTTATTTATTTATTTATTTATTTATTTATTTATTCTTTTTTTTTTATTTTCATGTTTTTTCTTTTTTTCATTTTTTTTCGACATTTACTTTCTTTTTTTCTTTAATGTAATGTAGATATTTTTCTGATTATGCTAGGAATATTAGGTGGAAAAGTAATATAAATTAAAAATAAGTAAATAATATTCTCCTTAACTTAATTTTTATTAGAAATACTTTAAATTTTTAAATATAAAATAAGACAATGAAGACAATGTCAGATATCACGAAACCGCTTGAGAGTTGGTCCCTGAACCCATATATATTTTTGAAGTCTTCCATGAGTACTTTCAGCTCACAAAAGGTATTGCGATGTACAGGCCGTGACCTCTCCTTGTAAGTTTGAATAAATGGATTTAGGAATCCTAGAGTTTTAGGCTATATGTCCCGATTTCATACAAAGTATCAAATTGAAGATGCTAATTTCAAGTTTTTTGAAAGTCTTTATTTTTGTTGTTTTTAAGTTAAATTGGTATTATTCTGCAGCCATTTCCAGCTTGATTAAGGTTGTTGGACCGATTCCTTTTTTTATTTATTTTCTTCCATCAAACAAAAACGCATCATTCAGCTATTTTTTTTAATTTTTTTTTGAAATTAAAATTTTGTTTTAATGAATTCTCAGCATTGATGGTAAATAATGAGGGATAGGTAGAATATTTTCACTTTTCATATGCTGGACCTTAGTGATTTTCAAAAACAATTTTACGCAAAAAGTAAGAAAAAAAAATAAGTCCGTTTTCTTTAGCTGTTTGGACAATATTCTTCAGTCAAGATTGTTTAAAAATTTAAAAATTAAAAAATTAAAAAAATAAGGAAATCTTAATTTAAAAAAAATCTTAATGCTAAACCTAATTTTAAATGAAAACTTATTTTGGCGCCTTTTTCATTTGCTAATACTAGGCGACATTGCAATAATTAAGAATATGAGGATATTCTTAATTATTGCAATATCGCTAGCATTATGTTTAATTGTAGCGTATTAATTTTTTAAGTTAAACAAGAAATTCGAAAGAACTTAAAGCCTACTTTCCTCAAAATGTTATTTCTTTTTTTTTTTTTTTTTTATTTTTTTTTTTTATGAAAAGCGTACATTTTATTTCAAATTGTAATATCTGTTGAATTTCATTAAATATTATCCAATTTCTGGAAAAAAAATAATCAAATTTCGCGTTGCTTTATTTAATATTTGTCTCCATTTTAATCCTATGAAACCACATGCTAATTAATGGATTAGCTAAATATTCATTGTTTTAGACACTGGAATATTAATAGATTCGAATTTTTTCTATAGGACTTTTTGTCGTTTTCTCACGCTAATTTCTCGACATGGATTCACTTGGAAAAGTTTTACATAGAAAATTATCTCTAGTCCTTAAATATGCATGGTAAGTTTCAAGAAGATCCATCTAGCCGTTCAAAAGATATCAGGGACCATAAAGACATACATACGTACAGACAGATTGAGTGATCTGATGAGCCTCACTTTGTCAGGAAAGTAGGCTAAAAATATTTAACGGCTATTTAGGGTGTTTTAAGTTTATGTAGAATACGTTTAACTCAATTCTTAAAAGCAAAATGTCTTTCTTTCTTTCTTTTTTTTTTTTGTCTGTGCTAAGATCTACTTTATTTCTTTTATTGATTCTCTGGTATCTCTCTTGATCAGTGCGACACCTGCCGACGCAATCGAAAAGAGAAAATCTTCATTTCTTCTAAGAAAAATAATCATTTGCATAAAACTATTCTAAGCAAGTCTCATTATTTGCATTCGAATTTAACAAAATATTTACGTTACTGAGTTTTACATAGAATAGATAAAACTAAAAGATACATTGCAAAAAAAAAAAATATTGTCATAGCATAAATATAAGTAATATTTATGTAAGCCTGTTGTTTTCCTTTAGGTGAACATTCATTTGTCATAAGTCAACCAACAATACCATTAAATAGTGAGAGTAATGTGATTGAATCAGTTAACGAAAGTGCTTTTTTTCTATACATATAAACGCTATTCTAACAACCCGTAAAAAAAAAAATATCCAAGTTCTTCTAATGATTACAGATTATCATTAAAAAAAAAAGCTTATTCAATTTAATGAATCTTATTGAGAACAATGTACAAGAAAAATATTGTTAGCTTGTTTATTACTGGAAAGATTTTTTTTTTCAAATTAAATAGTTAATTTTTTATTCAATTTAAAATTCCTTTTAATAGTAACTGAAATTAAAATGTAATGTGTTAATTCTCTAGAAGCACAGGATGCAGGCTTTTAAGTTTCTTAGTAATAAATTGTTTAACTCAGTTATTATTAGGCCTGGAAAGTTAGTTTCCATAACAAATCGAAGTAGCTTTATTATCATTAATTTTAATTCTGCGGAGTCTACTAGAAACCTATTTTATGAAGTTGATATAATGAAATTGTAAAATAAAATCTTCCTATCCTGAGCAATAACTAGAATAATCGAGCTTTGCCCAGAGAAGCTGCCGACACTGTCCAACCAACTCAGATGTCCTTAAAATCGTTTTCGTGATCAAGATGGAGAGTCGCGATAATTGCTTCCTTTTCCTTTATGAGTTGAAACTGGACAGTAACGTGAACGCGATTAAAAGTCAACATGCTTTTGGTGAGGAAACCACATCCTAGAAGTACCGAATATCACTGGTTCTTGGAAATTCGAGGGCTGCGATGAAGATCTGTGGGCATCAACAGCCATGAGCTGCAACATCTGTGGTACAGAATTCTCCAGGAAACTGTCACAATCATTGGAAACTGGTAGCCTTCATAGCGCTTTATCCAAACTGGCGTTTCACGAGACGACAATCATGACCATTGCCTTTGTTCACCCAATCTTTCTCAAACTAGGCCGTCGCCTTAGCGTTGTATTACTCCATCAGCTGCGACAAGAAACTGATTAAGAAGCATTGATCAAAAGGAAACGCGTCTCACTTAGGACAAAGTGAATGCGCACGGGGCAAAAGAGAACAACGAGAAATCAAAAAGCTTGGATTTCAAGTTCTTGGGCATCTTTTCTACTCTCAGGTCTTGACTCCGACGAACTATCTTTTCAAGCATTTGGAACATTTTTTTTTTTTGGTGAAAAAAGCGCTTCTTTAATCAGATCAATGTAGAGCAAAGCTTAGAAGAATTCGTAAACTCTCACTTTCCCGATTTATGTAAATAGAAAAAAGCCATCTATAAACTTCCTGATCTTTGGTAATATTGTATAGAAGTTAATGATTCTTGTTTTCGATTGATTAATTTTAATTTGTCTAACATTCTAATCTGTTGTAGCTCGAGTTTCTTCATTTCCTATTTCATATGTATTTCCGTTTCATACGATTGGCCATGAGGGCGATGGATGTAAAGCTCCCAACGTTTTTTTGATTCCAGACAGGGATGAGATCAGGTATCAGCTTAACGTTCGGGAAAGAAGCCCGATACCCATTGTACAAAGAGCTGGGTGGACTATAGGATCCGTCTGGAAGAGAAGGTAATCTGGTAATTCCAGGTATCAAATCCGACTCTTCCAGCCTGCAGTCATTTGCCTTAACATTTGTCTATCGGTCTCACTATTCCATATTTAATAACCTAACAACGATAATTCGTAATTAAAAAAAATATAAATTGAATAGTAAAAGTTCGTTTTATGTTGGATAACACTGCCGGATAATATCTTATTCAAAGTCGTAATTTGCTAAATTCTTTCACCAGAAGATGATGCATATATTTATGTTATTTCTATTCTGAGACACTCATAGAATGAACATCTTAGATTTTCTTTGAGTAGATAAGGTTGTACTATTAAGCTCAAACACGAAAGACTAAGAGTTTACACAGAGAACTCATTAAAATTAATTAAGAAGCTTTTAAACAGAGTTAATTTGTTGTAAAAAATGCTTAAAAATATTTCAAAAAAGACGAAAGGATTCAGCAAAGAAGAAATAAACATTATTGTATTGAATATTTCACAAAAAAGAATATTTACTAAGCTTCTGTTTTCATGCGAAGGCAGGTCTTGTCTTTGTTATGAATGAGCTCATTCAAAATATTTTGAATTCCAACGATAGAGAAAGCCGTTGAGAAGATACAAGAGCCACCAGACAGCGCTCGAGTTTCATGATAGTTTATTATCTTTTAAATAGTTTAGGGAAAGAAATTATTTTTAGCCTAGGTTCCAATAGAAAAGTGAGGCTCATTAAATCAGTCAGTCTGTATGTGTGTGTGTTTCCCACAACCACTTCTGAACTGCTAGATGGATCTTCTTGAAACTTAATATGCAAATTCGAGGATTAGGGATAATATAACTTTATTATTTGAAATCTTTTTCAAATCGAGAAATCAGAGCTAGAAGGCAACAAAAATTCCCATAGAAAAGATCAATGAATTTAAACAATAGATTTCTATCCTATTTCTATTAATTGTCTTAAATAGTGAGAAATTATATCTTATGCCATTGCACGTCGTTTGATCTGATTAATATTAATTTGATTTATAAAGTTTAAATAAAATAATTCGGATTGAATTCATTTTACTGAGAAATTGGAAAATTCGTACTTTTTGTATTCAGAGATGTTGGAATTGGATTGAAAATATAGGCTTTTTGTTTTTGTTGTTTAACTTTAAAAATAAGAAGAAAAAGTAAAATAAATCTTTAAAAAAATAATATTTCAAGGAATCTAGGAATTAATGATTTTCAAAGAAAATGTATGAAGCATCAATTTTAACTTGATTGAAATTCGTAAAGTCAAAAGAATTCAAACGAAACTATAAATAAAGACAAATTTCCTCTAGTTTTATGTTAAATAGTCTTCATTGCTTTTGTTATGATAAAAAAAATGGAAGGGTTTTTATTCTATACAGTTTCTTGTTTTCTTTTTCACAAAGTTGATCTTGTGTTTACCAGTAAAACGTGTTTATTATTAAAAAGAATTAAGCCGTCTCTTAAAAAGAAATTTATGTATATATTATATATTATATATATATATTAAAACTTGCTAATGGATCTTTCTACAACGATCTTCGGATTTAACGAACAAAATCTGCTATCTTTTGTTTTTCCCTGGGTGAAACACAAGTAGCATTTTAGGAATAATACTTTAACATATATAAACATCAAAATGCTTCAGTCTCTCTAATGAAGTACGAATAAAACTTCATCGCTCGCCTTTTCAGAAAGGCTTTTTTTATAGGTGCAAGGGGTTTTCAGCTTCGTTGTATCTGGACACACTGGCTTTCTCTCCTTTCGTCTCTTATTAGTCCCTTATGTCACATACTGTTTTAATCTGCCTGCAATTGAAGGACGTGTTCTCATTCTCTTTAGATATGGTTTGCCCGCATCAATAAATAAACATTTCAGATTTTTTTCCCCGTAGATTAGACGGCTTATGACAACATATATTATTTAACATAGTTTTCCATTAAGATTTTTATCTGCTACTCTCAGCTTTTCTTTTAAAAATTTCGTTTAATTTTAAGGATTTCTTTATAACATCTGAGTTAAGCCTTGTTTCTTGATTAGTAACCCTTATCAGCTGGAATTAGCTAAAGATTTTTGCTGTAACTCCTCTAGTTTCGCTCAAATTCCCTTACCCAAAAAATTATCAAAAAAGGAGAATGAGCAAACTGTATGGGAAATTGCCCCCCCCCCCCCCGTATAGTGATAAGATATATATTTATAAAAAGATCTCCTCCTTCCATAGAAGATATGTTATTATTACGGCTTGTCTCAATTAATTATCCGTTCGGAGTTATATACGTCTAGATATGACTTATCTCGTTGATATCTTAATTCCCGGATGTATTATTTAATTCCCGGATGATTTAATAATTGAGAAAATTATTATACAATAATTGAGACAATTATAATTAATAATTGAGACAATAATAAAAATGTTCTATTGATGGGATCTTTCCTTACGTATATGTATTATCGCTATACAGTGGTGGGGAAGATCTGCCCATTCTCCTTTCTCATACTTTGTATCTTTAATAATTTTGTATTGTTGTTAGAAATAGTAAGTTTTTATTGTACCTTACTTCTGAACTTGCAATTTTGTCAAATTTATATCAACATTTAATATGTATTGTTAGTGCAAAGTTAGGAGCCCGGTAACCGAATGGTAAGGGCGCTTGGCTGCGGGTTGGAGGTAACGGGTTCGATTACCGGCCTCAGTGGAGGGTGGGGATTTTTCCACGCTCCATTCTACTCCAAACGGGTCCTAGGGTCTACGCAGCCCTCTGTTGAATGGGTATCGGGTTTGTTTTCCGGGAGTTAAAGGTGGGCAGGCGGCGGGTTGACCCCCCGAACTCAACTTAGTCCCGTTGGTCGAGCAGCGCTGGGAGTCTTACCACCCGTGGTTCCAAAGCCTTTATCCTTTGGCCCACAGAAGGGATACTTTAACTTTAATGGAAAATACTCTTCTAGTTGACTCATGGCTACACCGCAATGTATAGGCTCTAATGTTTCAGCGACCAGAAGACTAATTAAGGTTGGCCGATTTAGTCGTTCAATGCTTCTGGAAAGAAATTAGGTTCCCTTTTAGCAGGTACTGGAGGAACCCTAGAGGAGAAATAACGTACGAAAAACTCGCCGCCCTCCGCCGGGGATTGAATCGGTTCAGTCAGTCTACACCACTTTATTGTTGATAGAGAAGAAATATTGCTACAGTTCAGGGAAGTAGGAAAAATTACTGAAGGAATTAACTTTTCTGGTATCAAGATTTACTTGACTTAAGATATTAATTTAGTTTAACGGACGGAAGTCTTGGCTGTTTAAGACGGAAGTCTCTTAATCACTACCACTTCCGTAAACTACAATTGAACTTTTTAAAGGAAACGCATGTTTATACAATAGTTAGCCCAATTTAATTATTAAAGTATTGTAGTATGTTTTACAGTAAAGCATTTCCTTTTTTTATATATAGTATACCGGGTGATTCATAAAGCACTGGAAAGTATTGGTGGTTTTCACCGCCCCATATCTTTTAAACTACTGCTCATAAAAATCTGAATTTTTTAATATAAAATCATCAAACGTTTAAGAGATATATTTTCATGTTATTATTTATTCATTATTATTGAAATTCATTTTATTTGCGTTCAAACACCTCCAATATATCGAAATTCTTATCCAAAAAAATTATTCGACTGTCTCCCAAAAAAAGTCATTTGTCAGAATGCATTTTCAAAAAAATACAGTTTTTTTTTTAAATTAAACAAAGGAATTAATGACAAAAGTGTTTAGATTAAATTTTCCTAATTAGGTTTCTGTATCGTTTGAATATTGGATCCACCTTTCAGAGTTTAAACAACATCACAACAGTTATTTAAATATACGATATATTTGGGGTGTTTGAACGCAAATAAATGAATTTCAATAATAATGAATAAATAATAGCATGAAAATATAACTCTTATATGTTTGACGATTTTATATAAAAAGTTTCAGATTTTTATGAGCAGTAGTTTAAAAGATATGGGGCAGTGAAAACCACCAGTACTTTCCAGTGCTTCATGAATCACCCGGTATATTGAATCTTAGTGCTTGGAGGTTTTCCTGATCTTTTTCCCAGTTGAATTGAGAAATTCTAAAGTATGGTCAGATAAATTGATAAGTTTATAAACAGGAAAAAGTAGATTATTATTATTATTTTTAATTTTTGTAAATTTTATATTAAGATGATTTTAAGTATTCGTTTAAATAAGAGATCGTCAAACAACAAATCCAGACTGACTGTTAATGTATGTTAATATGTCAGTAACATATTAGCAGAATACTTTTATTAAAATCAAAATCACGCTCCTTCCATTTTCGTCAAATACGAAAAATTGTAAATACGATCTGTAATTTTTCCAAAGAAAGTAATTATTCTAAAACTAAATTTTATGTTTTTACATCCTTGATATCCTTCAACCTTTTTTCAAAACATTTAAAAACGTACTTACAATGCATCATTCCCTTATAAGCTCGCGTTACGGAATATTTAAATTTTTAATTGATTTAAACAATATATTTTTTTCTTTTAATAATGAAGCAATGTTAGTCGAAGATTTTGATCCTTATTTTCTAATTATGAGACTTCGCTGAAAGGTTATTCTTTCTTTGTTATTCAATTGATTATTCATGATACCCCTCACGAAAGGAAATAATAACCATTTAATTTTCTGTTCAAATATTGTATTAAAATTTTGACCAAACTATTCTTGATGATCAAAGAATTTAATTATGTACAATGAATCTTAAATCTTATCGAATTTAGATTACGATGATGTTTGATTATATCTTGAATTAATTTATGTCTGTGGATTCTATTAAAAATGTAATGTTACTTCTAGAACTACTTAAACTTAAAAAAAAAATAACAAACTTGTAAATAAATTCTTTGTTTTGTAATTAAAATGTTTTATGTGGTGAATGTGGGTGGCAGGGAAGCCCAGCACTGAAACCGGAGGTCAATTGTACTAACCCAGGAAGTAACGACAAATGGTGGGAGAAGTGCAGGGGAAAGTCTGCCCAGCAGCGGATCGTTCACCATCACGAAAGCCTCATGAGAATCGAACACCGGTACTCAGAGGGAGAGGCCAATGTCATAGCTATAACGCCAAGCGCGCGGCCAATTAAAATTTTACTAATAAATTAATATGCTATAAGAAGAGTTTTTAATATCACTCTAATGTTGACATGTTTTTAGCCTATCAACTTATATAATTGGCAAAGTTCGTCTGTCTGTCTGTCTGTCTGTCTGTAACTCGATATAATTAAGCTATTAAGATAGATCCAAGGTTCTCAATGGTACCATTGAATCAAGGGTACTCAAATTGGATGAAATATTAGTTCATTTTGTCATTCCATGTTGTTTCCATGAAATTTTATCCTTGGGAACTGATCTAGACAACTGAAATTCTAACAAAACATACGTTCAAAACGAAATAATTTTGTTACCACTGCACCCATTTTAATGAAATTTGGCATACTTACTCAATTTTTTACGCTGATTTCGAAACTCAAAACCATTTTTGCCGTAGAAGCTTCGTTCAGAAGTTAGCGCAGTATTTAGATTGCAAAGGTGAGTTTTAAATGCCTTTCGGCGTTATGAGTCAAAAATAATATTATTCCATTCTTACTTTTAGTAAAATTTATTTACAAGGACAAACTTTAGATATGGTTCGCATTTATTTATCAGAGCCTGTTTTTGGTCATGAACAGTTATATGTTGCTATTTCTCGAGCACGTTGTGCTTGCGACATCAAAATCAAAATTCTTCACCGAATAGATCAAGGACATCTGACAGAAGGATCTGATGCTGTTTTTATCAAAAATGTACCGTAGTTTATAAGGAGATATTTACTTTATAGTTGATAGTTGATAATAAAAGGATTTTTCAGATTATTTTATGCCTGTCGTCCTACAGGCTTCGCTGCTAGTTCATCAAATAATACACAGTCTGTGTGTGTGTGTGGGGGGGGGGGGGGCTCCACTCCCTCTAATAACTTTTGATCCACTGAACGGATCATCTTGGAACTTGGTATGCATATCCGAGAATTAAGAACGATCTAGCTTTTATAATTAAACTTGTGGCGGGACAGTGACAAAATTCCCACAGAAAAGCATTGGACTCTAAACAGTGGATTTCTATCCTATTTTCTGTTAATATTTCATTGACTTTAACAATGAACATTAAATCTTTCTACTAATCAATTACGCGAGTTTGATACGATAACAAAAAAAGTCCGATTTAAACAAATAAGTAATGTGGAATTAATTATTTTCTTTCATAAAATGGAACAGTTTAAACTATTTGTATTCAACAGTTAAATACTGTTTGTATTTGTTCTTTCGAACTACTTGTTTAAAAACGGAACTGTTACACTTAGCCATACTGTATAGAAGGAATACAAATCAATAATATACGCATAGGTTATGTAGGTAATAAGAGCGATGAAAATAAGGCAGATGTAAGTAATTTTTCTGTTAGAAACTGGAAATATGTACTGTTTGTATTCAGAAGATATTAGAATTGGAATACAAAGATAAGCTTTTCAGTTTTTTTCGTTCTCAGGATTTTAAAAATAAATAAATAAATTACATTTTAAGGAAAGTAGGCTTTAAGTTCTTTCAAATATCTTGTTTATTGTAATTGGAACAGAAAAAGAATTACAGATCTAGGCTATTATATTATTATATTGCTGTAATACAGTATTTTAATTGAGAAACATCAGATGAAATTCCACTTGACGAATTCTATCGAATTTAATTCTTTTAAATAACTGGAACTCGTAAGAGTGAAATTTCAAATCGTTTACGACACTCCATAGTTTAATAGTTACCGAACACTTAACATTAAAGATGATGATGATGAAATGGGCTATTTCAGGCAGAAAATGCAGGATTTCCGCCAGTATATGGATCAACATTTATTGCAATGGAATTCCAATGGATTTAATGCGTGTGAACATACCAGGCTTTATTTATGCAGCCATTGACTATTGATCTAGTTTATTGGCGTTTTCATTGCTTTAGAGAAATCTAGAAAAAGAATTGTTATTCTACTGTTAGTTGGAAATTGTTCATGAATTAAATGAAAATCCGATGTAAAGGAATGGTACTAATTAACTTCTGATGATAATTTTATACATTACAAACAAAGCTTCGTTTATTAATGCTTCATGATAACTTTAAACTCAGCTTTTAATAATGGATAGGTTCTTTTTAATCCCAAATTAGATACAGCTTGCTAATTTTAAAGAGTTACTTTTTGTTAACTCTATATTCTGGTATTATCTACTCATTTAGGGACTCTGTAGGGAGGACCTTTTAGGGTTCCTCCACTTTCCAAACGGGGAGTCAGAGCTCCATGAATTGTATCTTGATGGAGCTGAGGATTTAGGGAAAAACCGACTTATGGCCCAGGGCATTTCCGGTTAGGTGGCCATTGACCAGATCAGGAAAATAGTTGTAATTGAAAAAAGTTGGGGGGGGGGGCTTGTGTCTGTACTGATTTGACTGTGCTGTGTATAGAAGAAGTCGAAAGAAACATGCCCTACGTCCTCCTGTGATCAAAATAACTCAAAAACAATATACCCTAGGAAGTTGGAATTTTACAGGCAAATTAGGCTGGTACAACCAAGACCCATGTGTTGATTTCGGTTCAATTTCGATCAAGAAGGAGCTTGAGGTCAAACACATAATAGTTATTCGAAAGTTTTGTGGCATGCCTACTTGTCCTCGACTGATTTTTATATGTGCCGGATTCATCATGACATTACATTCGTTTGGTCTATCTTTCTGTCCAAATCCATAGAATCAACATTCCCTAAACTGATTTTTATGAGACACGGATTGCTTAACATTATGTAGCCTCGTAAAATTTACCGATCGCATCTTTTAATTCCTTCTAGTTTTAATTCTAGCTATTATTAGAAAGATTTTTTAATGAGATTTGATATTTTGTAATATTTGTGGAAATTAAAAATTTTAAGACATAAACAAATCATTCAATAATAATAATAATAATAATAATAATAATAATAATAATAATAATAATAATAATAAAGCACTTATTGAGTGTAAACAGTGTCTCCTACTTGTTTTATCTAATCTGATTCCTGTATATGTTTCCATTATGGATCGATGGTAGTGAAGAAACATTAGATTTTTGTTTACAAAACGTTTTTAGATTTTTTTTTTTCATTTGTTTTTAGATTTTTTTTTTTCATTTGTTTAAGCTTTGAGCTTACAATTTTTGATTGGTGAAATTATGTTTTGAAATTGCGAACAATGAAAACATTAACTTAATCCTACATTAAAAAGGAAAAAAAAAAAGAAATCAAAGAAAACAATGTATTAAGTTTATTTTTTTATTATGTATTTTTTTTTCCAGAATTTCCATTAATGAAAAAACAAAATCACAGGTCTAAAATATCAAAATATAAATGTTAAAATAAATGTGCTCTTTTTTTATTTATTTCTGTATTTCGTTAAAAAGGAACTGTTTGTCTTTTTTTTAACATTTTTTAATTTTTGTATTATTAATATTATTAGTAAATAAATATTTTTTTTTAATATTTTTAGCTTACTTTTCTAGGATAAGTAAGGCTTATCGGTCTATTTGTATATATATGTAGGCGTGTACTTGTACGCTAATAACTTTTGAACTGTTCTATGAACTTTCTTGAAACTTGCTGTGGAAATTTAAGGTCTATCTTTTATATTTGAAATCTTTTTCAAAAGTGATTCCTGGTTGAAATTAATGCGAGAAGATGAGAGAAATTCCCATTCAAAAGCAATGGAATCTAAACAATGGATTTCTAAAGATGTCTTAAACAATGATAATAGTAATCTTTTAGCTACTCAATGAATATGCGCATGTAATCGGATTTAAATAGTTTAAGGAAGTAATAAGGAATTTATATTTTTTTTCGTAAATGGAAACTTGTTTATATTTAGCGGATATTATAATTTGAAAATAAATGTAGTCTTTGTGTTTGGGTCGTTTTCAAAATAAAAAAAAGTTTAAGGAATGACATTCTTAAGGAAAGTATGCTTTCGGTTTTTTAGGTATTTCAGAAATTGATAGTTTTACTGTAGGCTTTGATTGAAGTTAAAATTAATTCAGTTATTTCAATATTTTCATCATTAAATGGAAACTATTCGAAAAAGAATTGTTTCATTTTTTTTCTTGATAAAATCTTGTTGTCATTTTGTTGTTACCCGAGGGTTGACTCATCAGCTGAAGTTTCTTCTATAATTTTAAGACGTAATTGTTGATTTATTGCTCTGCGAATAGTTCGCTTTCCTCCCGCACTGTGGTATCGCAGTGGATGCATGGCGGGAAGGCGTCGGAGAATTCGTTTCGAGAACCAGGAGTTCAGGCGTCGCTATTGGGAATGGTTCCGAGCCTGGCGACAAAACGGTGGGTTTCGCACCACTTCCTTTCTCTTTTTCTCCCCCGCGATTCCCTACAATCCTACAATAATCGGATGACGCAAAAAGAAACAAAACACACACCGGTGGCGGATGAACTGAAAGTCGGCGCGCGCGACCGCTTTTAGCCTTGAAGCTGCAGGCAGTACATAAGAATAGAATCAGCCCTTGTCCTTTGGGTTTCTAAGAGAAACTGTTGTGTGATCAGGTCTCAAAATATCACAAATGGAATAAAGGAAACGGATTCTTCTTCTATCTTTCTTTCTTTCGTTCCTTCGAATTTTTCGAAGGTTAATGATTCGAATCGCAGGGATCGGCTCTTACTTGAGGAACAAGTTCCAACCAGGTAGCCTACTTTCGTATTTGACCTAGACTCAAGAAACACACTTGCAAGTGATGGACATATAAATAAATACGGCGATCCTCACCATCACCTGTACGTACGGAATGCAAGACGCGTTCCAGGGAATTTCAACAATTTAACCATTACTTATACAGCAAACTCATCATAATACGACATTCTATTTTTAAATTATTTTATTTATCGGATAAATTCAACTAAAAAGTTAATTAATGTTGAAAAAGTACGAGAAAAAATAAAAATCTATCATTAGTTATAAGAGTCAAAGGGATTTTAGATTTTAAGTAATATTTATAAATTTAACTTTTTCAAAATATTTTTTTCTTATAAATAAATAAAAATAACAATAAAAGCGGTCGCTTTGAAGTTTAAAATGAGATTGGTTTATTTTAATAGTTTCTTAAAAAAGTAACAACACTAACAATATTTTTTTTATTATTATTTAAAAATACAGGAAATTTAAACGGGATTGTAATTCCATTTCATATTTTTATTATTCCCTGCCTAATTTTAAAATTATTGCTTTAGATTGAAAACTAAAAGTTTTATGAACCAAAAATTAATATACAAACAAAACAACTTGTAGTATTTTGAATTGTTATCAAGAATTAGCAGAAGAAAATTCACTAATGGACATTTAACTGTTGTGAATCACTTTTTCTTTAGGCTAACATTTAATTCCTTTTTTTTTTTTTTTATTTAAACCTATTTTCACTATGTTAAAGCTCATTGAACCAATAAAAAGGTTATTCATAGAAAAGGCAATAAAGGAGTTCACACCATTAAAAATAACTGAAAAAATATTTTTTGAGATCATTTATGAGTTTTTAAAAGTCATTTTACGAGTTTTTTCTTCAGAATTCTTAATTTACAAACAATGAACAAAAATTCTTTCAAATCGAAGTCTTTAATTTAGACACTGATATTTAACGAAACACATAGGTTAATTACTGTTAGAAATATTAATAAGAGTAATTGCTTCAATATAAGTCTTTACAGCTCTCAGTTGCTAAGATTTAAAAGAAATTTGCTTGGAAACTCTGTTTCTTGAAGATAATTTTTCTGAGAAGTTGGCTTTGCTGTACAACAACTAAGATTCTGTCCCTTTAAAATATCAGTTTAGCAGTTTAGATGGACAGGAGATGTAAACTTCTTTTTTTTTTTTTCGTTACCGTAATAATGAACAATGATATGAATAAAAAGGCATTTTTAGAGTGATAAATCCCAGCTATAAATCTTAATCAACTTCTCTACCAAAATACTTTCAACTGACTAAAACTTAAATTCCGTCAAAGTAACAATTATTAAAAAGTTAAATCTGATTTTTTTAATACCGTAAAGTAAATAGTCAAATAAAAAGAAAATTACTTTTTGATTTTTGTTTTTGCTTTTTTTAGATAATTTACTTTTATTTATTAATTTATTTTTAATTTATGAATTCATTAATTTTCTATTTACTTTTCAAAATGCAGTTAGAAAAGAAAATAGATTTAACTAATTTCTGATATTTTGGAAATTGGATTTGTATTGGATTTCTCATATTGGCAATATCCACATACATGAAATATTCTTGTTTTTTTAACTATTTTTGGAAATAAAAATCAATCATCTAATCATTTTCGTTAACTATTGTGTTTATTTCCATTTTGGCAAAATGTATGTAAATATCAATACATTTTGTTTTAGTAAATTTACTTTTGTAATTTCTACGTATCATTAATTAAATATTTAAACATCTCTCTTTCACTATCTACATATCTATTTCATATTCATTTATATTAATTCTATATCACAATAACTACATTTACATTGTATGTTCCAACCATTGTTCTTTCTGTAATAATAACTACATAATTAAATAGTCTTTTTATAATTGTTTAAATTTGTTAATATCTGAAACTCTTTAGTTCATGAATAGTTCGTTAATTTGTATTATCTATGTCTATTGTTTAATTGTTCATTTCGTGAAAGTTTTATTTATTTTTCATTTCCGGAAGCTGTGATTTTCTTTACGTCATTTTTTTAAAATCTTTTTAAAATTTTATTTTTAAAATTTTTTTCTTAATCTTTTCTCAACGAATATTTTCTCTTTAAATTTAAAGGTATTTTGACAATCCACTCATGTATTTCTTATAAAGACTGATAGGCCACTTTCCCCCTTTTAACATATTTATCGAATATATAGGTATTTTTTAGGTTTTTTTTCCCTTAAGACCTGTTTGTTATATAACTTTACAGATGATTTAAGTGAAAAGATGTGTGGAAACAAATCATTTTTTAAAATATCAATTGTACTAGATGGAATATCAAGGTTATTCTATTATCCCTAAAAGACAATGTCTTTCATGTGCAACAATTTGAGTTATGGTTGTCGCAGCAGCATATCCAACAATGTAATTAACTGTACATTACATACATATTGTATGAGAGATATAATTACATGCATAATATACATAACGCATTAGCGAAAATAATAAACATATAGTAAATTCCTCGGAGTTTCAATTAAATTATTATTAAAATGTGAACACTGAGTTTCTGTGATTCTTAGTGTTTATTAACGGACAAGGGTTGCTCGCTTATTCTTAATTAATGCATTCCACCCTTTGTGCAGTTTTTCTTCGTAACTCAGGTTTCGCGTGATTCGTACTGTTTATGGTTTTGACTGTTAAATAAAATATGAACTAGTTTTTTTTTTCAGCTCCTTTTTTCTGTAAATCTGTTTTTTAAACTAATCAAAATAAAAAGAAAAAACTAAAACGATATGTGAATGGTGGGCAGTAGATATATGCTTAGTAAGATATATATACTTTATATATGTTGGTAGTGTGAATACCATACAGACATGGTCGTATATACCACCCTAAACTAATTAATTATTAATAGTGTGTTTCTATTTCTGAACTATTATATCGTTTACTAATCATTACTTAAAAGTTAATTAGTTTCAAGTGTAAAGAAGAGAATTGAATAATAGCTAAAGACATTTTTAATCTTAAACCATCATACTGTTGTTAAAAAAAAAAAGCCAAATCTTAGTGTCATCATAATAATAAAACTGACTTTCCTTGATGTCACTCTGTTAATCTAAATTGTCCAAGACAGTCCTGTCCAAAATCGCTCCAATCCAGGTTTCCTTGTTCAACTAAACCCTTAAAAACAAAGATTAAATACACTGATGTAGCTATATAAGATGTATTTTTTGTATTTACATTCTATTCATTCTATGTTATGTTATGTAATGAATGTGGGTGGCAGAGAAGCCAAGCACTGCGACCGGAGGTCTATTCTATTCATTCTAACTCTTCTTTGACGGTCTATTACGTTGTCCTTGATTACGAAAAATGGGATTCATCCATTCTTTCTTCTTCTTTATTTTGTTTGATCTCTTATCATCGCATCTTCTGTGTTCGTGAGACTTGAGAGATGTAAAAATCAGGAAGAAATTCCGGAAACTCACTCTGTATTTCATATCCTGAGTCATATGTAAGACTAAAAATAATATACTTCTCAGCAAAATTTAAGTAAACACTATATTAAGAGTTGAATTTGATCCCGAAATTAGATTAAATAATATAGTGGATCAGGTTATGTTATGTAGTGATTGTGGGTGGCAGAGAAGCCAAGCACTGCGACCTGAGGTCTATTGTACTATCCCACGGAAATAAGGACAGATGGAGAGAAAGACTGAGAAAGTATGGTGAGAGAAGTGCAGGGGAAATGAGAGAACCCCGAGAAAACCTGCCAACGCGGATCGTCCACCAGCACGAAACCCACATGAGAACCGAACCCCGGTACTCAGAGGTGAGAGGCCTATGTTGTAGCGACAACGCCAACCGCGCGGCCAGGGGATCGGATTAACTAACTAAATAACTAAATAATAATAATAATAATAATAATAATCGAACCTAAACAATAATCGTTGAGACCAAATTGTTTACCAAGTGACATCCTGGAACAGCTGTTTGACGCTGTTTCCAATGATCATTAATAATAGAACCTATTCGAATTTTTTGTCCTCTTCTCATGGCAATTTCTCAACAAGGACACATTTGAAAAGATTTTACATAGAAAGGTTAAGATTATAGATCGTCTTTAGTCCTTAAATATACATTTCAAGAAGAATCATGCAGTGATTCACTAAAAGTTATTAGTGGGAGATGCACGTTGCGTAGGTGTGTATGTCTGCGTTACCACCACAGACTAGCTGTTTTGATGAGCCTCATTTTTCTAAAAAAAAAATAGGCTACAATTAGTTGTAATATAATGTTGAACGATAAAAGTCTTTTGTTTCAAGACTTTTGCCAATTGTCTGAAACTGCCTTTCAAACTTCATCTTGAATATATATTAAGAATTATAGTGCTTAAAAATTATTGAGTTCATTGTAGTTTGCAATCGGCTTCGAAAGCGAAAAACATTACTTGAGATTGCATCGTTTACAGTAGTTTGACATAGTTTAAAGTAGTTTTTCAGTGATGGAATCATTACTTAAATTCTGTTTATTCAATAGCTTTCAGGACAAAATTCTGAATAGAACTTTCTTTCACAAAGAATATAATTTGCTAAAATGATATATTTATGAATCCACTAATAAAATATCACGAAATGTTAAAAAGACCTTGAATTCTTTTCCCGAAAACGTACTTTTATTATTTCTGTAGCTTCATTGACAATGTATTGCGTAAAGATTCTTTCTTCTGGCTGTTTCTGCAAAACATGGCATTACAGGGGCTGAATTTGAAGTTAAAAAAATTTATAATGTATTTCATTTTCATAAATGAATTCCAAACATTTTAAAAAACTGCAGAAACATGATATGGTTCGGAAAGCTGAAATATAAAAAAGAAACATTAAAAAGAGTCAGTCTCTCTATATAAGCGCTATTGAATTTTCAGATTCAAAACAGATAAACCTCAACTATACAAAACCCTATAAATAGGTCGGAATGTCGGACATTTCATTAGATGAATACCATAACAACAGCTCTGCTGTGATTCATATACTGTATACAGGGTGTTTCAAAAATACACGGCATAATTTCAGGTATGTATTTCCCACATGTAGACAATCAAAATAGTTCATTATAACATATGTCCGGAAATGCTTCATTTCCGAGTTATGGCCTTCACAACATTGAAAATCACCGGAACGTTTTTCGTTCCGCCGGTCGTTGCCATTACAGAAGATGTTCAAAATGACCACCTCCTGCTTGAATACAGACCTCACATCGATGTCTCAATGACCTGCGAACACGATCCCACACTCCAGGAATGTTGCGTATGTCCTCAGAACGTGCCACAATTCGATTCCGAAGGGATTCCAAATCAGGCACCGGAGACGAATAAACCAATGATTTTAAATGGCCCCACAAGTAGAAATCGAGAGGGTTCAGATCAGGTGAGCGTGGAGGCCAAGCAATTGGGCCACCTCTATCTATCCATCGATCAGGAAACGTTCGATCCAAGTACCGGCGAGCCGTACGACTGAAGTGTGCAGGAGCGCCGTCATGCAAGAAGTGAGCGTGCTGACGATCGATCAGTGGAGTGTCGTCATAAACATGAGGTATGGTGTTTTCCAGGAAGTTTGTGTACGCCTGCCCCGTAAGTCTGTTTACAAGTACATGGGGTCCAACTAATCGATCACCAATGATACCGGCCCACATGTTGAGGGAGAACCGCACCTGGTGATGCGATACAACAGTTGCATTTGGGTTTTCATACGCCCATACATGCTGATTGTGGAAATTTGTTATGCCATCTCGTGTGAACTGTGCTTCATCTGTAAATACGAAAAACGTTCCGGTGATTTTCAATGTTGTGAAGGCCATAACTCGGAAATGAAGCATTTCCGGACATATGTTGTAATGAACTATTTTGATTGTCTACATGTGGGAAATACATACCTGAAATTATGCCGTGTATTTTTGAAACACCCTGTATAGTAAATGCTGTAAATCACTGAAAACTTTATGAATGATACCAAATACCATCGTTATTGCTTATTTAAATAGCACAGAAAATCCCTGAAGATATTTTCTTACGTATGAAGTTTGCATGTTTTGATATTTCGAATATTAGATGTATTAAAGGAAACATTTAAGATTTATGAACAGATCAGTTTCCAATGTTTCAAATATATAAAATTTTAAATAACTTTTTGAAGCTTTACAAATTTAAATTAGTTGTTTCAGATAAATTGACACCAACCTCTTAACACCCTAATAAAATCGATGACATATTTCAAGCTTAACACACGAAGCAATTCAACCACTCACGGTGATAGCCTAATAACGGTCTGCATCCTAACAGAAATGAGACTAATCAAAGAAGACGATTTAGTGTTTTTCTTTAAGAGTCCTTTATTTTCGATGCAGTTTACATTTCAAGTAGTGGTCAGCTATCCTGCCAAACCAAACCGAAAATGCAATCCATTTTCCGGCTTTGAATGGTCCATCTTCAGTTCATTTAATGCATGGTCATATTTCATTGAATATGACAGATAATTAACAGATATATGATCTCTAGATATAGCCTCGATCCAACGCTTTTGGATAGCTGTTAACTTGCTTCAGGCATCCCCTTCTCCTGTTTTTCGAGTAGTTCAATTATATCAGTCATCTACATATATTGTCTTGGTATACTTGCACTACACTAGCACACAGCTGAACGTAACTAGTGTCATTATACCATTATCGTACTAGTCACATCACATACTAACTTTTTAATGTTATTTATATAAAGATATAATTATTAGTCAGGAACAATTCGATATCCCTAATTTTTTTGTCATTTAGTATATATATTCGTCTTTAGTTGCTATGAAACAATTCTGGAGAATTATTGTCTAGCAATAAGTTACTATGCAGTTAAGTTTTGATAGCTGACAGTGAAAAAAAAATTATATTCAGAGTTTATATTCATAGTTGACAGAATTCATAAAGCTTGTAACATTCTGACGGAATTTTCAGCCAATTGTAAAGGCGACCTTGATATTGTCAACAGTATTGTGAAGAAGATTGTATCAGCAGTTGCGTGCAGTTTCAGTGATTTATTAATTAAATAATTAATGTGCAACAAAAATTAGAGCAGCTGTCTTGTTTCTGTGAGTCTTTGTTAATCCATTAAATAAGTTAAGATTATATCTGGAAAATTGAATTCTAACCAGGTGTTGAAGTTGATATATGGAGATATACACTGTCCGCCCACTTTATTACGTACACCTACCTAGGAACGTGTTGGGCCTCCTTTAACCCTCAAAACAGCCTGAATTCGTCGAGGCATATATTCCACAAGATGCTGAAAACGTTGTTTAGGTATTGTGTACCATGCAGACATGAGTGTATCCCGAAGATTTCCTGAAGATGAGTGTTCCTGAAGATTTGATGGAGGTATAGGCCTGGGGAGAACAGCCCGTTCCAGCTCATCCCACAAATTTTCAATCAGGCTGAGATCCGGTGACTGAGCGGGCCGCTGTAGCAAGGAAAAGTCCTCGTCATATTCCTCAAACCATCCCATAGTGATGCGGGCTTCGTGCACCGGCGCATTATCCTGCTGGAAGTAGCCATCTGCATGAGGATAAACTGTTAACATGTACGGTTGCACTTGATCAGCTACGATGTTTAGGTACGCTCTAGCCTCTGGAGATATCAATGGTCCTAACGTGTGACAGGAAAACATCCCCCACACCATGACACTGCCCGCACCGGCTTGAAGAGTTGTTGTGAGACACGGCGGGTCCAGACATTCATGCAGGTCCAGACGTTCAGCAGGGTTGTACCTAATAAAGTGGCCGAACAGTGTATATGTTGTTAGAAAATATCTTTCTTATTTATGAATGTATTTTTACATTATATTAGTTTTGTTATTTTTTTAATTGCTTTTAAGTTCTTTTAAGATTTTTTTGCTCACTTTCTCAATAGGAGAGTTAGGCTTATGAAATCATTCAGTCTGTGAATAACTTTTGAACCGCTGGATGGATCTTCTTGAAACTTGGTATGTATATTCAAGGAGTAGAGACAATCTAACTTTTCTATTTGAAATCTTTTCAAATGATTCCTTGTCGAGAAATCAGCGCAAAAATTCCCAAAGAAATGCATCGGAATCTAAACAATCCTATCCTGTTCCTTATAAAGTCTCATTGTCCTAAATAATGAATATTAAATCATTTTACATTGGCCTTGGTCTGATACGATTAAAGTTAATCCAATTTACATAATTTTAAATAAATAATGCGGGTTTAATTCTTTTTTTTTTTTTTATAAAATGGAAAGCTTTTGCATTATTCAGTGTATACTTTTTTTTGTTATTCAGTATAAATTTCAATGTAATTGTAGGCTTTTCGGTTTTATCGTTAAAAAGAAAAAAAAAAAAAAGAAATTTTAAGAAATAAGATTTTATGGAAATTGGACTTTATGTTCTTCGGGCTTCTTGTTTCCCTAAAAATCTCTTTATCTACAATTATGTTATTTTAATGGTATTGAAATTTTTGAAAGAAATCTGAAAAGGATTAAATGATAATTATTTAGAGTTTACCATTTGCATAGTGATTTTAAAATGTATTTAGAATTTTTATAAATATGAAGAAATCATATATAACTTAGATTAGCTTAATAATTATTGATAAATATTGTATTTTTTGGTAAAGCTAGTCGAAAGATAATTTTAATGTCCATTGCTGAATACTTAAAAATTTTAATGCATTTAGTTTATTTATTTAAGAAAGATCTTCACTCTAATACTATCAACAAAAAAAAAAAAGAGGAATTTGTCAATTGTACATTTATTGCCGTTTTATTTATCTTCATTAGCATCCAGTATCATTTATTTAAAAGTAATTATCTGAATTCCAACAGGTCATTACAATTTAGGCGAGTTTCCAATTCGGGACTTTTTGATGATTGCCAACGGGGCAGATGGATTTGTTTTTTTCCTTCATCAGGTTCTATGACAACCAGCCTCATTACGCCTGACGTGAAAGTGATTTTCTATGAAAATGTTAACTGGCTGATCGATCACATGTAAAATCGGGCCATCGGGTTTTGTTCGATGATTTCTATGGTCAGTCGTCCTCTGGTTGCTATTACAGCAAAATAGAGGAATTATGCTACTGTAGTTTCTCTAGAAAACTGAAAGGTAGAATTAAGTACAGTAGAATCTCGATATGTCGAAGTTGAAGGGACGCTAAAAAAAAATTCGAGATAGCGAGTTTTCGAGATAACAAGGTCATAAATAAAAACATAAAATTTCACGTAAAAACACAAGATACCGAATAATATTCTAAAAATTAGAGTCTTGATAGATGTGAATAAGTATAAATATGTAATGTTAGTTGACAATAACTCTAAATATGTAATGATAGTTGACAATAAGTCTAAATATAGCAATGATAATTTTAATTTTTAAAAGTAGTCGAAAATAATTACATTAAATTGAAAAGAATTGGTAAAACAGCCTACAAAGAACTTACATTACTAGAATATCTTAAAAAAAACATTACGATCTCTGCACTGTGTAAACCATTTTATGAGGCATTCTTCTAAATCGGGATATCCGGCCATTGTAATCTTCTTCGCGGCTCCTTTTTCATGTTCGAAAAGTTTCTCAATTTTGTTTCTGTTTTTCAATATTGTTGATAAAGTCGATGCTGGAATTTTGAAATCCTTTGCGATTTGTCCCTTTTTTCCACCTTTATCTACAGCTTCTAAAATCTCTACCTTTTTTTCGATTGTCAACGCTTTCAACTTTCGCTTAACGCTCACTGTTTTCTTTTCTTTGGAACTTTCCATTTTTGAGATAACTGGCGATTCAATGACACGTTTTATAACTTCCCTAACGTTTTTCGCCGACTAACTTAACGATACGCAGTAAATTCTGAACAATTTAGAACAACACGCCTAAGCAATGATGTAACAAATGACTGGCGAGACATAGTAGCGCACACTCGCACCCTCCTTTCCCCAAATGGAGTTAGGGGCCGTCCATTAATTACGTGAGGTGTTTTTTAAAACATTTGGACCCCCCCCCGCCCCTTGGTGAGATTTGGTGAGATGTGGTGGGACCCTTCCCCCCTCACGTGAGATTCCAAAAAGTCAAAAAATCAAAAAGTCAATATTACAAAATGTTGTAATCTATTATAATATATTCTCTGAATGAAAAAGTTGACGTGAGATTTTCGTTG
>JAFIDM010009631.1:203296345-203314209 GCA_023159025.1 Thereuonema tuberculata
CCCTCCCCCTTGGTGAAATTTTGCCGCCCCCCCCCTTCCCCCTTTTGACCTCACATAATTAATGGACGACCCCTTATCGACCAGATGGATTTATCGGAATCGTCCTTGACCCCTCAGAGAGATAGTGAAGGGTGTGAGAGATTCTTGAAAAAATACCTCTATTTGCTTGGACACAACTGAACGGCGATTTTTCCGGAAAAATTCATTTTTTACTTCGAAAAATATTCGACGTAACAAGGTTTTGAGTGAAAACTCTTCGACATAAGAATTAAAATTAACATTAGATGAATATGTAATATTAAAGGGAAAAATAATTTTTCGACATATCAAGGTTTCGAGATATCGAAGTTCGACATATCGAGAGTCTACTGTATGCTCTTTTTACTGTGGAGGAGGCAACAGAAGTTTGTTACGAAAGTTTCATAAAATATTTTGTTATATTCACAGTAACCGAAAAATTGGAAAAATGAATACGTAAAAGTAAAAAAAAAAAAAAAAAAAAAAGTTGCATTTTTATTTCCTTTACGAAATTCGAAGAGATTACATAACTTCCGTGGACGAAACTTTGAGCGCTGTAGCTACATTCCATTTTAGTAAATGAAATAAGTCAATTGTCGGAAATTGATTGTTGTTTAATAATTATTTTCACCATTATTCCAAAGGAAATAATGTTTAATTATGAAAAGCAACAATGAGTAATGTTACTGTCACTAGAAACATTGCTTAATATATTGCGTCAATAGTTTTTTTTTTAAAGATATAAATGTTGTGCAACCATTTCTTTTTTGATTAGTTAACAACACTCAAAAGTTATGTTACCACATAAATCCTACATTTATAGGTTTCTCCAGTTCGTTCGAAAAATCATTAAAATTCGTTGTGTAGGCTGTTGATGAAGTGAGGCATTATCTTATTACTTACACTAAGAATAGCTTTTATTATTGGATTGTCTTTTTGAGGATAAGCCTGTAATAAATGTTCTGTTTAATAATCCTTCAGCCTATCTTCGGTGTCAGAATAAGCTGAGGGGCAAAGGAGGAATATCTCTTCCCCTTTGTAAAGTAAATATACTTTGTAAAGTATATTTTTCAAACTTAATGAAACGGATCATTTCCAATACATATAAATAGAGAATAGTATTGAAAGTTAGGTTTTTAAAATTCCTCAAGTAGCTAGTCGTCTAACGGTAATCATCAAGTGCACAAAATACCGATTTGGCAATTCCCTGGATCTCTTCGGTTGTCATATTCAATGATTTCTTTATTTCGGTACTCTCTAGTGATCATGGATTTTGTATTATGGACTTGTACCATGGAGTCGAGTCGGAGTCAGTTTTTGGTGAAGTCGGGGTCGGTTAGAAACCTCACTACTCCGGCTTCATTTTTTGAATTTGAAAATTTAAAATTGAATGAAGGCTTTAACATCTTCTGATTAATGTAATGTAATGTGGGGAGCGTGGGTGGCTTGATAGCCGAGCACCGCGACCTGAAAGATCTATTGTGCTATCCCACGGAAAGAAGGATAGACGGGGAGAAAGACGGGTGTGAGAAATGCAGGGGAAACGGGAAAACCTGCCCAGCGCGGATCGCCACCATCAACGAAACCCACATGAGAACCGAACCTCGGTACTCAGAGGTGAGAGACCAGTGTCTTAGCGACATCGCCAACCGCGCGGCCACATCTTCTGATTAAATAACAGAATGAAACGATTGTTTTCCTATCATGTGTCGGGAAACTGTAAAAGTCCAAAGGAACTCATTACTTGCATTAAAATTTAATTTATTACAGCTATCATTCAAATTATGATTTGTTTTATCTTAATTACAGTATTTCGATTTCAATTATTTTTTGATAAGTGGATCTTGATCTTGAGTGTGTTTAGTTGATAGAAAAAAATATATGAAAAGACAAAGATATTAATTAACATTTAAATATCGTTTTGTAATACTAAAATGGTCTTTGTTACGCAATTGGAGACAAGAGCCCTGAATGCAAATTTATGAATCATTTGTTATTTATTTTGTAATAGTCAAAATAAAGTCGAAACAAATATAAATTTCTCGAAATATTCGGACTGTGTAGATTTTACTATATCATATGTACATAAATACTATGAATTGTTACTTAATTTTATGTAATATATGTTTTAAAATCATTAATGAAATTTTTATTAAAAATAATAAAAATCTTATTATTTTTAGATTCACTTAAGAAATAATACTAACAGTAAGAACATAAATATTTAATTGTTCTAAAAAGAATATATTAATATCATAAAAGAAAAAAAAAACAATATATTAATATTCTAGAAGAATTTATGAAGCTGAAACCAAAAACTTTTTCACTATCGATACGGTATTTTTTTTAAACAGTGTATGATCATATGCTATAAATTAATAGGTCGGAGTCGGAGTCGACAAAATTCTTTCACAACTCCAAAGCCCAACCTATTTGTGTACATTTAACCTCGATACAGTTAGAGTTGGTCTCTTGCAGTAATTCAATAACCCTTATTCTTATACTCCTATTTTGTTTTTGTTTATTTATTTCCTTTTTTTTATTTATTGACATTTGCATTCTTTCTATTAGGTTATTGCAACAATGAATAGTGGTATTTAATATTCATTACTGCTGTGATTTAATAGAAACAAATCAAGCATTAATGTCTTTATTAGTTATGTAATAATATCTAAAGAAATCTGATTTAATGAGAATCCTTTATTTAGTCACAAATTGATTAACGATGTCAATTTCTTCTAACTTAACTCAATTTATTATTTTACTTTTGTTTGGTTATTAAAACAACTACAACAGAAGAATGATAAATACTTGATTACATAGAAGATATAAATTTTGAATTCAGTAAATTATTAAAATTCTTAAAAAATCTCGAAAACTTCCACATTTTTCCTTTTTTGAAAACTGTTTAATATTTAAGACAAATTGTTTTGCTAAGTAACAATCATTTAGAAATTTAGATTTAAAAAAAGAAAACAAATTTTCTTATCATTCTACCCAAAGAGTGCTTTTCCTTGTAAATTTGATAAATACAGCGCAACTTCAATCGAACATAAGTCTCTTCTATAACAACAAGTTCTTAAAAGACCTGTAAGCCTAGTTCTCTTAAAATGTTGTCCTTATTTTTATTTATTTTTTTTTATTTTGTGAAATCCACAAAAAAAGAAAAATCTACGTTTATTTTTTCTTCTTCTTGTTAATCTTAAAAACAGTTGACGTATCCTCTATTGGAAAGAACAATAGAAATTGTCCATTTTCTGCAAAAAAAAAAAAAAAATATCATGAAAACCGCATTACTTAAAAAGTTTAGTTCTTCAGGCAATGTTCCTGAATCTGGGTTCGAATCCCGGGACCGGAATGGATATTTCCCTTTTTTTCTTGTGTTGGTTTCTTGTGTTTTTCTTTCTCTCCTTTCTGCTGCCATTTGTGAATTGTAGGGTTTTGTAGAGTAGGCCTAAGACTTGAAACCAAGTCCTTACAGTTAATTTCTCCAAATACACGTAAGCTACTCGTGGATTAAGTCTAATTGTATCCAATTGAGTTGTGACTTAAGCTAATGCTAATACTATTTGGAGAAATTCGCCGTCAAAGTTTTTTAAATCCAATTAATTTAATAACATCAATGCACGCGGGATTAATGGATTAGCTAAAAGGATTAAAACCCTTTGTCAGATATCATTGTTTTGTTTCTAATGCTTTTTGTATGTAAATTTTTGTGACCTTCACTTGCTCATTTCACAACCACTCATATAAAAAAATAAAAAAACAAACCATCAAATATTAAAATTATAAATGTAAAAGTGTCCTTAATCCTTGTCAAGTTTACAGAAGATTCAGTAGTGCTTCATAAATTATTAGGTGGAGACACACACACACACACACACACACACGCACACACACACACACACACACACACACACACAGACTGAGTGATTTGAAGAGTCTCATTTTTTTAGGAAAGTAAGCTAAGAAGGACGAAAAACTGTATTATAATTTATATATAACTACATACATTTTATATTAACAACCTTTCCAATTTTGTTTATGTGATCCAAATCCATCATAATTTTGTATAGTCTTATTTTTCCATGTAATTTATAACGGAATTTGTTTTTCAGTTCAAGTAGTCTTCCTATCTTACATTTCTCAACAATTTTTATGTATTCGTTTTCGTTGTGTGTTGATGATTCATTTTAATATCATCATTATATATTATTTCTCAAAGGTGTATTTTTGTCGGAACGCCATATTTCCTTTAATACTTCATTTTGAAGATTACGTTCCCCGCTACTGACGAAAAATAAACAAATTGTTTAAAGTTAATGTTTTCGTTAAAAAACTTAATTTTAAAAACCTTTTTATAAAAATGGAGAAACGCTTTAACAGAAGCGACTTATTTTTCGAAACCGAAACACTGCAGCGTCGTAATTCAAATATATCCTTTTTTGAATAAAAATGCATTTTAAAATGATTTTCCATCGTTTATTTAATAAGAACACGTAAAAAAAAATTATATTTTAATAAAAATTACGATTTATTAGAATAAAAAAACAAAAATTTGTCAATTTCTCATATATTATTTTTTAAAGGTTTTTTTTTTTTTGTTTGTTTGTTTAGTTCCCTTAATACTTCATCAAAATCAAATGATTGAGATATCATTTTGAAGATTACGTTCACCGTTAATGACAAAAAAATAAACAAATTCTTTAAAATTGATAGTTTCGCTAAAAAACTTTATTTAAAAATCTTTTTATAAAAATGTAGAAGACAATCTGTTCAGTAATGTATTTCTACATTACCATTCGGTGTCTGAATTATGCGAATTATTACAATATACCATGTAAATATTCCAGTATTCTAATATAGCGAATTATTTCAATATACCATACGAATTATTCGCAAGGGTCAACCTTTTTATAAAAATGGAAAAGGCGCCAGCTATTGACAATATGTTTAACTAACGTACGACAGCTGTTGGATTTGTTTAATATTTCTCAAAGGTGGTTTTTTTGGTGCGAATTATTCGCACGGGTCAACTAGTACATTATATTTGCTTCTTTTCTAAGAAATCTCATACTTTCGAATTCACGTACCCTTCTTTGGGAAACAAAATAAGAAAAAGAATTATCCTTTTCTATGGAATGAATAATGATATGTTGACTCCAAAAACGAGAAAGAAATTCTCAGAAGGCAAGAGTTTTTCTTCTTGCCAGCTCCTGATTTTTTTTTTTTTTCTTACTTTATCTTGATTTTTTTTCTAGTGCATTGTAGATGCTAAAAAAAATCTATCGGGTAGCTTTTTTCTTTTCTTTTCTTTTTCTTTTTGTTTTACCAACATCTGTTATTTCTTGTCTTAATCTCTTTCTTCCATCTTTGATTTTTTTTTTTTTCAGTTTACATGTAACCATACTGCTTTACTGTTTGAAGAAAAAAATATTTTATTTTATTGCATCTGCAACTTCAAAACCGCACATTTTGAAGCTTTTTTTTTAATTAAATCAACCCTCAACTGAACTTTAAGACTATCTACTAAGAAGTGGCAGATGCTGCACTTGTGGTTTTTATTGTCTAAAGCATCTTGCTAGGGAATTCGTTCGAGTGCACTTATTTCAAGTTGAATCGTCTCAAAATCCTTATTAGAATTTCGTACATTAGTCACTGATTGATAAGATTTTTGATATAAATAATTGTATATGTTATTAGAAACTCGATAATTGAAAGAAATAAACGCTTAAGATAAGATGAATTGCAATTAAAGTTAGGATTCTATTTCAACAATTAAATAATGCAGAAAAAAAATGGAGGATAGATACAATTACATAATAAGAGAATGAAGTTAAGAGGAAATCGCATAAATCAATCAAACATTTTTTGTTAGGATGATTTGAGGCTGTGGGAATAGGAAGGCATACGACGAAAACTTACTAAAAGAAAAGAATTAGGGCTCAGTGGTTTCAGATAAGATATTAATGACTGACAACAGAGGAAGAATCATAATTCTTATTTTTGGGCTTTGATGATGTCTCTTATTGTAATTTATTTAATATTGTCTAAAGTTCCGTTGGAATGTTTTTTGATATGAAATGATGGTTTGAGGCTTGGAAATTGATGTATAGCTAATGCGAACACAATAGCAAACAACTGTTAAATTAAAATTAATTATTATTAGATCACAATGCTTTTCTTTTGTTCGGATAAAAGAGCAATTTTTTTTTTCGTTTTTTTATTTCAGAATTAACACAATCCGGGCAAGTTATTTTGTTAAAAGTGTTAACGGAAATGTTAATATAAATAATGAAATATTAGTTTAATATTACAGGTGCCAAAGTAATTTGGGAACTGAGTAAGGTTATTTGCAGTATTTTGGTTTGCTTGAAATGATTAGATTAGGCTTAAAGTTGTTTTCACCAAAAGAAAATTTGTCAAATAATAGGCAAAAATAGAAATTAGTTCAGGTACATTATCGTATTATAAGACAAATGTACCGGAAGGATGTTTTGAATCTATGTAAGACAAAACTAAAGGACATCGTTCCTAAATTGTCTACCATTTTTGTTTCCTCTTCCTTTCCTCTAGGGTGGTTTCCTCTTTGAGAGATGCCACCCTAAACCTTTATCCTACCTCCATCATAAGTGTCCCTTTCATGAATATTTGAATGATAATAACGTGTTTCTCGTTCTCTCCACATGAGAGAGTGTTAGCATCGCTCTTCAAAGCAAATCTGGACTCATCAATGAATAATATTGATATCCATTGGTTTTCAGTCTACACGACAGGAAGTGCCCAACTAGTGTGTCGGAGTGGCTGTGCTTGTTCCTCTGAAAACATAATCGAATCTAACGATCAGCCATAGACGTTATATCCTTAATCCTTCCTTCACTATATCTCCAGAAAGCAGATTAAATAGTTTGAAATTGTTTCCTTAGTCTGTGGATCACAGAAAAACTCACATTCAGTCATCTTACAACTTTCATTTGATTTTTCCCTGCCTCTAGTTTTCCAATAGCTCTTCACACAAGTTCATCGTTAAATGATATTTTGAAGAGATTACAACACATCCACTATCTCAAACTCCTTTTTTCTTAATCCGAACAAGAATTGACGAACGCGTTCGAACATTTTTTTTTTTTGCTGTGGCGCCTTTGCGTCAACCGATTCATTTGCATCCTACACCACATGTCCATATTACTTTTCATGTCACATATTCAAGTTCCATGCATTTCCACTCTATTTTATCGGATAATCGTGATTTATTCTGCTTTCCTTAAATACTGGAATTTTTAAATAGAATTCACAGAATACAGGTACAGTTGTAATACTCTAGCGATCTTGCGTTGAATAATTGCTTTCTCAATGCAAAACAAAAAACAAATAAGCGAGATAATGATGATATTTCACTAATAATGTTAAATCATTTTGATAATGACTTCTGTCATCAAGAGCCTATTGGAATTTGATGTTATTTTTGATAAAGAGCATTATTGTATATTATTTTCCTGTTTTTTTTTTTTCTTCAGTGTTGTGATTGCTTTTTACATTGTTTTTTTGTTTGTGGACTTCCACTGGAATATTCACGGATGCTTTTGATAGCCACACACCGAATCACTATAAATATACAAATGTAAAAGTTTCTTCTACTTTCAATTGAAGTATTTTAGTCAAACCTGGATTGATTTTAAAACAAATTTATCCGATTTTATTGTATTTAGAGCAAAGTAATCAACATGAAATTCTCCCATGATTGGTAAACAGAAATTTTTTTATATTTCGTTTATTTTTGAAATACGTCCGATGTTTTTAAGACTGAACATATTTTAATTCACAATAATTTCAAAATTTATGGTTAAATTAAAATATAAAACTTAAATAACATAAATTTTTTTAAACGTAAATGTTAAGTTTGTAGCCCATATGAAATATTTGTTGTGTATAAAAGGATTAGTACAAAAGGTGGGTGTGGACGCTGGACGTTAGGGAAGTGCTTCTATGCAAACTGTTTTCAGTTCTAGAACAATTATGATTTTCAGTCTGACGAAGGGGCGGTACTGCATTTGCTAATGAGCTCTGAACTTTAATAGGGGAGGGGGAATTGAATTTAGTGTTAATGGTTGACTTGTTTTTATACATTGGTTGTTGATTCATGATTGTGACCTTCTGGTTAAAATAATGAATTTTTCTATCGAATTGTTGTTATTCTGAATATTACGAACAGAAAATAGATTTAGCAGGTTTGTTTATTTTAAATACTAATTAAAAGGTTGAGAATTGAGGGCCCAAGTGGAAAAGGGACAAATGCCACATTTATATGGATTTTTTTTTGCTACCATTAAGAAGATTCTTCCATCTAGCATCGATGTCGCTAATATCTACGTAGTGACATCTGGCTATTTCTTAATACACTGCTGCCCATTAAAAGTGCAACACCAGGAAGGGCGCATCCGATCGACCCGAAATTTGCATGATACGTAGATCATCGGAGCACATGCAAATGATTAACAGCGCAGCACATATGCAGTAACGTCCCCTAGAAGCAGTATAAGAGAGGAGAACAAAGAGCCGCTGTCAATATTGAAATTGTGTTTGCTCGTCGTTCTTGTGCACAGACGGCTTCAATACGCTTCGTCGAAGAATATGGCAGCCAAACCACCAGGTGTCTGACTTCTTATCGAAATTGCGGATTATCCTTCCGAGAAATTGATGCACCATAGCAAAAGACTAAATGAGTCTTGCATTATGCATTGCCATACTGATCCGGCACCTGGCTTTATGGTATTGGGGTGCCATTGGATTGCAGTCCCGTTCGCGCCTAGAACACATTCCCGGTACATTGAATAGCCACTATTACATATCTGAGGTGTTGAAGCCTGTCGTTGTCTCTTATCTTCAGGGTCTGCCTGGGTCAACTTACCAAGAGAACAAAGTTGTGGCACGCAACGTCCAACAATTCCTGGATGGCCACCATGTTTAACTTCTTCCGTGGTCCGCGCATTCATCGGTTCTGTCGCCTATTGAACGTCTGGTCCATGATCGCACAACGATTGGCACCCCACAGACCACCCGCGGCTGCGGTAGATCGTATCAAAACCCCATGGATTGATATACCCCAAACGCACATCCAACGTCTCTTCCTCTTTCTTCCGGGCCGTGTAGCAGATGTTATTACCGCCCAAGGTGGCTACAACAGATACTGATGTCTTTACGTTCCGCAAGTCGTACCGAGCTATAATTGTAATCATTTCACCTTTGTACCATAAGTTATCTGAAAAATAAATATGGCTTTGATAGCTCTTGCCTTTCGTAGTGTTGCACTTTTAATTGCCAGCAGTGTAGAAGCATTTTAAAAATCTCCGACATTGGATGCGAAAAATACCTAATGGCGAAGAGGCTCATGTCGCTTGTCTACTATTGGGTTAGTTTCAATCGCTCTGATTTATTAACGTTGTTTTCATGATCGAGGCAACGTGTAGGAGATTAATCAGCTAAAAGAAGAAAATACAAAATTAAGAAATAATAATAAAAAAAATTAATGAAGAATAATAAAGGAAAATATTGCGAAACCATTTAAAAATATTAATATAGCAATAATATCACTATGTCTAACCTTATCCTTGCTGCGAAAATTCCTTTAAATATATACACTTTACAATACAAAGAAGAAATATTTACAGGGTTCTATCGGCTGAGGGATGCCTGTTAGTTTGGAACTGATGTTGTTGTGACCCCTGATCCATTTTCGGATCACTGGTCGTAGAGGCACACTATGATGGGGAATTTTTCTTGCTATATTTTCGTTTGAATATTGTTACCTAGCGTTTTTTCCTTCTCTATTCACCCCTAGAGGTGGACTCTTCCTGAACCCGTTGCCCGGTTTCTTCATCACCTCTGAGGATAGTTGACCGTTCCAGAGATGATGTCGAGGCCGGACTCGGGGATATAATGGGGAGTTCCACCTTTGCAAGTCAGTGAGTGTTTGGCCACAGCCGGCCTTAGGAAGAGGTTCCTACCAGCAGAAGGATTAGCAGGGTACATTTTGACAGTGGAAATTGAAACGGCAAACCTGCCGTTTAATAAAGGCTCCTCCCTCCCGGAAGAGGGAAATTAACGAAGCTTTCTCCAACGAGGACGGCCAGAACGCTGTCCCCGCTTGGAAGCCTAGAAGCCCGACGAACGGAAGACACGTTGTCGGCAAACGAAGGCAACTGCCGAAGCTAAGTTCAGCGGGGATTGCCAGTCCGCTCTCCCCGTTAGACAACGCCTTAAGTCGGCCAACGAAAGAGTCGTTACCGGCAAACGAAGAAGGATACCGAAGCCACCTCAAGTACGGTGTTCAAGTCTGGTTCCCCGCGGCCAAGTGATCGAAGTCCCGCCGGCTTCCCCGAGCGTTACCGGCGAATAGGCCGAAGACGTCTTGCGAAGCCAGCAAGCCCGCCCTTCTCTCCAACGAGTCTCCGAGGACCGTCAGACGCTTGCAGTGAAGTCCACGTCCACCCATCACAAGATCCCCCACCCACCCGCTCCGTACGATTTTGGCAGATAGCAAAATCGACGAGCAACAATATTATTATCCAGAAGGCATCTATGGTGACAGTCAGACTTCTGCCTCCTATGAAGAGAAATAAATGATGAAGAAGAAAGAAACATCCAAGCCCCACGCCCGGATTCGAATCCAAATTCCGATACATCGGCTTCATGCCACTCGGCCATTTATTTCTTATTTATTTTGGTAGTATCTATGTTAGTAGGGGTAGCTTTTTTAACTGTATTGGAACGAGTAGCTCTGGGGTATATTCAGGTTCGTAAAGCGCCTAATGTACTAGGAAATTTACAGCCTTTTTCTGATGCTATTAAACTTTTTACTAAGGAAATTATTAACACAATTATGGCATATACTTTATTTTATTTGTCCTATTATAAGACTAACATTGGCTTTATTTTTATGAATGATTTTACCTATTTTTAGACTAACTTTAGATATAAGGTTGGGTTTATTATTTTTTATGTGTTTTTAAGTTAAAAAAGGAAGTTGCGACACTCAACCAAAGAAAATTTTCGTTTAGATACTTTTTCGTGATACTAGTGTTTGTGAAACTGATAGTTGCAAAATTGCATTTTTTTATCAATCCATGGTATTTCAGTTAAGCGTTAAGAACTAATGGAGCTTATAATACGCTTAATTTTATTAGTCTTTGAAATACAATAAAAGTGAAAAGACATTAGAACTTGAAAACATTGATGAGGAGTTGGATTTGCTACAAAAGTTGAAGTATCATCTAATAATGTTCATTCTTAAAACATTAAATAATTAAATTCGTGAATCTATTGAAACTTTACATTGTGTTACCTAAAGTACTCCTTTATTGTTATTGTGAGTGACAAGTAATTTATTATACGATATCATTTCAGTACAAAAGACACATCAAAAGCAGACAACGAATTGTTTAACATTTAATCAATTTAAGATATTTCAGAAAGTATCGAATAATATGAGTTCTTCAGTCAAGATTTCATAGCAACAGGAATTTACTATCTACTTTCACTACCAGTTTAAATGATTGCAAGTAGACACCAACTTTCCACAGGAAATTAATTTCACTAAAAGTTGCTTTCCTATAAAATTTTTAATTTTATGGCATTCAATTGTAAATCGGATATCCACCATTTGCTAATTTTTCAGGAGAAAAAACAAACAAAGCCAAAGTTTAGTTTTACAATAAAATTCTGTGTAGCCTATATAGTTGCTTTATATAACTACTGTCAGACTCATTAATGTTTTATTCATGAATTAGCAAAAGCAGATTTAAAATTCTCGGGTAAAAATAGATAAAAACAAACCAACATCCCATTATCGGTAAAATATTGAGATAGTCCATTTTAGTAAATGATTATTGTTGTAAAGAGTTTCTCAAATGCTAGGGATTACTGTGGTTTTTGTCTAAAGTTCACCGAGGACTGAAGAACTTCGCGAATGAGTGACCAGAGTACACTGCTCTTTGCTTCCACCCATTCGCATAGAAGCCTTGAAAGTGCCACAGAAAAACATGAACAGTTTCTACATGAACTGTATCGTGTCGCCTGAATAGTTACGGGTTGTATGTTCGCAACCTGTCAGATGAAGACTGCTGTCTGTCTGTCATCGTTGTTACAGGCCATAGATTAAATAAGAATCTTTTTTAATCTATGGTTACAGGCTGCCATGGTGTAACGAGCATACATGTCATTCGAATGATGACGTGTATGACGAGCAAAGATATACGTCAATCGTGATCCAGAATGACGTTTTGACGAATCTTAATCCACTGGAATGTGAAGAGAATTCGTTATAAGCAGCAGAACATCCGTGAACGTGATAGTTAAGAACTTGGCATCGTGGTAGAGCATTTATAAATATTGATATAATGTCGTTTTACATCTTCAATTGCGAGAAGCAGACACTATTTTGAACATTTGGAGTTAACTTATAAATCCATTTTTTTTTTGTGGAGCTCTGGATTTATTGTTTATGGACAACACAGGAGATGAAATGGAGCGGAAAATATTGGAAACTTTCGGTGTCAATGTTCCCCGGATCTGAACCTTGTCGAGCCCGACTGGGATATTCTTAGTAAGGATTTTGTACGGATGAATCTTCTACCCAGCTCGCTATGGGAGCTTAAAATTGCTGTAACAGAGGAATAGGATAGAAACACCTTTCAACTGAACAGCTTCCATTGAGATCACGCGTCCATGCGTGCATTGGTACTCTAGTTGGTCTTCCCCATATCTCTTTTCTTGAAACTTTCATTTCCTTGTCTTCATGCCTGAAGTTATGGTATTTCCACGTCATGTATCCTTGTTAGTCCATCAGTACTAACAAACGACTAGATATGTCATGTTGTGCAGTAATCCATTTCAGATCATAGACATCAATTGCTCTTACCAGTTTACAGTGAATAGTTTCCTGCCATTACAAGCTGTGTTTTGTATATACGAGCTTGGGTGGTCATAACATAGAATGCTGCTATTCCGTAGGCACAAGATTTTTTTTCTAAAAGAGATTGATATTTATAAATTTATAAGTTGCGGGTTTGTATAAGGAAAGTCAGGAAAATGATATTTAAGTAAAATTTTTACAGTTGAAGTAAGTAACTCTATCCCACAATTATACAGAAATCTGTTGTGCTGACAATTCTATCAATTGAAAAAAAAAAAAGAATAATAAGGGATTTTTTACAAATATTACATTCTCTAATTATGTAATTATGTTATTTAATTTGTTTTTCAGCAATGTTATTTTTAGTTCTTAGTAGCCTATTTTAATTAATTGCTTCCAGTTTTTAATTTTGTTTTACATATTCTGTATAAATACTTTTTTTGTTATTGCGTGTTTTTGCGTGTATCTATGTCTGGAAGATACGAAAAAAACTCGTTTAATGTGTGGCGTATTTTAATTAATTTTATTGAGGTTATAACTGAAATGATTGTACAAGCTTAAGATCTTTCAATTCATATAGGTGCATTAAAAGGTATCGAGGAAACGTCCACAATCCATTCATTAAGTGAAATATTATTTCGGTTATGACTAACAGATCATCGGCATATATTGATTTCTGGCCCATCGGGATTTTGCTCGGTGTCCCAAAGGCTCAATTCGTTCTTCAATTGATTGGCCTTTTCCTGCGGAATTAGTGTTCTTGGTTTTATGATGAAATAGCAAGATTAGGTTTACTTTTTAGGAATAATGAAAATTCTAATAATTGTATCGTATAGAATCAAAAACAGGAAACTTTAGTTAATATAAGCATTCTAGTTACAAGAGTACGTTATTTATTTGGTTGGCTTATAAAGCATACTTGTAGCATTGTATTATAATAGCATGTTTGTTACATCACTCAAAAGCTTAATGTACTCTGTGCGGCTAAACCCCTATGAATATGGAGCATCTGTATAGCTGTAAAGAATTGGAGGAAATTAAATAACCTTAATTTAATTCTATATTTTTTTTAAAAAAATTGAAATTTTATACTGTTTTTATTCAGCAGATATTAGAAGTTGGAAATAAATGTAGGCTTTCGGTTCTGTAGTTTTCACGACTTTAAAAAACAAGAAAGAAAAAAGAAAAAAAAATATTTAAAAAAATAACATTTTAAGGATTTGTGGATTTAAGTTGTTTTGAACTTCTTATGTATTTTAATGATACTTTTGAATCTCTGAGAGTATAAAATAGTAAGTCAACATTTGAAATAACATTATAATTTTTTTCTTTACAGTATTTATTTTTATGAATATTTGACATATCTTTAGATAATTTAATATGTGATTTTTAATGTAGTTTTAATTTTTTCAAAGTAAACAATACTTAAAAATAGAAATTGTAACGGTTGTTTAACTATACAATATATATAGAAGGTAAAACTTTAAAGAACAAATCACTGCCTAAAAAATGCCAAATTTCGCCGCTGATGAAGTGGTGGTAGAATTAATTTGTTTTATCACCATGGAAACAGTGATCTGAAAGTTGTATTGGCATTTTTTAGGCAGTGATTTGTTCTTTGTATTGGCTTCAAATTTCATATCACTGTCCGACTGTATATATATGTATATATATATATATATATATATATATATACAGTGCAACTTGGATAATTCGAACGTCTCTAATTCGAAATCGTGGTTAATTCGAAGATTTCTCTTAGTCCCTTGAATTTCTTATGAAATCAATGTTAAAAAATCGTGGATAATTCGAAGTTCAACTTTCTTAATTCGAAGTTTTTTATAAAAAATTTCGAACCATAACGACTTTTCGGCGTTTCATCGTTAAGAAATTCGACACGTGACAACTGAAATCCCCTTCCCGCCACCGTTCGACACGTGACACTTCAGACGCCATTCGAGCTTCCTGCTGTTAGTGTCACCATGTCTTTCAGTAAACCACGCGTGTACAAGAATTTAACGTTCGCTGAAAAGGTCACCGTCATTCGTTCGCGAGATGGAATAGGGTGTGAAGAAGAAATGCCTTATCGCCAACGAGTACAGGATAGCGCCGAATTTCGTCGGTACATTGAAGGACAAACCAACGTAAGTGAAGCTGTTTTCCGTTCACTAAACATGCTTGATGATTTTGCTAACCTTAAGCGACTGAATTCTACAAAACAATCAGACATTGCACAATTTTTTGAAAAACTATAATTTTCTCTATTGAATGTAATAGGTACTATAGCTTACGTAATATAAATCTTATTTTGTTTCCATACATATAGTATTTAAGTCTTTCATACCATGATCTTTCTGAATAAATATTTACTTATTGACAGAATAATCTTTTCAAGCATTCAGTGGACCTGAAATTAAGGTTAAAAGATGTAACTTGTTTAATTCGAAGTCTTGGATAATTCGAAGTTTTGTAGTGGTCCCTTCAGCTTCGAATTATCCAAGTTGCACTGTATATATACCGGTATATAAAAGATAAGATTCTTCTGAAAGAATTCGCATAGTAATTATTATCGGTAACAAACGAAAACACGGCATTATTTATTTCTGGAACAGGATCAATGTTATTCCACCAATATTATAATGAATTTGTTATTTACATAATTACACTGATGTAATATTTACAGTATCATTTATGTAACATAAACTATATTTAATAACTTGAGACTATTTGTAAGATTATTTCATATAGGAGGAAATACATGGATTTTAGTTGCCACACTACAACAATTATACTAGTTTTCACAAAACCATTACTAAGCAATTAAATTTCCAAATTTACGTGTTGTAACAAAATGACATTCTTTTCAATTTCGTGATTGGCTTTGAGAAAACAATTGCACGATAACATCGAAAAGTAACTTTCATCTTTCTTTACAAAAATTTAATTCTGCTATCTTGCATACCTTATAGAAGAAGAATGAAATGGTTCTATGACAATACTTATCCTTCCGTAAAGAAAGCTGCATCTATTTCTTGCAGAAGAGATTATCAGTGTTTACAGTAAGTGACACGTGATAATTTTTTCACAGCAACAAAATGATTTTCAGTTTTGTACAGATGTTTCGCATTTACATTCATCCTTCTGAAAAAAAATTGATTAAGCACTTACTCTTTCTTTTTACTTTTGCTTCTAAGCTCGCTTTCGTTCAAAATTGATGTTGCTTTTCATAGAGATAAAGTGTTGCCTTGCATGGAAAGGTTTACTGGAAACCGAAATAGTCCTTTAGATCCTATCATTTAGTTGAAAGTAAAATATAACTAAAAGGAAACTTACACTTTAACTTAAAAAAAAATGTTAATATTACGATAATATAAATTTAGTTTTTAATTTATAAGAGTTGATCTACAGTCTTCAGATTAATCAACCTTCATGAAATAAACTTGTGTTTGAAAAAATGTGTATTTTAATTTTGTGGAGGTGTAGCCTTTGTAAAATAATATCTTTAAAATCTGAGGTGATTGGATAGCGTAGTGATAAGAATATTTAGTTTCAGAAAATAGATTGTTGATTCTTATCTTTATTTTAGGTGTCTGTTTTTAATTAAGATATGCAAGAAATGAATGACTATTTTGAAGGTCATGTCCGTTTATCAGTCTGCAAGTTGTAATTTGAAACGAGTTGATTTACTCAGGGTTTGAAGATTGATGCTTGTCTTACAATAGCGAAATTTTATTGCAAAAATTTTACATTGAATTTATTTTATAACTTTTCTTTAGTAAAAACATTTGTATAACTTCATCCTTAGTAGTAAATATTTTAGACGTTTAAAACCTTTTCCACAACTAAATATTCTTCCTATCCGGTTTACAACATGGTGGGTTCCAGACCTCTGCCGTACAACGAAATCGTCGGAATGCGACGAACTGCCTTTTTAGTGTATTTTCCAAAGGAAAAATATACTGTTGCATTCAACCCTACCTGAACAAATATATACTTTTATATTTCCACTTTTTGACGTTTTTCCTATCTTCAGTACCTTATCCTGATGTTGTTTTTACAGCTTTTGCCACAAACGTTTAGAGCTTTTAGGGCATTGGTTTAACTACAAATACATTAAATATTTTCCAAATTATTAAAAAAAAAAAACCCGGATTAGAACTTCTGTAAGGCAATACTTTCATACTCCTCTTTGTGACAATTCGCTTTCCGACGCTTCACTCATACGACAGTTTTCAATTGCCACCATTCCCAGATTTTGCATCAGCTGATTCGTCTGTGTGACTGTTCTGAGACGATGATGTCAGTTCGTTTACAAACACGGAACGTGCTTCATTTCTTTGTGCTACGCTCTGTTATTAAATGAAGAGTCAATTGTCTATATCTTCGTTTCCGTTTTTGCTTGTGATTTAAATATAAAACACCTTAATAATCACAGATAAAAGTGAAAAGAGAAGTCAGTAATGCACATATTGCAATGCAGTCATGCATCCAGAGGCGGATTTACACTTTTGCCGCTTATGGACTATGCCAGATTTGCCGCCCTTCCTCCTGACCCTCCTGTCTGAATATATCACTAGTAAACTAAACTGATGTTTATGTTTAGTTTTGAACTAAGTTACTGATAATTTACAACTCGTCTATTCGTTAGAATTTATTTAGATTAGATTAATTGAAAGGAGGTGGCATGACTGCCGAGCACGTCGACCTGAAAGATCTTTTGTACTATCCCACGGAAAGAAGGACAGACGGAGAGAAAGACTGAGAAAGGGGAAACGGGAAAGGGGAAATGTGGTGCAGGGGAAACGGGAGAACCTCGGGAAAACCTGCCCAGCGCGGATCGCCACCATCAACGAAACCCACATGAGAACCGAACCCGGGACTCAGAGGTGAGAGGCCAGTGTCTTAGCGTAGAATTTACTTACTCAGAATATGAAAT
>JAFIDM010009631.1:203314309-203338891 GCA_023159025.1 Thereuonema tuberculata
TATATATATATATATATATATATATATATATTTATATGTGCCCATAATGATGCATTCCTTTCCTTAAGTACGCATTCCAAAATATACTGTAAAAAGTTGTTTAACAGAAAATTAAACATCAAAGTTAATTTAAATAATTGGAATATATTTCGTACATAACAGAAGATATGTATAGAAAGTAAATACAGGTATAACGTCACTGTCAGCCAGTCGCCCGCCGCCTCCCACGCCTGAGCACTCCAATGGAACGTCTACTCCCTTCCACTTCAAACCTACGGCCACAGTCATCACTCACCCGATTTCCCGGGATATACACTCAAAGCCAAAAATATGCTCTGTTCGTATATACTGTACAGACACATCAAAAAGCCAGGAAATGTCTGTTTCTTTTTGTTTCCCTCATTTTCTGCTTGTAATATGACACTTAATAGTACAGGATTTTTGTGTTTTTTTTCCTGTTTTTTAGCTGCTCCCTAGTTGCCGCCCTGGACTGTAGCCCTTTTAGCCCTCGTGTAAATACGCCTCTGCATGCATCGATAAATAACAAAATTGTTTTGCAATCCGGCGACTTCAGACAACAGCATATGCGCTATCGTAATACCTGGGTATGTGTGTATTAACAACTAAACTACACTTAAACTGAACTTTAAGGATTGTAGCATCTGACTGAAGATACAGTTTGAAATCTAAAATGAATAAATGAATGACAGTATATAAATTCGGCTAAATTTAATTTTATGCGCACTTCCTTTTTTTTCATGTTATTATTTCTAGGATACAGTTGATCATATTTGTTGTATTCAAGGCTAATTTGCTTAGTCTCTGACTCGAATGTTTTACCAGCTGTTCTGTTGATCAGAACACTTGTTTTTCTTTGGGATGTGTATTCAAGTGTCAAGTTCCAATCGGTAACTAACTGGACTTTGTCTTGCTTATGTTTCTCAGAAAGAATCCTTTCAATGTTTTTCACCTTCATCCTCTGTCTCTTTTTATTTGGTTGTTGGATGTTTATTTATTCTGACGAATAAAAAAATTGCATTATCTACGGAAGTGAAGGAAATTCTACCTTTTTTTTTCTTCTAATAAAATAAAAATAAGATATCGGTACTAAAAAACAAAACAAAACAGAGAGTTAGCTTTTGATGGAACTCTAATAATAAGGATAGATAGATGAATAGTAACAAAATGATCAGTGATGAAAACTAATAACAACAAGAACTTCTAAGAAGTTACTTTTATTAATATATTGTTTCCTATTTTTTTTTAAAGTAAAGAAAAACAATAATAGTAATCTCTTTGGTACTCAAATTGTAATGTCTCTAAATTTCTGAAAAAAATAATTAAATTCCCATTACTAATTGGAATCAATTCATATTCTTACGGACCCACTATGTTATAATGAATGCATAGCATAGAAAAATACGGGTTTCACCACAAAAAAACAGTGTATTGTTCCACTTCCTAGTTAATAAATAGAAAGGGGGAAAAAGGAAAAAAAAAAATTCTTTTTTTTTGCCCCCCCCCCCAATCGTCGCGGACATACCAATAGATCTGTTCCATGCCACAGGATACATACGTCATCATTCGCTCATATCTCACGTGCATTTGATTGGTTCAGCAGCTCAACCTTCTCTAAATATAAATCATTCCCCACACCTCGTCTCTTATATAAAGGCATGTTTTAACTTATTCACTTGATAAAGGTTCATTTGGAACCGAAACTAGTCGTCCTTATTTTAAATGTGTTTGTACTAATTTTGCCTAGCACATGTGCGTCGGCGTACCCTTTTATTATTCCCATTACTAACTTATCAAAATCGGATTAATTTTACTCATATTATACCATTTAATTAAAGGAATTAATATTTATCGTTGATATCATTGAAATATTAATAGAATCCATTGTCTAGATTCCAATGCTTTTCAATGGAATTTTTGCTAATTTCTCAGCAAGGACCTATTTGGAAAATATTTCAAATATAAAAGTTAGATTATCTCTAGTCCATAAATATGCCTACTAAGTTTCAAAAAGATCCATCTAGCTGTTCAAAAGTTATTATTTGGGTGAGGGGCGCACTCAAAGCTCAGTATTTGATTAGACTCACTTTATTAGGAATGTAAATCTTCAGCCCTGATTAGAAAACAGTTGGGACCTTTAATTTTACGACCTATAAGATATTTAATTAAATGATTTAATTCCTACGAATTAAAAGTTAACTTGATGACTGAACTGAAACGAACGTACAAAGTGATCCTATTTAATGTATTTGTATTCAAGACATTTTCATTGAGAGTAGTGAAAAGAATGCTTAGAAATATTTGGGGCTATTTCAAAATAGAGAGCAGAGATTTTGTGAATAAAATAATTCAAAATCATCACTAAAGTAAAATGTGGATCAGAGTGGCAGTGATATGACTTGTGTAATATTCGCCGGCATTTGATGTTACTTACTTTTTATTACCCTTCAGCTCCCAACATTATGGCAGAAGCAATTTTCCCCTAGTGGTGATATTTTGAACTAGTTTTGTTTACGTTCAAATTCTCTTAACTTATTCCGGGAAGTGATCCTCTAATTGCGTTCCTCTCTCTGCAGATGGCTCTGAAAAGAATCGCATGAATATTGTAGTTTACTATTGCGATAATTATTATTATTATTATTATTGGAGGATTACATCGAAATAAGGCAAAGAGATAATATTAGTGAATAATTCTATTTAAATAAGCAAAATTGTAAGTAACTTATTTATTAAGCGGAAAATTCAAAATTACCGTATATGCCGTCATTGAAGACGTTTTCAGGAACATTTTTTGGAAAAAAACATTATTATATTGAACAAAAAAATATTTCGTGGGCGAATAAGATGCATCCCATTTTTTGAGACAAACTTGTAAGGAAAAAAAGTGCATTTAATACGTCAGCAAATATAATCTACCGAATATGGTACATTCTTCACAACAGAGACCAGCCTGTTTTTGAATTTCGTTCTCAGTTCCATGTTATTGAAACTACGTAAGTAGGTGAATAATTGTTTCTTTTTAAATCCATTCACGTTTAACCACTTAAATCCCTTTTCCCTGATGTGCTCATTTTCTCTCTTTCTGAATTTGTCTAATCACTTTAAATAATTACACTCAAGGTAAAACCTCAGGGTTTATTAGTGGCTGTTTGTAATTAAACTATTGAAATCACGCTTTCACCCATTTTATTTCTTTAAGAGAATCAAAAAAATTCGTCGTAGTTTTATTTCTGTGCCAAAATACCTAATTTTTAATAAACTGCCATTAAAAAAAAAATACATAAATACATAAACATCCCATAAAACCCAAAGAAAAAACTAAAACTGTTAATTATCTTTTGAACAAAGAAAATGTTGCAGATTAAAGTACGCTAATGTTATAGAAATAAAATTAAAATTTCTTAATATTTACATTTAAAATTTTATTTCCATATTATCCTTATATATTATTTCTCAAAGATGTTTTTGTGTCGGTATGGCATATTTCCCTTAATACTTCATCAAAATCAATGATTGAGACAGCATTTTGAAGATTACGTTCCCCGCTAATGACGAAAAATAAACAATTTGTTGAAAATTAATGTTTTCGTTAAAAAACTGTAAAAATCTTTTTATAAAAATGTAGACACGCTTTAACAGGAGCGACTTATCTTTCGAAAGCGAAACAACATTTCAAATAATTCTACAGCGGCTTAAACTTCAAATATATTCTTTTTTGAATAAAAATGCACTTTAAAAAGATATTTCATCGTTTATTTAATAAGAGCAGATAAAAAACCAACAAAGATTTATATTTTAATAAAAATGAACGATTTATTAAAATAAAAAATATAAAAATTTGTCAACTTCTCATATATTATTTCTCAAAGGTGTTTTTTTTATCTCCCTTAATACTTCATCAAAATCAATGATTGAGATATCATTTTGAAGATTACGTTCACCGGTAAGGACGAAAAATAAACAAATTGTTTAAAATGTTTTCGTTAAAAAATTTATTTTAAAAACCTTTTTATAAAAATGTAGAAGGCGCCATATATGATAATCTGTTCATTTATTTATTTCCACATTATCATTCGGTGACTGATCAAGATACCATGCGAATTATTCGCACGGGTCAACCTTTTTATAAAATTGGAGAAGGCGCTATCTATTGGCAATGTGTTTAACTAACATGCACGACAGATTTGTTTATTATTTCTCAAAGGTAGTTTTTTGGTTGCGAATTATTCGCTCGGGTCAACTATTTAGTATTTAAACTCCGTAAATTCAAATATCATGTTATTAAATTTTCTAAAGCTCTATTACTAGCTCTACTTCTATTAGTAAGTATACATATTTATATATATATCCTATTTGAAATTGTTCTGAATAAATTACACTTTCATTTGAATTATTTATTAAACGATAGGTTATTTAGATATTCAATTGAAATTTAAATATATTTAATAATAAAATATTCAGAAATATTTTAAAGGCTTTATCGTTTTTAAGTGTATTCATTAAGAAAATCATTTGATCTATTATAGTTAATCCAATTAGATGTTTTATTAAATCTAGTACTAAAATAAGATTAATATTGGGGAGGATTTCATTTCTGTTGATAATAAATCAATTAATTCTTTTTTTTTGTTTTGAATTTACGCTTTGAAATAAATTAATAATTTTAGTCAAAATTTTCATCAAGTAAACTTGAAAACTTGAAAACTTTTCGGACGATTTATTATAATTTCTGGTTTGATTATTTTTTTGGATCTTTCAGTTGGAATGTTTTCTCCATTGAAAGGATGTCTTTATGTTCCACTGACATTTAAACACAGCATTCAGTCTAATTAAAATTAATTACTAATTCGCTTTATTCGATGAATTTCTCCAACTAAGAAACGTTCAAATCGATCACTCATTAATGTGCTTAGATTCAGGAACAACTTCTTCTCCTTGGTTAAGTCCTTTCTTTCCTGTCTGTTTTGTTTATTCCGTTTGTACGAATTGGCAAGAATTGGCAGAAGACAGGTGTAGGTGTTAGAACTTTTGCCAAACATGATTTTCCGCATGACCGGCACTTGGCTCGCTTTTGCTCGCGATTTGTCTTTTAATGGATCTGTTCTGTTGTCGGCACTTGGGCATCTGCATTGCTAACGCGGTCATAACTCATGGTGAAACCAATTATGATCGCTAACAAAGGCCGTCTCCATCGACTAATATCCCCCCAGAGAAGCGACCATTGAGGGCGGTGGGTGGAGTCCCCCCCTGCCCGCCACAAATGCACTCAGTTGAGCAAGATGGTGAAGCGCGTCAGGTACTTACCGTCCTTGCTCTGTGCACACCACTCCAAGAGCGCAGGTAGTATCATGCCATTCTTAGTATTTATTTATTAGGAGGCTAATATTAATCAGGAATATATTAACAAGTTCAAAATCTAGTTCATTCTCTCATTCTTAACAAGTGTCATTCTAGCATCGTATTCATTTGCAGTTAAAATTAAAAGCTCCTTCAAAGTTAAATATTAATTGGTCAAGATTTCTTAGTTTATGAAAATCATTTAGACTGATCAAGGCAAACTGCATTTTTTATAAGAATTTTATTTATATTAAGATTACAAAATAGAAATCACTTGAATCCGTGGTTACGATCGTTAATTTTATTTATTTATTTATTCATTTTATTTAACAAAAAACTAAGTTACAAATCATGATGTTGTTTTAATTTCCAAAATTTTAATTTTCAGTTTGTAATTACATTCATCTCAATATAATTCATAAATGGCGTATTAGAAGATAACAGCCTAGAAAAAAGAATATTTCACTCTAAAGAAACTGATTCAATAAAATTAGCTATATTATAATAATAAAACCAAGGATAAATTGAAATATGCAAAATTTAATTTAAGCTCTAAATTGGTTAAAAAAAAACTATTGTGAAGTTAACTTCTATGATATTTGATTACGAGATTTTTGTGTTTCATTAGTGACGACAAGGAAAAACATGAAGATGAAATAAAGAAATTATTGCGATTGAAATTCCCTTTTGTGAAGGGTAAAGAAAAGAATCACAAACTAAAGAAAATCTTCAATTTACATGTTTATCATTAACTTATTTCTTTATATTTCTATACGTTTAATTGATATTACAACTTTTCATTGAGTTAATTTTAATTTCATTAGTTTCATTATGTGCTGCAGCTACTATATTTTTTTTTTCATTAAAATGTGTGAAAAAATTGAAAATTGAAAACCTTTTTTAACTTTGGCCCAAAGAAGCACTAATTTTGTTGAGTTTATCATCAAAACTTTTCACTAGATTATAATGAAAAGTGTATTCATTAAATTTGTATGAATTACTTCTTTTCACTGCTTTTGCGCCATTAAACCACAACCAACAACAACTACTTCTTTTCAAATAAGTTTACTGTTGCTATTAGCTCATCTTTAACTTAAATTGATGTGTTTACTATGTACAATTGAGTCAATGATCATACACTACATTACTTCTTTCCAGCCTTCTTTTGTTGTATCAAGAAACCTTTGGGGCTTCTACAAAATAGGAGTATGTCATCACACTTTTTATAATTTGTAGTTCAACTTTTTAAAGTCGTAGATATCCAGCTTTTTATGTATTAACATGGGTAAGTTTCTTTGTAGTCTTAGTCAAAATGCCATCGAAAATTGCTATTGAAATTTCTTGGAATGTCTATCTATGTAGATCTATACATAAATCTATGTATTTATGAGTGGTCATCTTGTTGTTCCTCACCAAGGAGTGAATGCATTTCTTGTAATATTTTCATCACTGTACTGTTGTTAGAAAACGACGATATTCTAATGCATTTGAAAAAGAAATTCTAGTGCAAAAAAAAAAAAAAAAAAAAAAATCCACTACAAATTTTAATAAAGAATTCTGAAAGAAGTTTTACATTCGTGTCTATTATAGCAGCTATGTGAATTTATGACGTCAGGTTTGCTACATTTTAAACTTCCAAGACAAGCACTCGATACTATATGATTGCATATTACATAAAAAAAACATCCTCACAGCCATTCCTTCTTATCATTAAAAATTGACGATGTATCTGACTGATGCTCCTTGTATTCAACGTTGCAAATAAATGTATTCTATTTTTTATTAATTGTTTTATGTTCAAGTTGCTGATTTCAAATTTGTAGTCTCTAGAGAAGTCTTCAGAACGATCTTATGCAAAATAATCAAATTACGACAAAAATGCAAAAAGTAACGTGGATCAATTATTCTACTGTTTTACCTCGAATTTTCTTGGTACATTCGAGAATACTGTTAAAATAGGATCTTCTGGTTCGAACGAAAGAAGTTCTTCCAGATTCGAAAGATCGGTGTCGCACCAGGTCGATGATTTTATTTAAGTATTTTGTTGCTTTTCTTTTTTTTTTTTGTTGGTAAAGATTGTAGCAGCATTAGTTCATCTCACAACGTTTTGCTGAGATAAACAGGAAACACTTTCCATCTGTGCCTGTACAATTTTTTTCGTGTTCCTGTACAATTTTTATTTTGAGCAAGAAGACTGCATCATTATCACATTCAAACCTATTCCGTCTTTTAATACGTCAAGATTAATTGTCATCAATTTCTCAGTTGGAAATCTTCGAGAATTACACACATAAAAAAAAACGGCAGTAGTATCTAAACATATAGTTTATCAGTTATTTCTTTTATATCTAAATTGCTTTTACAGAAGTCAAGTGTTGAGCAGTACCGTAGTAGAGGATTGGGGGCCCCGGGGCAACAAGTTTGTTGGTTTCGTAAAAAAAAAAATCTCCCTTCGTTCGGAGGCCCCCTTTGCTCGGGGGCCCCTGGGCACTGCCCCGGTTGCCCGGTGGTAGCTACGGCCCTGGTGTTGAGTCTCTTTACTTTCTATCTGTCTGTGTTAGCAAATTAGCAGAAATGTCAGCCCGTCTTTATTTAAAGCTTCCTGTATTGGATTTTATAACAGCGTCTATAGATATGTCGATAAGGCCTTTAAAGTGCCTGGGAACGAAGATTAAAGTTCGTCCCCAGAATTCGATTATCCATTCAGTACACCAGTATATTTACTTCTACTTTAAAGAGAAGAATATCAAGAAGAATAGTAGTTAAAGTTAGTCGCTGTTTTTTACTCTGAGTTGTAATCGATTTTTAATGTTTTTTTTTTTGTGTGTTTTTTTTTAGAAGAAACTAAAACCTTCGCTACATTGTATGTTGTGTTATGTTTTAAATAAGAATGTCAGTTTGTTTGTTTTTTTTTAAAAAAAAAACAAACCAAAAACGTTTTTTGAAAACTTACAACTAAGTTTGCTGCCAAACGATCCTTATAACCAGATCATACATAGTTTTTCCTCATTTCAAGGGAGGAGATAGGAATTGCGTGCCTGGATGGGCAGCTTCTTTCCAGTTATTCGCGTGGAAGAGGAAGAGTTTAACGCAAAGCTGAGCTAAAGAGATCTAGGCATAGTAGAGAAACGATGTGCAAAATTGGAAGACATTTGTCGTTACAGCAGAAATTCTGAAGCTTCTATGAAAAGGATTATTACTTTGGTTTTATATCGCAAAATTAAAAACATGCCCCTCAAAAACAAAAAAAAATATTCGTTATATCTAAATGAACATCTGAGTTTCTCACCTCAAATTAATCTCAATTACTTCAATTTCAATTCAAATAATTATTATTTTTTTAAAATTTCCTTATCGTAGGATCACATTGTATGCTTTGTTTCTTAAAAAAAAAATAGCTCTTCTTATCTCTCTACCTTATGGAGATAATCTTTCTATCTTATAGAGATAAAAAGAAAAATAACGAACTTCATTGACAAAATAGTTTCCGAATTTGGAACAAATAATTGGAATTTTGATAAAGAGTTTTTTGATTAAAACCCCATGTCCATCATCTGAAATTTTGCAAATTTAACTTTTCTCCTATCAATTTTGTGAAGTACAAATCTTTAAAGAGAGTGAAGTGAAATTATATCCATCATGTACAATAACGGAATTACCCTTTGTTGCGTCTGTGTAACTGATACTCGTAATAATATTCTTAATGATCCTTCATTTCAATATTACTAATTTCAAAAAATTAAGAAATGCGAATAAACATTGGGTGCCATACCAGCAACAACCATCGAGACAAGTTTTCATCAAGTCAAGGTTTTGTGTTTAACAGCCCAAGTTTTATGTTTCACTTAGAAACCAAATGAAATATAGAGAGCGGCATAGATGTAAGCCAGATTTATATTAAAATGGACTTAATAGTTAATTCTGATCTTCAGACCTAAATCAAAACTTATTACACTCAATTTGAAGTTTCAGAATGATATAAACGTGTTACGTAGATACGACAAATCTTTTGATTTTTAATTTCAAAACTTTTTATGAAAATAAATAATAATATTAATTTATTTTTTAATAATATTAATAATAACTCTCTTTGCTGCAATGTTGTTATGGGTAATCAAAAGAAACCTTTGATGGTGGATTTCTTATTGCAATTTCTAGCCTAAAGTGAGAAAAAACTGCAATAAAAAAACCGCTAAGATTTTTAAAAATCGTGGAATAAAATAAAATTATCTATCCTATCCTTACATTTTCCAGTAGATCGTAATGTTGAAGATCTGAATGAATTATATTTCTGTTCATCTTCAATTTAAGAAAAACCGCTTTTCAAGTGAAAAAGTTAAAATTTTCGAATATTTAATTTGCTTTCATTTGCAGCAATATTTAAATATTGTTGTTGTTTCTAAAGATTTCATGAATAGAGTAAGCATTTTATGATAAGCGACAAAAAGACTTTTCCTAGTTTCTAAATCCCGTTTCTTTTATTTCTTTTTGAAAGGAATAAAATCCTTTTTTTTCTTCCTCGAAAGTTCAAATGAAAATGTGTCGACTGCCAGAAAACGAAGGATTTAATGGAGTTGGTGGCAGTTTTCTTCGTTTCCAATGGAAAGGAAAAAGCAAGATGTTGGTTTCGATCGAGAAAGTCGTTGGCTTCTGAATTATCTGCGGCGCTTCATTCGGTGACATCCTGACAGTTGGTGCCTTCTTAGATGTTGTTCGCTCAAAACGATCTCGCAAATTAGTTTGGTAGTCAATAAGAAAAAGGAATCTAGGGGCAGAATTGCATTGTAGATGTGTGGGTGGAGTGTTTCCCTTATGAGTTATCAAAATTTATTACTATAAGTTGTTAGCATACTAGAATTTTATATTAATGAAGTATTATTTACATTGTCTTGAAAATTAATTTAAGTTTGAACTTAGTTTTGGAGCTATAAATATTATTTAAGATTTTTTAAGCACAATGTTTCGATGAATCCTGGGAAAAGAGAATTCAATAAATTTTCCCTATTAGCGGAACGGTATTTTGTTCTTTGGATTAGAATTCATTCATCTTTCTTATTGAATCCTTACTGGTTTAAATTTTTCAACCTCGAAACTTCAAGCACACTCAGTTTGACTTTAGCCTTATGTCCTGTCATAATCTTCACAATGGTTTTACTCGTGTTGTTGAATCCTTCTGAAATTTTGCAAATTGTTTTACTTCCATACTGTAGTAATCCGGCAATCATCGCTTTGAAATTTTCATGTCTCCATGAAAGGTGTTTCGTTTTCCAAACCGTGGTTTATTTTGGATGGTCATTGCTTTCCATCTGGAAAATTTCCAATATCAGTCTTTTTCTTATAAATTTGCCTTTAAGATGACTGGCAGCATGAAAATGTTCTAACATACTTCCTATTAGATACAGGTTTAAACTACAATACCATAAGCTGAAGCTGCTGACTATCTTTGGTAATTAATTGTTCATCTTTTCTTATATTCCCATACGTTCCCAGTAGGATCAAGATTTGAAATAAAATTTAGGTTAAGATTCTTAAGATTAAATAGGTCAAAACAACTTTACTACAAACTATTAATTCAGTCACTTTTTTCATAAGGAATTTTGTCTTGTATAAACATAACAATTGTCACACAAATAAATTAGGTAACCTCTGTCCATATTTGGAAGATTTCGATTAAAAACAGTTATATTTAAAGATCCTTTAATCTCTTGCAAAGAAGGTGGACCTTTGTCGTAAAAAACTCGCTGTAATATTCCTAATGTCAAGGTCTGACTTTTCTACATTAACTACAGTATTTCATGTTAACAGGGTATTATACGACATGTTATGAATTTAAGGAAGAATTTCGTAAAGTATGGGTCACGAGCGAAGGAGTAGCTCAAGAATGAATTTTGAGGAATTACAAAATTTCTTGTTTAAAAGACATTTTCTTTTACAACGATTTCTCTTGTGAATTAACTGTTTTTTTAAAAAAATTGAATGATGAATAGAACTTAAGTTTTATTTATTAACAGACATTAATGTATATAAATTGATCTCTTTCTAAATTTCTGTGTATATTTATAATTACACACAATTGCATAATTTTCGGGTTGTCCTTTATTTTCATTAGTCGAATGCATTCTATAGTCGCCAAGTAATAACATAATAATTCATGTATTCAAAAACAACTATTGATAATTATTTACAGAAACTGTTTACAAAAAGCTTTCCTAATTACCTATCTCTCATTTAGGACCTTGAGAATCACGCAATGTTGAACAATCAATTGCCTGTAGTTAATGGACGTCATTTATGCTAAACTCGTTTCACAAGTTGGAAATTATCGTTGAGAACAATGTAGGGATATTTGAGTCTTTCTTTCTCTTTTTCTTTTTATTAGGTTTATTTTTATTTTTTTATTGAAAAATATTTTAACAATTTAAAACCCGTTTTTCCCTGTTTCTTTTTGTTTGTACAAAAAAGAAAAGAAATATACCATCAAATATTAGCTTATTTGCAATATGTCAGTCAATTCAAAACGTGGTTTTTCCATTTTCGTTCACAAAGCTTCTTTTTGTAAATGCCAAAGTGAATTGGATGCCTTGGCTTACAAAAACCAATTGTCAATGGAAGAAAATGTCATTTTGCAATTGAAAACCTCTTGATGCCTCCTTATATCTGAGAGAGGAAAAATATGCACTTTTATCTAGTAAACCCATTTACCTTATGAACATGAACGTTGAATTTTATCTCTTTAATATTCTAATGCTCCTTGGAAATCTCACACTGTTTGGACACTATTATGTATCATAACTGAAAGCTGTCATTCAAATTCCAAAGAACTGTGATAGATGCAATGGCTAAACTGTTATTGTGCAGATCTTAATATCATTAAGATTATTCTTGCCATTAAATCTACATAATTACAAATTACTGCTAGCAATTCCCTGGTCCTTCATCTAATGGTTCTTATCAAATTAATAGTCTTGCCACCTTCTCTTTTAATTCAATTTACCGTTTACCTTAACATAATTTGGCCTTAGGTTCTTCATCGAAAAATACGTTTCATATCTTTTGATAGTTTGGATTTGTTAAAGGAAGTACACAGAGAAAGTGTCTCGTGAATTTTCTAGATATATGAATGCTTATATCCTTTTTCAATTGGGCAAAATTATGTATATATATTTGTAAAAACAGGTATATGAAATTTGCCCTTTTGTAATTGTGTATTTAGTTTTTTTTTAGTTTGTTTTTAAGGTAGGAAGATACCATAGTTATTCTTTTAAAAGAACCAGATAATTGTAAAAGAACCCGATAATTGCATTGTAAGACTTTAAATTTAAGAAAATATATTTAACAATTTATGCTCCATATTTTCGAATATTTTGAAAAATCTAGAAATTAGTCTATATTTATTATATTAGTCTATATTAGTCTTACTTCTAATGATAAAGATTTCTCCAAATTCATTTAAAAAAAACCAATCCGTCATTAGCAGCATTTTGAGCTGTGTCACATCACGGCATTGATGTTTACAGATGTCTGTATTAATATGGGATCAGCGATGCAGCTGTGTAGGATTCTTGCGGAACGACCGATCACATCTGAATGCACCTGTCACCGATGATGATGAGAAATGTCACAGCATTAACACCGATCGAAGAGTCCTTTGGGAAAGTAAAAAAGAAAAAAAAAAAAAAAAAACTATCCTATATCATTGCCCCTGATCGGAGCCTAAACACGTGAAGAGGAGTTGAATCCATAACGCATGGATTATTTACGTATTGGACTTATTGTTACATTACTACAAAACACGAGATTCACCAGATTTCGTAGGAGGGCGCCTGTGTTCTGCGGTCCAATTTGCCAGTTCGTGGCACTGCTGAAGACGGAGTGTGCGGTTTTCTCCGAAGCCGGCGGTTTCTGAGTGGATTGTAATCCAACTCTCACATTTTGTAGTATTTGGAGAATTGTCTCGAATCAGAAGCATTGTGTGGCATTGTGGTGGTTTGTAGAAGCAAATTCCCGCCTACGTCATCTCTATTCAGTATGTGGACTTACATATTCATAAGGTCACTTTTCACTCGTCTAAGCAGTTTGACATCTTCATTATTGTCTTGAGACTCAACAATATTAAACTTTTTATTATGGTAAATAAAATTGTCCCAAATTTCGTCCTCCTCTCCTAGGGTATTTGAATGTAAGATAAGCAATAACTTTATTACCCTTTTTCTAATCAACAGAATTAGGTTAATTTTGAATTTTCAAGAGATTGTCGCACTTTAATATCATGAATTACGGAATTTTGTGAGTAAAACCTTAGTTGGTTTTTGTTTATTTCAGTAAATTGTAAATCGATGTTTGCCATCTGCTCAGAAATTTTATTAGAAAAGCAAAAATCATTCCAAAACTCAAAAAATCTTCTACCAAATAAACTGAGAAAGGGAAAACAAATTCTCTGACAATAAATATTTACTTTTAAAGTAATTAAAAAATTAAGTTAATGTAGTTTTAAAAAATTATACTTGATTTAATTCTGCTTTAACTCCGCTTGTCATCTGATAGAAAAAGTTTGTGTAACATTAATTAACTTGTGAAATTTTTTGGGGGGAAATTATAATAATGGGAAAAATATAAACAGTTTTTCCATCCATCTTTATTTTTCTGATTTGCTGTCACCAGAAAGAACTACTTAAAATCATAATATTTTTGTCTATAATTGATAGTATCTGATTAATACTTTTATTTATAATAAATGTGATGAAATTAATAATATATTTTTTTAAAAAGTAAAACTTAATTATCTACTAAAGATTATATTATTAAATATCTGCTACAGTATTTTTTCTAAATTCCTAGAAAAAAAATCAATTACTTCTCATATAGAAAGCGTTATTTAGATGGAACCTTCAATCCCTGGTAAGTAGTAATGTTATTAAATAACGAACAATAAAATTCCATAATATTATGTGTAAATTTTCATAGGCTGTAAATGGGCTTAAGATTTTCACACTGGTAATGCCAGCCAGAACATTAATAACTTCGTAATTAAAATACTAATTCTTCTAAATCTAAATCCCATCGAAAACATATGGGACTCTCTAGGGAGACACCTTGCGGCGCGTCTACACCCACCGAAAACTGTTCACCAGCTGAAAACGGCGCTGGCAGAGGAATGGGCGTTGTTACCCCAAAAACTTATCAACCACCTCATTCTAAGTATGGCCAGGCGGTGCAAAACATGCATCGCCGTTAGGGGAAGACCACTTCTTCGCTTTATTCAATCTTTGGCAGTGATGCATCTTTATTGTGGCAGCCAGTGTTCTGTAGCCATTTCTGCATGAAGTCCCTCTGTCTCATTTTGTATCCGTTGTTGTGACGGTGTTGTTTCTTTCATCATTTTCGGTATCTCACGAGGTTCCTTTTCCCGTATCCAGGCTGCTCCTGTGAGAAGCTACAGGTGAAAACCTGACTTGTCTTAAGTTTTGCACTCCAATGTAGTATTTTTATCCTTTGCATTCTTCTTTCACTGGAAAAGCGCATTTGAATTATCCTGAAAAAGACCATTCCATTGATTCTGCAATGTATAGAATTAGAAGTCTTTTGAACTGAAATGTTGGCTGCACTAAAACACCTGTTAAAAATTTCTTGCAGGGAACCTTTCTTTACCGCCAGAAACCTACGAACGTAGCACACTACAAAATTACTACTAGTCTGGTGTTGATAGTCAACACCAGAAGAATAGTCTGCAAAGACACTTCGGATGGCAACTGGTAAACTTTCGTCATTGCATGAGAAATATTGATCGACTCTTCAGACAACTCTCTCCAAGCAAGAGCTAAACTTCACTTTACATTGACAGCACTAATTACTGATTTCCTATTTTATATAAATCCTCTTTACGAACATTGGATTAAGCAAAGCTGGATAAGAGATCATGAAATTACTTTTAAGTTGCAAGTTACTTTTTTCATTTTTTCTGGAGACATTAAGATGAAGACAGATTTAACACGTAGTTTGAACAACCGTAATATATAATTACTCATTGGAACACTCATACGATCTACATTAAATGTATTCTTACGACACATCTAGAAATCCAGCAGCCAGATAGATTCAGCATTATCATTTCATTGATTAAGTTCCTTGTAAAATATCCCGTTAACAGAAGTAGGCTTTGAAAATTAGAACTTAAATAACCTACATCTCCCGCATTCACAATTTAGGAGGATGCTGAGATACTTTTGAATGGTCACTATGTTGTGTGAAGTTGTACCCATATCTCTTCCCTCTCATCTATTATGACTAGGAGTGGTGAACATTATACCAGTCTTCTGCAGATAAGAAAGATGATGTAATTTAGAATGACAAGGCGATCATCCGATGGATGATTGTGAATATGCTGAAAGAAACGCCCTTATCTTGTCCGAGATTCATAACCAATTTGTGCAGTTGACATTGAATTCCCAACCTAGCTTGACCGCTCGGTACAACTAGAGAAAATTTTTAATTATTTATGTTTTGTTTTGCTTTTTCTTTACGTTGTTTACAAATTATTTATGTTATTCTATACGAAACACGATATAAATTCTACGTAATTTTAGATAATAATTACAATCAACAATTGAATTTTTTTTTTTTTTAAAAGAATGTAAGCATGTTTAAATTAATGAGGGATAGCTTTTAATTAATATTCAATAAAATCATTATTTACTTATTTTGGATTCACTTGTCGATCACTAGTTTATAAATTAGTTTATAAATAGTTTTCTATCTCCTTTCATGCTTCCAAACACATGCATTTATTCATTTTTCTTTCCTATTCAACGAACATCATCAAGTTTAAGAGCGGATTATTATTATTATTATTATTATTTAACTGTGCAATATTACCTCAGCATTTACAACATTATCAAACCACGATTAACGACTGAGTATTGTTCATTTGTCCACCGTTTTTTGTTGCATTAAAAGCTTAGTTAAAAGTTGAAAGAAAATAGGAATGATGAATACTAATAACCTTGATAAGCTCCTAAAGGATTTGTCCGTTGATCCTTCTGGCCAGTTTTATAAATTCTTAAAATTATAAAACTCATTAGTGCTTCCGTAATTTTGTTTCAGCTGAGGTTTCCTTGACAATACTGAAAATTTAACTGAAAGCTAAAACATAAAAATACTTCCATATTATGAAATCAAATGATCGTTGGAGTTGCAGTAGAGGTGTAGTTAGGATTTTTATTTTCAATTTATTTTCAATAGTTTACTAGGAAGTGAAGCTCATCAAATCAGTTAGTCCGTCTTATGTCCATGTTACGTGTATGTGTGTGTGTATGTATGTTTGCGCGGATCCTTTCCTCATAACTTTTGAAGGCTGGTTGGGTCGTCTTGAAACTTGGTTTGCATATTTAAGGACTGAAGATCACATAACATTTATATTTTAAAATTTCTTCAAGTGGTTCCTTGTCGAGAAATTAACCATAGAAAAGCGTTAGAACTTAAAACAATAGATTACTATCGATTTCTTAAACTACTTCTTCTTTGGTGTTACAGCACAGAGCGGGCCTTGACCTCCTCTAGAAGCCGCTTCCATCTACTTCGATCTTGAGCCACCATTTTCCAATTTTTTGTATCCCAGGCTTCTTACATCTTCTTCAACCATATCCATCCATAACGACTCCTTGTTCCTCCAGTGTTTCGGAGCAGTCTTTTCTTTGGGGGTTCGTTATCGTCCATTCGGGCAACATGTCCCTGTCTATCTCAGTCTAGGAATCTTCACAAACTCCGTAACTGTCAAATCATCACAAATCACATGTAGTTCCTTTTTATAACGCTTCTTCCAATGTCCATTTTCATACATTGGACCCAGTATCCTTCGTAGTATCTTTCTTTCAAAAGCTTCCAATAGGTTTTCATCTTTTTTTGTTAAGGTCCATGTTTCTGAAGCATATGTTAATACAGGTCTAACAAGTTTCTTATAAATACATCAATTTCGTATGTGTTGATATTAAGTGTGACTTAATAATGGTTTAATATTCCAAAGTAAGCTCTTATTTGCTGCTGCAAGACGTGCCTACAGATTGATTGTTATTATAATTTACAGTAGATCCCAGGTAAGTACAACTATCAACTCTGGAAAAGGTATAATTGTTTATACCAATAGTAGAGGGCAGGTTTTCATTATGTGCTTTTCCAGCAGTCATATATTTTGTTTTTGATTCATTTATTACTAGACCAGCTTTCTCAATTGCTGGTAAGGATTCTTTCCTTGCATTTAATGATCTGCTGGCAATGTCTACATCATCTGCATAAGCCCATATCTGAGTTGATTTGTTATATATAGTCCCTTTAATATTTAGACCAGCATCTCGAACTATTGCTTTCAAGGCTATATTAAAAAGTAAACAGGCTGGCGCATTTCCTTGGCGCAGTCCATTCTCTATCGGGAAACATTTTGAGAGATATCTTCCAACTCTCACACAGCTTTTAACTTCGACCATCTTAATAGGTTTTTCAGGGATGCCAAAGTTCCTCAATGCACCATATAACTGCACGCCTTCAAATCAACAAATGGGGGATGAGTTCCTACTTCAAACTCATTAGTCTTTTCTAAGATTTGTTTTAACATAAGTATCTAATTAGTTGTTGATTTTCTTGGTTGAAATCCTCTGATATGAGCCTCGGATATTCTCAACATTGGGAATAAGTCTGTTACACATGATATTCGAAAGTATCTTATAAGCATCATTAAGCATTGTGATCTCAAGGTAATTTGCGCATCACCTTTCATATGGATTATTGCTTGGTGCCATTCCAATGGCATTTGTTCGTTGGGCCCTATAAATCCAATGATATCACTGAGCCATTGCTGAACTTTTTCTTCTCCGTATTTTAATACAGTAGTTCAGCGTATAAATTGTCAATTCCAGGATCTTTATTATTTTTTTTTTGTTTTCTCGTAGCATTGGCGACTTCTACACAGGTGGGGATATCAGTTGCCTCACTTATGATATTTTTATCTTCTATAATTTCCTGTTCTCTTTCTATATTACCTGTGTTGTGTTCAGTAAAATTATTATTCAGTAGTTCACCAAAATGTCCATCTTAAAAGAATGATGATTCTTTTAAGATTCCTCACTAATGTTGATTCCATTAGTTTTTCCTCACATGGTTCCATTTTCATCCTTGCACATCGTTGTTCTTGGTTTGAAGTGTTTTCCTGTAGTTATTTAGAATCTTATAGATGCTGTGGTGTCATTTTAATCTTTTAAGATTCCCCACGTTCTTTATTTCCAGTTTTAACCATTCTTTCTTTTTCATTCTACGAATCTTTCTCTCAAGTTTCCTTTTTTCATGATATTCCTCTCTTGCTCTCCTTATTTCATATGTTTGTAGGATTTTTTTGTATGTCTCATTCTTCTCACTTGTTATAAGTTCACAGTCTTCATCAAACCATTTACCTATTATTTGCAATTTTTTATTTCCTAATACTTCACCTGCTGAACTATTGATAACATATTTGCATTTTTCCCATCTGACATTTTCATTATCTTCCAATTTTAATGTAATTTGCAAGCCCTTTATCTATTTTCTTCCTATATTTTTCAACAATAACAGGAGTTTTTAGTTGGACTACGCTCTCTGTACAATTTCTGGTCATCTTCTGTGGGTTGGATATTCTTGCACGTATGCGGTCCATTAATAAATAATGATCTGAGTCTACATTTGCTCCTCTGTAAGATTTTACATCAGTGAGGTTTGATTTAAGTCTAGCATCAATAAGTACATGGTCAATTTGGTTAAAGACGATGTCTTAAACAATGAACATTAATCCTTTTAGTTAATCCACTAATTTGTCTATGGCTTAATATATTTAAAATTAATTGGATTTTAAACATTGTGTAATGAGAATTTTTTTTTTTTTTATATAAATATAAAATTCTGAACGGTTTGTATTCAAACCATCAGACATTGAAATTTCAAAATAAATATAGGCTTTTGCGTTTGTTGTTGGTTTGTGCATGAAACCAACAACAAACGCAAAAGCCTATATTTTTCCACAAAGAAAAATAATTTGAGGAATAATAATTGAAAGAAAAGTAAACATTACATTCTTTCGTGAAGTTCTTCTTCATTTATTTTCTTAATTGAATTTGTCGAAATAATAATGGATTACTTAAATGTCAATGAAATCGTGGGGGAAAAAAAAAAATCGCTTTTTTCTTCATTCGCACCGGGAATGAAGTTATTTCTGAATTGAGGATAAAACCCGTGATTCACAGTTGGAATAAAATTGCAGAAAGCATCCCTTTGAATTGAGCTGCTTTTTAACAATAAGTATTAAAGCCATCTCTATTGAACTGAGCCTAGTCTTTATCATGGTCTGCCACGTGGAGCTCGTGCCAAAAGCCATCACAGCCACTGAGGGCCAATAAATTGACTCGAACTGTGCCGGTAATAACTCAGAATTAGCAGTGCTTTCAAATCACTAATCATATTTAAAACATATGGAGTTGGTTTTTTATGGTTATAGCATAACCATAGTAAGATGAAAATACTGCAATTCCTTGAATTATGCATTTATAATAATTACTTCTATAACGTATAGGCCTACACAATAATTAAAATTATTGTTATAATTTTTATAATTACTATTATAAAGTTAAAAATGGTAAAATATAGGCCTATCTTCTCTTTTTCGGTTGCCACTCAGCTACACTCAAGTTTCACAGGAAATAGTATAATAAGCTTTAGGAGTTGAAAGTTCTGCATATAAAAAAGCAAAATAGGTCTTCAAAAGGTATTGTTAAGGATATCAAATACTTCTGCTTTTCTTATGAATAACAGATTTATTTTTGTGATTATTCAGCTAAATTGATTGAATTTTATCTTCATCTCTAAATGCTATATTCAGTAAAGTTTATTCATGTAATATTTAACTTAATGTTGTTAATTACATATATCTGAAAATTATTTTTGAATGTATAATAGTTTTTAGCTTACCTTGCTGAGATAGTGAGGCGTGTCAGTCTTTGTGTTGTTATTGTATGTACAGTCGGACCTCTATTTAACGAAGTCGCTAAATCCCGAAAAAAAGTTCGTTATATGGAAAATTCGTTAAATAGAGATTCACCTTTTATTATTCAATATTATTAAAAAAAATAATAATTTTAATGACATACAGCGTACATCACCACATACGTACTTAAATTTTACTAATAAAGTATGTTAATTTTGTGTGAGTTTTTTTTTTTTTGAAAAAGTGTTTTTGCTGATAGTACGTTTCGCATCTTTGCAATGCACCAAAAACTCCTTCAGTATTTTCTTCAAATTGTAATCAGCGTCGGATTGTTTCAAATGATTTTTGCATTTCATCATTTTTGATTTCTGCATCATGATCATTTCCATTTTCATCATCTTCATCTTCATCGCAATTCATAACTGTATTGTTTTTATTTTTCACCCTGTCCAAAATATCCGATTCAGTTAGTGTTTCCGAGGTCTCAACTTCAAAATCAAGTGAAAGATAATCATCAATCAGCACATCATCGTTATTTTCTTCTTTTTCCCTCAGCTGTATCCACATTTCTTTCATTTCCTCTAAGGGAATAGTGATAATAAAAACATTTCAAGGAGAAAAAAAAAATAGACACCACGAAAAAGTTCGTTAAATAGAAAATGCACTTCGCTATTTGGAGGTTATTCTACGAAGAAATTAGCAAAATGTTCTTGGTTCCAAAGAAAAGTTCGCAAAATAGAGAAATTCGCAAAATAGAGGTTCGTTAAATAGAGGTCCGACTGTATTTGGATTCCTGCTAATAACTATTGAACCGCTCGATGGATCATCCTGTAACTTGGTATGCATATTTGAGGATTAGGGACAATATAACTTTAATATTTAAAATCTTTTCCAAATGGGTCCATGTCGAGAAATTACTGCGAGAAGGCGAAAAAAAGTTTCTTTGAAATAATTGGAATCTTAATAATGGATTTCTCTCCTATTTCTATTAACAATTATTTGTCTTAAGACAATGGGAATTATCCTTTCAGTTAATTGGGCATTGTTAATTGTTAACTGCGCATTAGTAGGATTCGGTTAAACTTAATATGACTAATGCAACTTAACGCAGAACTTAAATTTCAGAAAATCGCAGATTTGTACTGTTTATATTCAGCGGATATCATAATTTGAATAAGAATATAGATTTTTCAATTTTGTCCTTTTAAAAAAAAAAAAAAATTAAGAAATTTTAAGAAATAAAATTTTAAGGAAAGTAGGCTTTAAATTCTTTCGGAATTCTTGTTTCTAGTTTATTATTAGTTCGCTCTATATTTTATTGTTTCATTATTGTAAAATATTATATCAATTAAAAACGAATTGAAAAATCGGGATGAATAACTTATAATGTTACAATGTCACGCCATTTTACAAAAGTTTTCACAAATTGAAGCCAAATTGTGATGTGAACTGCTTTATGCCGTAACCCGGATGCTATAAATTCAACTTCAAAATAAGTCTGTATTAATATAGTTCAAGGTTATGATTACGAACCAATAGCGTACGTTTATGAACCGAACACAGACATTTCGTACTTATTGTACCAACAACTTATAGCATTACAGCAAACTTCGATTTCACTTTCAGCAAAATTTTTGAAAGGCAATATTATGAAGAAAATTAACCGAAAAAAAAAGAAGTCATTAAGAAATAACGTGATAGGAAATACAGGAAATGCCATTTCCGCCCCACACTGATGAAACCTTTCTTGATTCCCTGAATTAATTCTTTACTTTCCATCTTCATGACGCTTTATGACGCTAATTATTAAGAAAATATTTCTTCAGTAAATGTATAAAGAAATTAACTGCAAACACAGTTAATGAATTTTCATTTGTGGAATTGAAACCATTGCTGTAGGATGTTTTACGTTGACTCGTCGACGTCACGTAAGTATTGCAGACTTCGCATTGATATTTTATATTCTGTTTTATATATTTTGTCTGTATTCCACGTTACGCTAATCTAGCTTTAAAAAGAACATGTTACCAAAATGTTTTTTTTTTTTTAATTTTTACTTTTAATAAATTTTGAATATTTTTCAATCAATTTTAATATTATTTATAGTTTGTTAATAAATTAATAGAAAAGGAAAAAGATTTGTTTTTTAAAAAATACTGAATATTTATTATTTCTAACTTTATTTATTGGCTTTTCTTATTTTTGATTATAAGAAAATTATTAAAATTTTCAATTTTAAAAAAAGGTTATTTTATTTCACATTGTTTTCAAATTCTTAGATTGGTTTTTTTTTTCAATTCCTAACCGTTTGTAAAAGCGCCAAATAATGCAATTTGCACCGCTCATCGTTTTCTAACACGGAATCGATAAACTACACTAACTTATCATTTCACCTTTGACCTTCAGGAGACGCTGTTTCAATAAGTTATATTACGACTCCACTTGAAACGATCGATGGAATTTTTTCTTGAAATTTATTCTTAAAGGTTTAGGCTTTTGTCTCTTAGCCCTGATTTAGTATTCTCAAGAATTTATATAAGAAACGTGTGTGTCTGCAAAGGTGCTAAGGATAAATAACACACTTAATCTGTAACTCAATGACTTCGTCTGTTTACAATGATAACTGGTAGCAAAGTTTGTTTCGCAAATAAATTATCAAATAAACAAATAGATAGGATTTTGTTTAAATATCCATCGTCATCGGGGACTGTGCGATGACGGGAGCAGCTCAATTTCGAAGAAGTTTTAAGACAGATCATAAATACGAACTGTGTCATTTTTTAGGGAAATCAGTAGAGCCGTTTTAGCGAGAGATTGCGGAGGTCATTGTTTGAAGGATGGAAGAAGTGAGATCAAAATAAACACGTTTATTTTTTATTTCAAAGTTGCACCAAAGGCTAGCCTCTGCCTTCAGGAAATCGGTTCGTTTCAATGTGATACACGTTCCATCAGAAGCCTACTCTCTTTAAAATATTACAAATAAAAAATATCCGGCCTTTTTTTTTTTTTTAATCCTCTAAATAGAGATCTTTCCATTTTCTGAAGAAAATTAATTAAATCCGCAAATGCATACCCGAAATGTCTAATCTAATTATTTTTAATCATATTAAACCTCCCTCAGCCAATAATGGAATTCTTTGTTTACGACTTTGATAGAAAGTCATTGTTTCAAATCTAAAACATTTCTATGGAAATAGTGTGATTTTTCTCGCGCTAATTACATGACTTTAGAACCCATAAGAAAAAAAAAATTGAAATGTAAAAGTGGTTCCTTTCTTTTCTTAAAATGTCAAGTTTCAAGAAGATTTATTCAGTGGTTCAAAAGTTATTGGGGCTTGGAGATATAAATCAATAGAAATAATTCATCATGAATTATTCGGTTTCTATTGTTTGTTTTTTTTAATTTCACAAACCAATAAATAAACTCAACCAATAAATAAATAAATGTAAGTTGTTTCTGTAAATGTGAAAGTCATCCTGTCATAGATCTTATTTCAGCGCTGAATAAAAAGTGTTCAATGATCATTATTTAGAATAATTTATTTAGGAACTCGGTGGATACTTCTTGACTTGTATTACTGCAGGCAGATCCCATTAGCAAACAAAGAAAAACCAAGTTCCATCAAAGATAGATCCAGTTCGAGGCCTTTATGTACTGGAGCACTTCAGAAACGCTCCTTTTATTGAGAGTGCCTACTTTTTGTGCTACTTAATGGCAGAGTTCACAGTAGATTCCACAGAATGTACAGCAGGTGGTCGAGCGAATTCACAGCCCTGAAATACCGTTTTCTGCAAAGAATTACAAGAAAAATAATACTTGAAATTTCCACGTAAAATAAATGTATTTAGTTAATTTATATTAAGAAGATTAGAACATGTTATTAGCTCCTAAATGTTTCTAAATTAATAAATAAGATTCTTTTGTAATTTAATTTAATTAATTCAAATATATAAATATGTAAATACAGAAACAAATGATAGTTGCGTCCCAAAGTCCACAAGGGAAAACTCGAAAGTAGCAGTTCAAGCAGAGAATGATTTATATAAATATATGAGCAAATTTTTAGGTTTTCTAAGAAGTTGCTGTTTGTAACAAGAGTTGAATAAAGATTTTTTACTAATTTGTTAGGCCTTAGTTGCATTGTTATCAATAGCTAACTCAATTTAATACAACATCTATCTATTAAAGTTTTAGTTATTATTAGTTTTAGTTATTTTTTAGTTATTATTAA
>JAFIDM010009631.1:203338991-203359789 GCA_023159025.1 Thereuonema tuberculata
ATTTTTAGTTATTATTAAAGTTTTAGTTATTATTAGTTTTAGTTATTTTTAGTTATTATTAAAGTTTTAGTTATTATTAGTTTTAGTTATTTTTAGTTATTATTAAAGTTTTAGTTATTATTAGTTTTAGTTATTTTTAGTTATTATTAAAGTTTTAGTTATTATTAGTTTTAGTTATTTTTAGTTATTATTAAAGTTTTAGTTATTATTAGTTTTAGTTATTATTAAAGTTTTAGTTATTATTAGTTTTAGTTTTTATTAGTTTTAGTTATTTTTAGTTATTATTAAAGTTTTAGTTAGCTAAATAAGTAGTGTTTAATTTACTAAACTTAAGCGGGCATAAGCGTAACTAGAGAATTTTTCGGGGGGGGGGGGGGGAGAAGGCCCTTTGTCTTCGAAATGCAAAGAAGATAGGAAATCCCATTTTGTCGCATGTACACATTTAAAGAATGTGTCTTGAAAATCACTGTTTTTCACTCGAATTACAATACAAAGAAACTAGAAAATATGTAAAAATATTTAAAATACAAAATAGTTACACTAATATTTTTCCCTGGGGGAGGAGGGCATGGCCCTTCTGGGGTGGGATGGACCGCCCCCCCCTCCCCCTCTAGTTACGCTTATGTAAGCGGGTAATGTAAGTAGTTCTTGCTCCTATTATCCACTCCTCTACGATATCAACAAAAAGCAACATGGATCATCTTTTTAATCGAAACCAATTAAATTGAAAATATATAAAAAAATCCAAGTTATTTGCAGTGCAGATGAATAAGCGGGAAGGCTCATTTCCGTTTAAAATCGCTTTACATTTTAGTCGAATATTAATGAGTTTTATAAAAATTAGGCAGCTATTTCTTACCTGAAACTACGGAGATAAAAACAGATAAATTCGTTTTAAACCATTGTAGTTGCAGAATCATTGATAGTTCTTTTGCAATCGATACTAATCTAACTTATTTCTATTTATTCAGTTGAATCTGGTTCGTTAACTCTCATAAGCTAAATCACACGTTGACATGATGTGTGATCAACTTGACTTCCTGACAAAATAGTGAAACGAATCACTTTCATTTTGGTCCGAATGAAGTTAAAATATGGGGAGGAAAAGGGATTAGCTGTAAGCAGTTTTAGAGTTCAGTTTTATTAAAGATAATATACATTTATTCTTTTTTTTTTTTTTTCCTAACAGTAATTTGAATGTCATTTTCAAATTCACTTTTTTTAAGTTTTAATTAATCCTTATATCACTAATGTAATTTGTCTTCAACTTAAACGTTAAATTAAATATTATGTGATAAATCAACTATTATCAATGTTTCGTTCTTTTGTTAGGTTATAGATTGAATATTGTAGCAAACCTGAAAATCTACCAATTTTAACTTAAATTACTTATCAAAGAACAACAAATAGTGAGACCAAATTGTTTACCAAGTGACATCCTGGAACAGCTGTTTCACGCTCTTTGGCGATCATCAGCCAGGAGCAGTCACCAGTAAACAACGAGGTCTCAGTACTGAGGCTAATAATCGTCAATTGTGCCTCAAAAGCAAAAATAAACAATAAAAAACTCTCTAATGAAATATTAGTGAGAAAAATCATGTGCCAGCAGTCCGCCGGCCTCAATGAATTTTTTTAAAGCATAAAAAAATCAATCTGCATATTGAATTATTAATAAACAAGTCACCAATAAACAACGAGGTCTCAGTGCTGAGGCTAATAGGAATAATCATCAGTTCTGCCTCAAAAGCAAAAATAAACAATAAAAAACTCACTAATGAAATATTAGTGGGAAAATTCGTGTGCAGTCCGTCGGCCTCAATATTATTGTTTATTTTTTACTTTTGAGGCGATTCCGACGATTATATTTATTAAAGATTTTGCAGAGTTAAAATATTTGCAAAACGCAATATTGTAAGGTTACGTTGAGATAAATTAAATATAATTTAACAGTGGGATAAAAACGCAAACAAATAACGATCACTGAGCTACTTTTTGAATTTTTTGATACAAGGAATCCAAGGTAGCCTGTTTCCGGTTTATTAACCTTCATCAGTTAATTTACCCAGCATCTGCAGCTCAGTGAGTTCAAAAGAAGTAAGGACAAGAGACAAATAGACATAATAACAGCCCTTCAATAAAAAACATTAAAAAACAAATTAGGCTACATATAAAAAAGGAAAACTGATACTGGGTAAATCCACCTGAGGAAGGAAACAGGCTGTTTGGATTCTCAGTATCACAAATTGAAAAAGCAGCTTAGTGATTGTTATTTGTGCGTTTTTATACTACTATTATGTCTTATCACGCATGTTAAAATTTCGTTATTTAAATATAACTTAAGTTATGTGCAATTTAGAAAAAAAGGAAGAAAAACTTAGCACTTGTTCCTTGATTAAAATATAATGATCAGGATTAGAAAAAAAAATATTTATTTATTTATTTATTTATTTATTTATTTATTTATTTATTTACTTTTTTTTGTAATGAGAGTGAAGAGAAATGATTCGATGTTGGAGCTCGATGTAACATAAGTTTAAATATAACTTATTGTTGTATATGTATAATGACATGAGTTGGATATGAACTGCATGGAACTGTTTGTTTGTAGTGTTTTTTTTTTTTTGAAGGTAACTCCATTAGTAGTTTAGGGAAGGCAGTTCAAGGAAGCTTGGGAATATAGCTGAATTATTCCTATTCATTTCATCAGTATTAAGGCATCTTTATAATAATTTTTGCTCTCAAAAATAAACACAGTGTTTTATCAGATAGGCAGACGATATCGGAGTATTATAAGGTATATTTTACGTTGATTAACAGATATGTTGACTTTCGATACATATATCAGGATATTCATAATATCATGATATCATAAAGTTCCAAAATAGAATTCACTTCAGCTAAACTATCATTGTTATCCAACTATAAAGTATTTAGACTATTTTATTCAGCAGCCCACTTTTAAATACAGGGGAAAAATATTATTTTTCTTAAAAGCAAAGAATAAAAGTAACACTTGCAATCTTTTTTCGAGAGGGTTTTTAAAAGAGTCTATTTGCAATTTGTATTTCCTTTTAAGTATGCAAAAACTTAAAATTTATAATCTCAATTTACATAACAACATGGTCGTTAGCTGTAGCAAGTTATAATAGGTTTTTCTAATCTTAATCACGGCCCTTAGTATCCTTTGAAATGGAAAAAAATGTGAAAATAATTAGAATAATAATAAAAAGAAGACAATTTAAGTCAAAGTATTTCATCCATCCATCTCTATGTCTCTCTGGGATCACAACATTGTGTTTCTAACAATGATATTAATCGCCTTTTAAGAGCTGCACTATCTTTAGTGTAATTAAAATAAATGAATTTAAGTAAATAAGCCGAATTTAATTATTTCTTTCCGAAAATGAAGATTATCTGCACTTTGTATTCAGCAGTTATTATAACTTAAAAATAAATGGAGATTTGCCATTTGTATTATGTTCATGATTTAAAAAAAAAAAGAGATAAAAACAGTATTTTAAGATTTAAGGAAAGTAGGCTTCAAGTTCTTGTGTATCTATATGCTATTTCTTTCCTTTTCTTCTTCGAAAAAGCCTATCTGTCAGAATTCTATATTTATTTGAAATTAGTTCTCTTTTACGTATGATAGATTTCTTACATCACTTCGTGGCTGACGATTGAGTTTGTTTTATTATCTTAGAAGTCAGCACTGTTAATCTTTCTGAGCCCTTTCCTCTTTGTCTTTCTTAATTCCCTTGGCCAACTGCAGGTCTCTCAGGTGTCTCTGTAGCTCTGGGAATCACCAAATCTACTTTCAGTCAAGTAGCGATATTTCTGTCTTCCAAGTTTATCTTTCTTTCTTGCTTTTATTGCTTCCAACACTGGTTCTTCTGTTTGAGGTTTTCCATATTTCTTGTATTTAAATTCACAGAGCTGTTCACTCACTCAAATTCTTTCACCATCTGTTTTCAATTCACACAATTCTATTTTTCTATTCGTTTAGTTTATTATGTCAAATATGTGCATTTGATTTGTTTTTTTTTATTTGTCTTCTCTGATCTTATTTTATAAGTTACTCTAACAGAGAATAATGGTCTTGAACTTACATATTAACCCTAAGAATGGTTTAAGGTTACAAATTCAAACAAAAAATTTGAAAGAACTTAAAAACATTTACTTTCCAAAAAATTATTTCTTAAAATTTTCTTTTTTTAAAACGTCAAAACCGAAAAACCTACATTTATATTCTATCTACGAAATACAAACAGTACAAAACATGAATTAAATCCGCATTACTTACTTGAATTGTATAAAACGGATTATATTAAACTAAAGTTTCATTATATTTTAATCGTGTTAAGCTAAACTAATGGATTAGCTACTAATTGTTTAAGATATCGATAGAAATCTACTGTTTAGATTCCAAGCTTTATTATGAGAAGTTTTTGACACATTTTCCACATTCAGACTGGACTGATTTGATGATCCTCACTTTCATACGCTAAAATAGCAAGAATCGAGTTGGTTTTTAAATGTTTTGTTAAAATTGTTAGGTTCCAAATGAAACTACGTAGGATAAACTAGGTTATCTGTCTATACGAAATTCTATGCAAGAAGGATTGTAAAGTGTCTTATATGAAAACATTCATTTAGGGAAACAATTAAGTTTTATTGATATGAGACAGGTAACTTGAATTGATTGCAAAATATTAACCATCACCCTGTGGTTGCGTTTGCCAAATTCTTAATGCTCTTTTATTGCTTTAGATTTTAATTTCAGAACTTGCTAATTTAATCTAGTGTTAATTTTGTTTTCGTTAAGTTAAAAATTTAATGTTAGGCACAAAATACTATAGAATATTCAGTCTTTAAACGATCGAATAGTAAAGCACTACGTAATAGACTTATTACGAATAAAGTACAATTTTCAACAACGATGCGTTATTACATAACTATTTAAGTTATCGCATTTAACAAATGAGCTTGAAAACCATTAGTGTAAAATGTTTGTATTGTTAAGGCTCCAGTGATTCTCTAAGAATTATAATATGGAGTCTATTACGTAAATTTTTCTGTAAATTCCTTATCAGAAAATCATCCTTTATTTTTGATGGAGGCTTTGAAATATTTTGAAAGTTATAAATAATAAACAAACAAACAATTTATATTTAATAATTATTTTTTTATTTAATTGCTCTTGTCATATCGCTTCATAATTTTAAAATTAAAATATTAGTAATTAATATGATTAATGTTTTAGCCATTTACAGATAATGAATGATGGACAGGCTAAATTAATCCTTTCATTAATGTGTAATCTACCTTAATTAGCTATGAATATAATCGAATTTTGCATATTAAAATGAAAATTTAATTTTCGGTATAGGTTAACCTTTTAAATATTAAATTTTAAACGGTGTTCATTTCAATACGCGATTTTAAATACACTAAAACATTTCTAGAAAAAGCTATTTTAGCTTTCTTTATGTTGTTTTGTTTTTTGTTTTTTTTTTTGTTTTTTTTTTCTTTCATATTAGAATGTAGAAGCCTTGAGACAACCAATGCTTTAGGGTATCGAAAAAAGAGGTGCTTGCAACAAAAGAGGCCTAATTCAGTCTCCTTATTGAAATAAAATACTGTAATTCATAGATTCAGTTGCTCAAAATTGTAAGTTATTTGTGGAAGCCTAGCCATTATCTGTACGACAGCGATGCGAATGTGGAAGCAGTGGACTGACGAGAAAAGGACAAGTCGAAAATCCGAAAGTGGAGGATTTTCTTGGACCTGAACCAAGAAAATGCCTCGATGCCTCAGGCTACAATGGGCTCACGAACACACCCACTGGTATGCAGATTAGCACCATGTCGTGTTTTCGGACGAGTCCCGCTTTAATTTGGATTACAATGGCTACATACGCATTAGACGATATCAAGATGAGTGCCATCTTAGACTGCATTGTCCAGCGTCATACTGCACGAACGAAAGACGTGATGGATTGGGGACCAATTGGGTATCGATCTCGGATGCTACGAATTGTGGGCACTCTCAACAACAACAACCGCTACATCAGGGAAGTTGTGGAGGCTGAAGTCATACCCTTCCTTCAGCACACTTCTGGAGCCATATTCCACAAGACTACGCCCGACCACATGTTGCCAATGTTCAGGCCGTCTTCGAAGCAAGGCAGAAACCTCTTCTTCCCTGGTCTGCATGTTCGCCCGATATGTCACCTATTGAACATGTCTGGGATATGGTCACTCGGCAACTAGCCCGTCATTGTCATCCAGCAGCTAATATCGATGAACTGTGGACTCGGATAGAAGCAGTCTGGCAGGCGATACCCCAGGAACACATCCAAGGCCTATTTGATTCGATGCCACGCCGTGTAACAGCTCTTATTGCAACTCGTGGAGGCTTTACATTATATTGATTTTTTGCAAGTAATGTTGTTGCATTGGTCTGAAACTTTAATCGTTTGTTTGTATCACTATTAGTAATGTATCTAATAAATTTCCTTCCATTCTGATGGTTCCTTCATGGTGTTTAGCGATGGAGTCTTCCTTAATTAAGTAATTGCTTTGGATGCCTAATGAAGAGAGTATTTATTTCCCGTGTATCTTTCTCGTTGATTACAATCCCATCTCTTTAAAATCGTTAATTCGCTGCTTCGTTAATCGTGAACTTTAAGTGGATTTAATGCAATAAAGCCTCAGTTTTGATTCGAATCTCATATTACGTAAGGCTGGTTTAGTCTGAAACGCAATAACACAATAGATCCATCTATGTATTAGCATTTATTATTAATAACTAAATTCTCAAAAATTATTAATTTAATCTTCGCTCTGTTAGATACGTAAGAAGTGGAAGAATCAAGCAGGAGTCATATTAAAATTTGATCTTGGATCATTTTAACATTAGAGCTTCTTTTGAATGTAGTTTTAATGGGAGCTGTTTGTAATCTGTCTCGTATTCTGTTGGTTGATTGTTTGACAATTGACCAGAGAATCAGCTGGATATCGTTTCAGTGCAGGAACTCTAAATGAATAGTTTCCAAGACGACTAATTGAAGAGGGTACCTTTAGGAAAAAGTTACCAGAACATTTGAAAGATGCAAAACTCCCAAGAGATGCAAATTAAGGAGAAAACAAATAACTAAATTTCACAGGAAGGAAGCCTTCCAAATTAACTATTTACTGCGAATACAGCTTAGTATAGGAGAGGATTTACATTCGGCCTCTCTAGGTGTTCTTATAATGTTGCCTTTGAACTCTCAGTAATAAATAGGTATTCAACAAAATAAGAATTGTCAAAAAGAAGCAAAATATTTGACAAATTGTTCTGACTAAAGAATAAAAATAGATAAAATATTGAAAATGAAAAATTAACATTTTTTTTTTTGTTATCTTATTTTCTTACGAGATCTTCGCCAACATTCGTAATAAGTTGAATATTTTTAAAATTTTTAAAGAATATATGTATCTTAGAAGAATAGAGTAGCTAATGATTCAGACAGTATATCATCTGTTGCAGTATGTAACTTAATCATCGCCTTATAAAATTAAACTTACGCTTAAATCAAGCCTTTCAGTAGATAAAGTACTTTTGTGTTAGTCAGGAACATTAATTAGAAAACTGAAGGAAATGTTCTATACAATAGATTTTTTTTATCTTGATAGCAAAATATCAAAACTAAAAAGTAGATAAAATAACAGATTATTATTATTATTATTACTGTTTTTCTTCTTCGAGATCTTCCCGGTTTTGTATATATACTGTCCCTAGGACAGTATAGGTAATATCAAGTTGTTAGGGTCAATAGTCCATTCAGTGTTGTTCAAGGAATCTTCTGACAATTCTGCATGTATCGTTGCTTTCTGGCATTTCTTATAAATGTTCTCCATTAATTCCAAGATCTTCAGGCTATCATGGAGAGCCTTAGAAATTATTCCAATTGATGATAGTGTTATTGAAACTATTACAACATTATTTATTATCGGTATTTAAAAACTTTTAGCTTGAACAAACGACTATTCGGGAATTTAATTCCACCCTGATTTAACAATGTTAACTGTTAAAGTTATAGAACAAGGATTAAGTTGTTTAAATTAATTAATTAATTAATTCTATAAATTAAATACCGCCACTGGTGGAAGATAAGGAGCTTTCCATTCCAAACATCTTCCGAGTTACAGAGTGGTAAATGAAAGGTTTCGTTTCCTTATGATAATTCTTCAGTGTACAAAAAAACTAAGCCTTTAATATGTTTAACTATAAAATCAATGTTAAAATAATATCAGACTTCTTACTTACATATTGATTTCTTACTACCTAGATCTCAATCGAACACTGAATTTACCTAATTTTCAATTTGCTTGGAACAGCTTAACGTGATTTAAAATAAAAGACGCTGTGAGGATTAACAAAGGTTGCCGGGAAAATCCAGCAATATTATATGATTTATTGGTCTTTAATAACGAATTATTACAATTAATATCATATAAAGTAACTTGCTGTTATTAACAGCATATATAGTAATCCAATATTAAAATCGATGATTACATGTGTTATTCGTGGTAGTAAATTACTTTAACGTTTAAACTACTTTCAACTGATTCCAATAATTCTTCAGAAATGAACAAATGAATATAATCTGAACAAGTAACGCTAATTTATGAACGTTCGAAATAATGATGGAAACTGAAAAAAGAAAAAAATACATACACAATTTTTTTTTGTTCCAAGATGAATGACCTTGATCCTGGAGCCAAAGGTCGAACACATTGAGTTCGACACAAGTTACCTAAGTAGCCATTAACTTCCAATGATTAAATCGACTATTTTTTCAGATTTTTTTTTTGTTGAGAATTTTATGCAGAGAACAAGTAATAATGCAGCAGAATTTTCGTTACGGTTTCTTTAAAAGCTTCTCGAAAAGTATAGTAATTTAATAATAATAATGGTTCTGCTTTCAAATTAAAAACTTAGTAATGAAGTCATTCAGCATAATTCGCTTAATATTGCGTTGTAGAATCATTTATACGACATGGGATCGTTAGAAAAAAATCTATGGTTATTAATCTATGGTTATTATTTATTAATAAAGAAAAATTCCACTTTTTTCTAATTAGCTTCTTTTTTTTTTTACAAATTTAATCTAATATTTTATCATTATTCAGTCTTTTAATAAATATTTGAGAAAAGCTTATTTTTTTTTTGTCTTATTTTATCTCAAGCAGATGCGAATTTGACTGTGATAAATTCATCTTGTTTTATGATGAGGTCTTAGAAATTCATTGATGATCCATTTATTGATCTGCTGAATATTAAGATGCTGTGGCTACAAAAATGGAATGTTGAAGTAATGAGAACTTTCCTGTTTCTTTGACTTTTGTCCAGCTTTCCTTGAGAGTCTCTAGGCTGTCTTTCATCCAGGTGTTTATATCTCAAATTGCCGATGACAAATCACATATTAAATAAAACCATGTTGCTCCCAATGCTTTCTATATTTTTCTTGCTTTCTATATACAGTAAAACCCCGCTAATCCGGCATCCGATAATCCGGCACATTCAATAATCCGGCATCAGTCTAAGGGGTTTGTTTCACTGAATAAGCCTTCCGGGCGCGTTCGGCAGAGTTCACGGGCAATCGGCTGAGGTCGGGCATACTCGGCAGTGATGACAAATCTAACTATACTGTACTGTATGTACTGTATTAAAATATAATACTACATATAAATATATTTTGTTGTTTTGTTTTTAACATTTTCCATCACTACCGAAATCAGAGAAATCACAATAGAACACGGAAAAATGGCCTGATACCTATTAATAGCCCTTTTGACTCTATTTTAGCGGTATTTCCGCTATCCTCGCAATAACGGCTATTTTTAGACGGCGCTCAGTAATCCGGCATTTTCGGTAATCCGGCACTGCCGAAGTCCCGAACGTGCCGGATTAGCGAGTTTCTACTGTATATCTTTTGTAGTTATAGGTTCAATAGGAACAATTTTTGGGAAAAACATTTTCCTATTCAGATTCTTTCGATTTGTAATGTACAAAGAAAGATAAGTTCAATGTAGTACTCTGCTGTGCATGAAAAAAATACCGTTAACAACTTCACCGCTACAAGAAATAGAATATTTTATAGACTTTTTCTTGCCACTTAGTAGGTAGAAAATAGAATAAGTAATGTAAGGAATGAAACTATCTGTAATTAATGAAATTTTTAAGTATTACTGTATAAAATTTTTTATTGAAATAGAAACAGGCAATGTCAGTGTGATATTTTTGAACATCATATCTTTCTGTTCAGAAAAGTGAAAACTTGGAATATTCCATCTTATTACGCTGGAATTGTATTTCAGACTTAAGGATTATGTTGAACGCTCTTTATCAGTTATGTCAACCTAGAATTTTGCAGATTTGCTTTTTTTGCTATCGCCAAAAATATAGTTGGAACAATCCAACTACATCAACAAAGTGTCAATATTTCAAATACAAAATGAAGAATAGGGGATAGGTGTTTTAAATTAGGTCGAATTAAAGTTATTATTTTTCTATGAAATGAATACCATTACAATCATAAGAATTATATGAATTCGATGAAGATTAGAATAAGTATTCAAGCTTTTAAGTGCAGTAAAAAAAAACCAAAGCAGTTAATTTGATTTTATAATTGTTATGAAAAATATATATTAATTTCAAATTTTTACAGAAGAAATATTACACTGCCATGACATTAAACGCAATCAAAACTGAAATAAGAACAAAGAAATTAATTTTAGATGATTGTTGCTGTGAAAAATACAATACATGAGTGAAGTGCAAGTCGTTGCTTTGGGTTAATTATCACCACGCTCAGCAACTAATGTAAAACTCTTTTATCACCGGGTAATAAACGGGGACCATATTTAACGATCTTTCTGCAAATTAAAGTAGATAGCTCAAACTCCAGGCAGAATTATTCACTCCATTTTCAGTTAAAATTTAAATTCTATTCCCTTTTTCCTCCCAACTATTGAAGAAATCCACTAATTCATTGAATGGATTGATTTCTCAGCTGACGTAATTGGAGAAAATACTGAAAAGTGAAATAAACCTAACAAAAAGAATTTCTGCAATAGGCAAAGATCACTTGTTTATAAATATTTGGTCCTGCTCGTTTCATTTAAACAAATTTCAGTGTTCAATAATAGTTATACAAATCTAGCATTTCTTTATCGCATCTATATTATCTTATGATCACATGGGCTTTGCTTTGCTCCTTCAATTCCCTCGTAATAGCAGCTTTCCATTGTTGAGTAGATCTATTATGAAATTCATACAAAGAAACAAAAACCTTAATTGGTTTTCTTTATTTTGCATTCCAATTGTCATCTTCTCCTTCTTCTTCTTCTTCTGTTTTGTTTGTTTTGTTTTGTTTTGTTAAATAAAGTGTGTTGTAAATATGAAATAAAAAGTTTCATGGATATATCTACGATGTCAAGACAATAACAATTTTGCATAGGCCCTATAAAGAAAAATTATCACTTTCTATTGATCCAGTACCAGGACGTATTTCTTTGTTATTTACTGTAGCGGTCCCAGTGTTTTAAACTTTTGAGGCCATATTAAAATATTGCCTTGTAATTTTTAGACGATTTTTTTCAATAATCACAAACACTAAGTTTCTTTCAAACGACTAATTCCTTCAAAAAAAAAAAGTGTTGTTAACCATAATAAATATTATATTTCTTTTGGACATTATCAGTTTTGTAGTAGCTTCCGAAAAGACGAAAAATATAATATTCAAATAAGCATATTATTCCTAGATCATAAATATCAGTAAAAAGGAATCATTGCTAAACAATATCTCATTAAAGTTAAATTGATTTTAAGCTGAAATTGCTATTGATGAAAAGCAACCCATTCTATTGATAGTTGCTTCTCTGAATAACATGTTTAAATTATACTATGTTTACAACTTGTAATTATAACTTGTTATTATTGACAAAGCAACGACAAAAGATTCACCATTATAAAACGTAACTAATATGTTTTTTACCTTATTGAATATATTTTATTTAGAATTTTTTTTATATTTTTATTAAAAATTTACTTAACATTACGAAACATAATTACAGAGTCCATCCAGTGATTCTGACATTTTTACTACTCATATTTTTTTCCGTTATTTTTAATTTGCAAAAGAATCAATGAAAACGTTCAAAATAAAAATAAAACCGAATCATAATTTTAATTGCAAAAATAAAAAATCTATTTTTTTCCTCTTAATCTGAAAATGGTTGTCGTAATTTTTCATCATCTATTCACAAAATCAAAATTGAATTCATAAACTTTATAAAAGAAATGGAGGTTTTACTTTATGTCGATATCTGCAGCAATTAACGGTCTCCGCATTTAATGAGGTTAACCTGAGCGAATTCCATGAACCAATCAATCATTATCTAATTAGCATTTAAAAAAAAGTAAAGCCAGCACGTTATGAATTGTCAATGAAGTTGAGCTGATTGATTGAGAATAAAGCTCATGACGATTTCCAACTCCGAAAATTAACAGACAGAAGAGAGAAGATCAATGAAGAGGAGGTGGATTAAATAAAAGCTTCAATAAAAAAGATTTTCCAGGGAATAAAAAAAAAAAGCTCCTGTCTGTAATCATCACGAATTTGTTCAGTGCAAATGGCATTAACCTAATAATTTTAGAACTTTGTTCCTTACGATTTTTTTTGTCCTTTTTTTTTTTTTGTTTTTCACTAGAAGTCTTTGTCTTTCAAGGAAAAATGAAATGTTAAGATTTGAAATATCTTGTTAGAATCCTATAAAGCAAATCAGAAAGCTTATATAAATTACACCATCTTTACGTGTTACAGCTTAAACAGTATATGTTCTATAAGTAAAATTTAATTGTGTTATTTAAAATAATTTAATATCATAATTTATGAAGGAGATGACATTAGTATTTATTTGTACAATAATTATATTTAATAGTAATATCATACATTTAATATGTTAATTAGCATTAATTTTATCTTTTCTTTTTTTTTTAATGACTTTCTATTGTTTATCTTCGGCAACCTTGTATAATAGAATATGAAAGGTACAACGTTGTTCACTATATACAAAATTGTCATTTAGTGTATGACAAGTATATAGTATATTGTTCTTCAGTTATCTACAGTATTCGAAAAGTCTGGAAACTGAAAAAAAAAATCTGTTTTTAAAAACGAAGTCAGTTTAACATTTTAACCTCTTTTCTATAATGTTGATCTTTGAGCTTTAAATTCGAGGATTTTAAGTTTTTTTTTTTTTAGCCGAAAAGATTAAGTCCTGTTTAACTGTTGTAATTTCGGTTACACCTTTCCATAGGGAAACTTAGCATCAAATTCCTTCTCGATATTTAAGTTCATAAGTCAATGTTATTCTACAGTACAGAAAAAAAAGGACTATGAGTTGAGCCGTTTCCTGTAAGTGGATTTTCTTTATGATTCTAGGCTTTTTGGATACTGTGGAGTAAGAGTTCTACAGCGCAAGAATTTTGAAGATACTGCAAAAAATAACCACATATTAAGAAACAATGCCCATAAAGAATGACAGTACGGAACTAAATTAGGAACAAAGAATCAATTGTGAATTTTATTCCAAAGATGTGATGAATTCATTTTAATAAAGCGTATCAAAAAAAAAAAAAAAAAAAAAAAAATCCACGTTTACTCAGATTCTGAGTAATATTTTTCTACTACTTTGGCTTTCAACACCTACGTCCACAAGAGAGTAATCAATCTTTTCTTGTTGATCATTTTTTTTTCTATTCGAATGGACTGAAGATATTTGACTAGAAAATACACACAAAGAGTATTTTCGTGTTCTAACTAAAGTTTACAAAGAAAAGTCAGTGATTATCAGTATTATCAGTATTATCAGTGATTAACAATTGATGTTTGATGTGTGAATTTATTTAGTTTATTGGAATTGTGTTGATATTCAGCACCATCTTTTGAATACAACAACCAAAATAAAAGAGATATCGGTATTTCTAATCTATATGTACAAAATGGAATCTAATGAATAGATGAATACTACTTTTTTTTTGTAAATTTTATGATAGTATTTTAAACATAGTTTTCGCGCACGGGCGCCCACAAAATATTTTCCAAAATAGGCCTACGTATATTGGCAGTGTGAAAAAAATCTATAAAAATTCATATTGTGAATTAAGGAAACTAAATTCAAATAAACTAAGTAATAAGTAATAAATTACCCATTTTTTTTATCTTTTGTCCTTTTACAAGGAAAATATCAAAGTAAAACCAAGCATTATGTTGAAATTAAAAATTGCAGTTGGGCAAATACCTCCTCTTGCCCGTATGTGCGGGCGCCCATGATTTCTCGTCCTTTATACTTTCCTTTCTTTTATCGGGACACGGGATAAAAATATTGAAGTTAAGCAAAATATGGGCGTAACCCTTTTCAAAGACTATTATATGAGTTGATTCTCGAGTTGATTTTTTTCTTGACAATATCTCTCTTTGAACAAAATAAGCCTCAAATCATTCGATTGTTTTGCCTCCATTTGATTAAGAAAACATCATCTGCTATCATTTGAAACTTTCAGTGAATTAAGCGATTGAACTGAAGAATTTTAGAAACTTCAATCTAACTTATTTCTGTGGCATTATTAATGAAAAAAATGATTTGATGAAAACCAAACTTTTATTTATCGGAAATTTTAGACAGTATCTGTTTATTCAATTTTTAAAATAAGAAATACTTAAATGCAAATAGTTTTTATTTTTTTACTACATTGAAACCGTTTTTAAGTCAATCAGTGTGGAATAAAACTTGTAGTGTATTTATTGGAATATAATTTTGATTTTGTTATGGTCGTCGCATTAAGCAATTACTCTCCAAATAAGATACCTTGTTTGCACTCAATGAAGGCAGCAACGGAAATTAGAAAAAGAAAAAATATAATTTTTAGATTTCTTTTTAGTTACATATGTTATTACATATTTTTTCGGTCTATCAATTGAATTAGTGATTTTATAATTCTTACTAATAAAATTGTTAATATTAAATAATTAATAATAGTATTTATTAATAACAATAAATCCAATTCGCAAAATGCAATTAAAGTGAAAATTTGTAGGGATATAAATCCTGAACTTGGTGATAACAAGATAACAAACTTGTTTTCTTTATCTGTATGTAATTAAAAGTGAAATGATTACAAACAAAGATTTACAATAAGCATTGTTTATAATTTCAAGAAAAAGTTAGGATTCGGTTTTCTTTTTCTTAAAAATTTTTAACTTTATATTTTGTTATGTGTATATACATAAATTAATAATTAATAATAACATCCCCTTTAAAATCTATTATTCTTTCATGTTGGAGGATGATAATAATGTTGACAACAATAATATTATGAAAAAACTGGATTAAAAAATCAATTAAAACTTAATGAAAGAAGTAATACGTTTATTCTTATAATAAAGTTTTAATTAACAAGGAAATTTTAAAAATTGAATTTCAATAACAATATTTACATTAGAAGATTATAAGATTTATTGATTACTTGCCTTTTTTTTTTTACCTTCGAATTTGTTTCTTTAATATTTAAAGATTTCCTTCATTTCTTGTTGAAGACGAACGCTTTTCGTTACTATCAGGTAATGAAGTGCTACAGATCACTTTTCCAGTTAATCAATATTCTTTTGCTTCAGAAAACCTCGTCTTAATTGAAACTAAAAGAAAATTAAGAAAAGAGTTGAGATGCGGAAGATCTGACATTCGGAAGTCTCGTCTTCTGATTCACTCTAGATTAGCCAAGTGTACGTTCTTTGATCTTCATAAAAAGAAATCCTTTAGCGTAGGTATCGTTCCAATGACAGTCTCAGCATTGTTTTATGTAGGTTTTGTCTTAAAATTTTATCTTTGCTTAAGAATATTCTTTATTCACTTTCTTCTCATATTTACGAAATTAGAAAGAACACTTCCTCCGCACACCCTTTTCTCTTACATTTCCTTACGACAGCAACAAAAACAAATGTTTAAGAAGTTTAAGAAGTTGCTCTGTAAATAAGCAATGACGTCACAGGATGATTTTTTTTTAACTTAATTATTCCATCAGAGAATAAGCTTGCTTAAGTGAGTTGATCAGTTTCTGATCTTAATATCAGAAATGAATATAAAAAAAAAATGTATGATACATACAACATAACAGACAACAGACTACGGTAAAATCGAATGCATTTTTGAGGTCATTTCCTTTAGGAGCATTTCACTACTTTATAGATCTGATTTTGATGTAAGATATTTACTTGCAAGAATCCTTCGCACTCTTCCAGGCATTGCTTTATCTTTATTACAACACATATTCTTCCAGCATTGCAGATAATGGTTGAAGGGAGCGAGGAAATTATCATTTATCACGCACATTTCTCATTTCAGTACCTGGCTGCTGATAACTGACATCTTAAATAAATAAACCACGAAAGCTCAGTTCTCTGTAATGTTTCTTTACCCTAATGACGATCAAATTCTGCTGAGATTGAATTTCGGATTCCTCCTGATCTTATTGTTAGACTGATTGACTTCGAAAAACACAATCAAACTTTTTTCCTGATGAATGATAGTCGAAACGTTAGGCTTTTTTTAATGTCCCAATGAAAAATCACCTAATATCATCTGAGAAAGATAAACTGAATATGGCCATTGTAAGATGGAATGGATTGATGTTTCAGTGGGTGTTTTCTCTTCTTGTTTTACTTTTAAGTAATTTTTGAAGAAGTAATTCTGGAAACTTTAACCAAAGGACGAGCATTGTCTCATACATTTTTTCTTTTTCTTTTCCCAAATCTTTCTTTTGTGCTCTGTTTGACACATTATTCACTCCTGGTGACCAATACTGTCGTGAGTCTGTAAACACGGCCTCTATGGCAGCTTATTTTTGAAAGGGAGCCGAGCTGCTCATTTTCTAGCATTTTCTTTATCTTGAAGCGGAAGTATTTGTTTTCGTTGCCTTTTTCCTCCCTGAGAAGACGTAAGTGACGTCGGTGAATTCTTTATCCGGCGTGGGAGGAGTGAGTGCGCCGCTGGAGCCGATCGATGTTGCTCAGGTGATATCGACGTAGTGATCACATGCTATGTCAACTGTCGCTTTTATTCACTAATCGAGACATTTCAAAATGATCTCGTCACGGATTTTCCAGAAAAAGAAAAAGAAAAAACGTCATCTGGTTGTCACTTGTGCGTATATTAGCCTGTGTTATTTACATGTAGGCTTTGTTCAATATTCGTTCTTGTAAATTGTAAACACTTAAAGCAGTCAATAATAGTTTTGCTATCTGTTGCGTGCTGCTTCTTAAAAAAAAAAAAAAATTTAGGCCGCGCTGTAGTTCTCATCCGCTTTTGTGTCTCTTCCGGTTTTGCAATGTACAGTGTTTAGCTAATTTTATAAAGGAATTTTAAATCTGTTAATGTTTTTGCTGCACCATATGTCACTATGAAAAATCGCCTGAAAGTTTCTGTAGCATTTCCAGTTACACTGAGTCACTTTAGCCAATATACTACTTTATCGGAACGTGTGAATTGAGATTTTGTTAATAGTTTAATTTTACAATTAATCTTAGGTTTATTTGATGCTCTTCTCTTTTCAGTTGACAAAGACATCGTGAATGGGCATCGCACCTTATCTCGCAAGCTGTCCAAGAGCACATCGGACATTTCCACCCACGAAGGGTCGCGCGATGATTCGGCGCAGGGTACTCCATCGGCATCCCCGATGCACCGACCATCCGCCTACGCGAGACGGCGCGGCATTCAGTTTGGCGGGTGGTGGACCACGCTCAAGAAGTTCGCACCTCAGCGGCTCTCAAGAAGTCGCAGCAAAGACCGGAAACAGGTCAGAAGGACCCCTCCCCCCATTTTTCTTTTTCTTTTTTCTTTTCTTCTGTTTTCGCTTTCTTCTTCTTCATTTTCTAACAGAATTAAAATTATTTCTCCCTATTTTTATCAATACCATTATATTTTTTTTGTCCTTTAAAAAAGAATTTCACAGCGAGGATCATGTTTATTATTTGTTGTATATAATAAAAATGATTAATCAGAGGTTAAGTTAGATAGCAGTGCTTGTAAATCGCCAATAATTTAATTTTGAACAATCTAAAGATATCAGTGAATCATTTTCTTTTATCAATTATATAAGAGAAATCGTTCATCTTATTGATTGAACTCATTTGTTAAAAATCATTACTCTTGAAACCTAGGTTACAAATATGAAACTTTTCATATAAATTTATTACATTAAATTGACTAGAAATAAATTATTAGAATATTCTAGCTACAGATAAGTTATTTTTTTTAATATTATTACTTATAATTTTTTTGAGGAAACTTTATTTTTTTTTTATGGTTAAACATTATAATTTCAGTCTCCTCTACGCTTATGTTATTTTTGTCAAATGTTTTGACTTTTCTGTTTCCTAATCTTGTTGTTACAAACTCAATGAATGAAAGAAGAAAATGTAAATAAACGCTGGCTTCAGCCGGAACTAATTGTTGAACGTAAACTTCCGAAGTAACCAGAAAAGGATCAAGTTTACAAACAAAAAGCTTCAAGGATTCTCTTCTGTGATCTTAAATTTCTTTACATGTTCTTTTCTCTTTGTATTTTCAGTGTATTTTTAAATATTTACTAATGGAACTTAGAATTGTAGATCCTCAAGACTTTTCGCACATTGTATAGTCTGTTATATATTATAACTTATAATTATAACTTATAACTTATAATTATATTATAATTTTGTATTAAAGTACACATTTCCTCTAAATACAATTCGTACAGGAATTACAGTGAAAACACTTATTTACTCTATATCATTAATTTATTATTTAAAACTTTAATTCTTTTCACTTAATTTGTGATTAAGATTTAAACGAATTCTAGTATAAATGCATCTTATAAATACGGAATGACGATTTGGAAAATCACAAATAAAATCATAAATCAATCATAAACTGATCATTTCTTGAATCAATTACAAATCTAGAAATATACAATGGACTGAAGAGTTTGTTTATTTACTTGTTTCTTTTTTGGTTCTGAAATTAAAATGTAAGTTTAGCAAATACAAAAAAAAACAAAACATTTTTTTAGTTATTAAAAAATATTTACGAAATTTACAAAAGATTTTAAAAAGATCAAGTTTCGTAATAATTGTATTGATTAAGATTTGTTTACATCTGTACCCATTCAGTGATTCGTAATACCAATTAAAACCATTCCAATTAAAGTTTTGGAAAAGATTATCAAATTATAAGGCCTTTTATGTGTTCGCTAATATGAGACTGAAGCATGTTTTATTTCCATTAGGTCACCACAACAGTAAGTAGTACTAAGTGAAATTCATTCTTACTTTGATCTGTTGAAAGAAAACATACATCAATTAGAAATCTAAAGCGAGCTCTATCCATTCTTAACTTCTTTCTTTTCTTTTGTTTGTTTAATTCCTTTCATTGTTCTGATCAATCGTTTTCAATTTCGATTTCCATTGTTATAAATTGGCTTTAACATCACGACGATTACTTTCCTCTCAGTGGTTGTCCATTAATGTGACAAGAGTTGAGTTGTGACATTCATTTTTATTGGCTACAGTGACAACCATTGTTGTGAGTTGTCATGACAGCGATTGTTATAAGTTGCCATGGCAACCATTGTAATTTTAGACTTGTATATACAGAAATGTGATCTCATAAATATTAATGATTGATATGAAAAGGAAGCCTTCTAATTAGATACGAGAGCAAAATAAAAAGTTAAAGCTGATCTTTCTCTTTTGATTTCAACTAATTATTCGAAATACTTTAGGGACCATTTTGCTTCACTGTCAAAAAGATTAGATTTGTTTTTATTCTGAAGAATATCTTAAAGAATCATTTGTTTCACAATTTTTTTGATCTATTTCCATTTCGTTATTCTTAGAATTCGTTTTAGATTTCAATCTTTAGTCATCCTTGTCGTCTACAACAGCATTTTTAAAACCTGTCTGTGGATGAAGGAATTATTCAATCTTCTGCAACTAAAAGATGTTTTCAAAAGCCGACTATTTTTCATTTAAAAAAAAATTAGTTAGATCACTTTTTATTTTATTAACACTAAACATAGGTTTTTCGTTAATAATGTTGAAATTTCCCTACTACTCGTTTTTCTCACTTGGAAACTTGATTTTTGAAATTATTTATTTAAATAGCTTTTTTTGTAAGCTCAGATAATTTGAAGTTTCATCGTTCTTTCATAATAAAGGAAAAAAAAAGGTAAAAATTTTAATTTATTCACGCAACTTGAGAATGTTAACACCAAAGAAAAGAAAGAATTTCGCATTCAATTTGAAAAGCCATCCTCAAAACGGAAATCCATTCTACCAAACTTATTGCGATGTGGCCTCATGCAAATATCCAGAGGCAAATAATAGCTCGATTGGAAGAGTGTCAAATGGTCCCGTATTCATTCTCCCAAAACTGAATGAATTTGTATAAATAATGCATTAACTATATTTGTCATAAACCATTCATTATATTGAATAAAACATAATTCTTTTTCTCAAATAAATAAATAAAATAAAACGCAAATTTTTGAAACGGTTCTTCGTTCCTTTTTCAAGCTCAAAGACTAACAATAAACTAATAAAACAATAAATAAAATATACATAATTATGCATATTATCCTATGATAAACACTTTATACTAAAGGTATTAAAGATTTGTAAGCTGTCAATATTATACATTATTAAAAAAAAA
>JAFIDM010009631.1:203364789-203377200 GCA_023159025.1 Thereuonema tuberculata
TTTGTTTTGTTTAGTTATGTGCGTTCTTTGGTTTATTTTACTGTAAATCATGAAATTAATTGATGAAGCACAAGCAGACAAAATAAGAACAAACTTTAAAACATATTTCATCAATTATTTTGTTAATCTTTTCATTTTTATTAGGAACCATTTCATAGTAATAAAATGCAATTTATATCTGTTACGATTGAACAGAAAAGACACCGCCTTTCGACGGATGATAGTAGGCTACTGCTTAGAACAGTGGGTATCGAAGTCACCATCCGCGGGCCACATTGGATCTGAGAAAGATTTTTGGGTGCTCACCATCCACTTACATACTTTATTTGGCAGACAGTCTTTTGTTCTACTTTCAAAATCCGTGCGTTGTTTCGTAATATATTGACATGCTCTGAAATTTGATCAGGATTCGAAAACAATATCGGAAAAAAAAAATAAATAAAAAGATTTTTTCTGCTGATTTCTACACAAAAATGTTAAGCTTATTATTTGCTCGTCAGTCTACGTTCGCCGATAAATCTCAACCTCAAATTATGATCCACGAAGTCTACAAAATATCATTTTGACCATTAAACTGAAATGAGTTTCATAGACCACTGAGATAGACGTATAATAATAATAATAATAATATATTCGATCCGACTGCAAATACTGCCGTGATTACATAGCAGAAAGTTTGCATTGACAACTGTATGAAAATAAATAGATTTTCTATATCTAATAATTGGTGGCAACATAAAATTGAAAAAAAAATACTAGAAAATGATGAAGTAAAAATTTAATGGGATTTCCGAATTTTAAACTGATCAGATTTTGGAACATAAATGGTCAAACTTTAAGTCATTAAATGGTCATCATGTTTGTAGTATCCATGTTATTTCACACCATACAACATGAAGGATTAAAGAACTAGGAAAAAAAATCAAAACATTGAGACTTAATAATTGAGTCAATTATAGTTAAAGGATAAGAAATTCATTCCAATGGTTCTTTTAATAAGATTCTGTGAGATTTCTAGTCTGAACTAAATACTGTATTATCGTAGGACTAAAACTGAATTGTTTGGAATAGTCCGTGAATTACAACATTATTTGAACAATTCTTAGGATTTTTTAATCTAAACATTAACCTATGCTATTATTCGATTAACATATGAATTTATGATTGAGTGAATAATAATAATAATAATAATAATTGCGTACTTCTTTACACTTGACAATATGTGCTTTGGTCCTTGACCTGCGATGTTGTCTTTGCAGGAGAAACCCAAGGTTTCAAACTTTTACATAATAACAATAAAAAGTAGATTGATTTTTTAAAAGAACAGTTTTAAAGTAATTGGGTGAATTTTACATTGTTAAATTTTAAAATAAGAAGATTAAAAATGATAGCTGATAGCATCGTTTGCAGCTATTCCCCTTAATAAACTGACTTGAGGGAATCTGGCTTTAGGGAATTCAATGGTGAACTTCATTTGATTCACTTCAATGCCGTTCAGGAGATCAACATGCAAAGTTGATGGGAAAAGCAATAAGAGCTGCTTAAACCCCATTATTCCGTAAGCCAGAAGGAATTGAGATCACGGCACAAGCCTAAAAACATTAGCATACGAATTCAGCCGCAAATAATTACTTTTGCACTTTTGTTTGGTCTGTTATCGAATGAAGCTTTAAAAAGTTTCAAAAATGTTCAAGTAATTTTTTCGACGTCAGTCTTAGGCCTTTTTATTTTCATTAATTATCTTTATCTATGTTTCTGTTTAGCAAAAGAGTCTTGATTTTTATCTGAAAATTTTCAGGGGATTGTGGGAAATTTTTTATGGCCTTTAATTTTTGTTTGCTTGTTTATTACTTCATTGATGTCAATTTTTACTGTTTATTCAAATCCATTTTTTTGTTATACTGTCATACTTCCTGACGTTGGTTTTATTTCTTTGGTGTTATTTTGAGATAAGATAACATTTCACTTCGTAATTTTTATTGATAGCGTAAAATAGAGAATTCAGAATTAATATCTATTTTAAAAAGGCTAAATCTGCAATTAAAATTTACAGTATTTCTGAAAAGTATTGGAAAAAATAAAATTTAACTTGTATACATTTTAACGTAAAGCCGAAAGCAAATGCACATGATCTGCTTTCGCGCAGTGAAGTATCATCGACGGGAATCTGGGACGTCCGTTTCATCGTTATTAACAATCATCAACCAGATTTACTCTCGATGATAAGCTCAGACTCCGCAAAATATAATGAATCCCACTCTTCACCCAGGAGTGGTAACCCAACAAAACAAACAACAATAGAAAATAAACTGTAACAATTACAGCATTTTAAATCCTAGTCCCGATCATTGCCAGGCTCAAATCTTATTAATGATTTGTTTAATGGGATTTTTCGTTCCTTCGTTTAAATTAAAGCCTGGCAATGGCTGGGACAAGGATTTATTCTGTATGTGTTATAGTTTATTTTCTATTGTTATTTGTTTTGTAGTCTCAGCTTATCATCGAGGTTAAATCCGGCTGATGATTCCTAAAAAGGATGAAACGGCCGTCCGAGATTCCCATTGATGATAGCTCAATGCGCGAAAGCAGAGAATGTGCATTTGCTTTCTGATTTATACTTTTAAAAATTTTTAAGCAAAAACACTTTAATTCGTAAGATAACCTTAAAATATTTTTTTATTTTATTTCGTTTTTATAGAAAAAAACAGAATTTCAGTTCAAATAATGTTAATGTCTAAAAAATGTTTAAAAGAACTTTACTTAGAATAGAAAAGTTCAAACAGAAATGCATAAAAAAAAAAAAGAATTCACCTAAGACACATTGCTTTCTTCATTACGTAGATTTGCGCAGAACCAAATGAAATTCGCCATTAAATTACCAGCCCTGATTTCTAGTCGATTTTTCATCAGCACTGGGACCTCATCGTCATGAATAGAAGTAAATTAGTTAGAAAAACCGAACGCTTTTTTCGAATTTGCACAGGCTTCAACTGTGATTAAATAGCAATCAACTTCTACAGATGTAAAAATCTCGGTCATCAAGAGTATTGTAGAATACGCTGTAAATGCTGCAAATAAATAACAGGATGTATATCTACAAGAAACGAAACAGGCCCTCTGGTGTAGTGATATTACAAAAAAGAAATTATAACTTCATTATATTATACTGAATATTCAATATATTAATTTCAATAATTTCAAATTATCACGCAAAATAATTCCTAATTTTAGAAATAAAATTGTTGTTGTTTTGTTTTTTTCTAATAAAACTATAATTAAATAAAAAAGGAGATTTGTTCGCGTCGTTTGCCACAATAAAGAAATAAAAATACCAAATAAAACTTTTATGGACTTGTATGATGTTATTGGAATATTATGGGATTCCGTGATGTTATTGGGAGTTTTGTCATTATTATTATGCTTTTTCGGAAGGGAACAAACACATGTTGAGATGCAAGTTGGATGACTCTTCGTGAATGTTTGTTCCAGGAATAGTTGTGACTAATAGCAATTTAAAAGGACGTTTAAAACAATGCGATTTTTGAAAAGCTTTTTCTATACTTAATTTCTTGTAATTTAGGAAAATTATTGTAGCTATTCAACCTATAAATCATTTTAATCTTTCCAGAATTTAGCTGAATTCTTAAATATGGACTTACATAAGTAGAAACCAATTTAATATACAATCGTAAATTTTCAAAATCGATCCGATTTCTTTAAAAAAATAAGATATTTTGCGATAGCATATTGCAGTTTTGATAAATTAACTTGGTACTTGTATATCGTCTCGTACTTACTGTACTTTCCCTTTCTAATTGTCTGGGTTAATGGAAAAATCGGATGAAAAAAGAATTCTTCAAATGAATCTGATAGAAGTGAGGCGTTTGTAGAGGCGTTTATTCCCATCATATCTGATGTTTATGTAGCAACGCATTAATATTTCTCCCCTTCAGTCGTCGTGATTCACAGGTCCAGGGCAAATAGAAGATGATTGTAAGATAATAACAACAACAATCGTAATGTTTTTCAGAGTTATCATGTATCACCATTGCGTTAATTATTCATTAATCACAATATTAAGAAATATTTATTTTTTTGAGAAATATGTATCAAGAACGCTTGAAAAGGTAAGAAATATTTATAAGAAACCGAATGTGGCGAAAACCTTAACGACTTCAATGCACAGTCGCTCTCAAAACAAATAGTCGGTGAAGTTGAATGAAGATTCTGCAAAACCCATCCCCTAATATGTTTACTTTTATTTACAATTTAGTTGTTATTCATATAAAAGGTTAATTATATACTATAATTGAAAAGTCATTTCATTCGAATTCAATTTCAGAAGAGAACTTAATTACTTAAAGAAAAGTTTATTTACTTGTACAGTAATCCCTCGTTTATCGCGGTTAATGGGGACCAGAGCCCCCCGCAATAGGTGAAAATCCGCGAAGTAGGATTGGCCCTCCCTATGAATTTTCGTATGTGTATGTGGGTACCAGAATGTTTAAAATATGTATATTTATACTTTATTTTCAGTATACAGTACATATATACTGTATATAAAGTATAAATATATACTGTATTATTAAGGTTTTATAATTAAAATTTAAGTAAAATATACTGTATATAAAGTATATATATTAAATGTACAGTATATTTTACTTAAATCTTTTTAATTATAAAACCTTAATATTATACAGTCATTACTCACTCCCACTCGTAGAGGGTTGAGGTTCACTCGGATGCTCTTCTGCTGGAGTCGCTGACGGTGTAGCTGGGGTTTTTATCTTGGAGAAAAACCCGCGATGCACTGAAGCCGCGAGACTTGAAGCGCGAAATAGCGAGGGATTACTGTATATATTTCTGAAGCCTAAACAAGATCTTCCTTATAGCAAAAACAAAAATAAATATATAAATATCTTTATTTATATTAATATAAAATTTCATATCTTTGTTTCTTACGACGTAAACTTGTATCCTTTTCGTTGCATCATCTTGCGCAGTTTAATAAAACAGAACCACAAATGCTGTTGCCTTTATCTGTTGCTTTTATCTTCTTCAACACAGGTTCTAGAGGAAAATGAAGTTTACATTGCCTTCATTCACTGATCACTTAAGATCACCAATGACCTTGAAGGCCCGAACAATGAAGCAAAATAGCGAAAAAAGTCCGTATGAACATGAGTTTGGAAATGCTTTATTCAGATGTTACAGAATGATTAATACGTTCATTGAATATGGTGTAGCCAGTGTTAGATGAAGTGATCGAAGTGGCCTCCATCAGCAGCAAAACTGCCTCACACCGTCGTCGCGTCGTGACGATTGCCGGGCACGCCCAAACATGCCAGGGGTGTAGTTGTGTTAGATGTGTGACGTTATGCAAAGTGTCCGGAGTCACGCCATTCCAGGTCAGGAATGTGCCAGGTTATTTCAGTAGTTGTTGTTGTTCGAGCTATGTTTAACAACTCGTTTTCACCATGGCAACAACAAAAAGCACTACCGACGTCACCATGAACTGCTACTCTAACGCGGAGTTGGCAGACATCGATTACACAAATGAGAACAGCAGAGAGGCCCAGCATCTTTACCAGGAAACTTATGTTCAGCCAAGGATACATTTGCTGCCACTTAGCGTCGTCTTGTAGAAACAGGATCGGTTGGAGCTTTTACCGTCAATTGGGCGCCTGTTGCAGAAAAGCAGGTTCTAGAGTTGGTCGCAGACGATCCAGGAACATCTACTAGACAGGTCGTCGTAGAAATTGGCTTATCGCATCTAAATATATACAGAATTCTCCGGGAACAACTTCTCTATCTACATCGAGTGCAGCGCGTGCATGCCCTCTCGCCAGTGGATTTCCTTGCATGTCAGATTTTGTGTTCTTTACACAACAAAGCATGCTTCAGCCGTGATGCTATTATGAACTTTTACAACCGTCATCACTGGGCCGATGCAGATCCACACACTCTCATCCAGGCACGACATCAACAGCAGTTCTCATTGATTGTCTGGGCTGGTATTGTTTGGAGATCATTTCATTGGACCAGTAATTCTGCTACTAGGCTGAACCGGGACCTTTACAAGCATTTCCTTGAAATCGACTTACCTGCGTTACTGGAGAATGTTCCATTACACATCCGTCATCAGCTGTGGTTCATGCATGACGGGGCTCCAGCTTATTTCAGCCTTACTGCTCGATGGCTTAACCGCCTCTACCCTGGCCGTTCGATTGGCAGAGATCTTAAAAGCTTGTTCTGCAAGCTCCCCTGACCTAAATCCTCTGGACTTTTTTCTCTGGAGCTATACGAAAATACTAGTGTACGCTACACGGGTTCCAAATGTACAAGTATTGCGTAACCGTATTGTGGATGGGTAGAATGATGGGTAGAACGTATTGTGGATGGGTAGAACGGGCATCCTAACATGTTTGAGTGTGTCCAGCAATCCTCCGGACGATGGTGTGAGGCATAGGTTACTGCTGGTGGAGGTCACTTCGGACACTTCATCTAACCGTGGCTACGCTACAGAATATGTGCATGTTAATGATTCTGTATCATCTAAATAAGGTATTTCCGCACCCATGTCCATATGGACGTTTTTCATTATTTTCCTGTTACATCGGACCTTCAAGTTTGGCCAATCATTTCAGGGCCATCCTGCATATCTAACCAGAAGCTCGGAATGGGAGAAGTTATTCTTTTCTGCATTAATTCAAATAAACACTTAGGCTGTCGAACAGAAGTAGTCCCTTTATTATGATATTGTTATTGCTGAAAGGAAATTGGTAATTAAGAGAAAGTATTGCGTATAGTTGTTATATGCATGTAGTTGCTAACATATGCTTGTCCTCAGTTATCAATAATTTATTATTATCCTTTTACACTTCAGTGAGTTAATGTTTATCTGTAAATAATTCCGAGAAACTTTCTGTTAAAATATTCTTTTTTCAATATTGTACAAAAGTGGAAATTATTATTAATATTATTCGATATTAATTATTATATAATATCTCTCGGCAACTTTACTTTCCCATGCAAGGCTTCTGAAATATAATAGAAATGCCAGTTAACTGGAATAGTGCAAATGACTTTTTTTTTTTTTTTTCTTGTGGTTTGGTTTCCTAATTTAGTGAAAATTTGCTTTATTGATATCGAGATTCTTTATTCTTTTCTGCTCTATTTCACTTTCCACTTTGAAGAATGGACATCATTGTTTAAAAATACAAAAGCCAGCTTTCAACATGACTCTCACGTTCTTGGATTACTCTCCGTTGTGCTGAAAAAAATATGCAGTGGAAAGAACTTTGTAAAAGTTTAAGTGCACTGAAGTAGCTTTTTTTCCTAACCTTTTATTGATGAAATAAAACTCTTAATTTTATTAGGTTTTGTCGAAACTAGCAATTTTCATAATAATGACTACGATTTCAATGAAATTAGTAACTTAATATAGCCAATTAAAATTAGGATCCATAGTCGCCATAGAAGACAGAATATTTTTTGAATAGTAAAATCACAGTCATAAACGGAAAAATCGAACAAAGTAATTAAATGTAAACAGGAAACAAGTGAAGTGATGGTCGTTTAAAAGTGCGGTCTCAGTCGGGAAATTAGATAAATAATAGCATAATAAAGATAGTTACCGTATTGTCCGGCGTATAAGACGACTTTTTAAACCAGGAAAATCTTCTCAAAAGTCGGGGGTCGTCTTATACGCCGGGTGCTGAAACTTCCGAGCCGGACTGGAGAATCTGCGGTCGCCGCATATGGTGGGGAGCTCAAAAACGGCAGCGGCCGCATCCCAGCCGTATGCGGCAACCGTATGAAAGCAGCAAGACGGCGCTGTACAAGTTCGGAAGTCCCGATGACGAGGTGAGGGGGCGCCCGGGGTATGGAAAAAAGAGATAGAGCGGGGACAGAATAAACAAGGCTGCAGTTAAGAAATACTATGATTTTAGTGAAATTCTAAAAAAATGCAGCATTAAAATAATGCACCAGAATAAACAAAGCTACATTTACTTGGAGACAGGAAGAGCTGACCAATCCAAGCAGGCGTTGTATACAACAACCAGCCAATCGCCGGTAAGGTACATCGCTTTTAAAGGAAAAGTTTAATCCACTTGCACTGTTTTATGTTTACATGTTTGATGACAAACAGCGTTAGCTTTATAAGTGACAGTTTTCCTGCTAAATATCTGCATGTCATAAGCATTTGAATTAAAATTACCATATTGAAATAAAATCTGATGTTTTTTTTAATTTTTATTTGGTGTGCGTTGGAAGAGGGGTAGTCTTATACGGCGAGTATATCCCAAACTCTATATTTTAATTGGAAAAATTGGGGGGTCGTCTTATACGCCGGACAATACGGTATTTAAAAGATCTACTGTAGCTTTTTGGTTATCCAGATTTACAAATACTTGATCAAAATCAGTAGGTTCAAGAATCATAAAAGGCATACTATTATCATTTACAAAATTTCACGAATTTCTCTTCTAAGAGAATCAAGCTGAGATCTTGGGATCTCTCATCAGCCAAGGCTACTCAGCCAGTGCAAGAACCAAAGGGTATACAAGGGGAAGAGAAATATATTCTTCAGATGACAAATATTGTATGTTATCAAAAAGAATCGATAATATGTATCAAAAATTAACAAACTTTACATTTATAAAATCTTCAGGTGCTTTTTTTTTTTTTTTTTTTTTTGAACAACTTCTAATAAAGTGTTATAGTGTCAGAGTGACGCCACTCGAAAGCGCAACCCAGAATCTTTACAAAACATGATTATTTTTTTCCCAATTCCTACCAATCAACCAATGCCAAATTCTCCTCCCCTACCCAATCAATATGAACCCCTCCTATCGAACAACGACTACGACACAACCGTCAAAACCATCGCATCCATTACAAAAGACAGTTCACAAACGACGTCAAAAACACAAGTAAAAATCAGACAACTGTGACACAAAATACTAAATAAAGTTGCATCTTTTTCGTTTTTGTTTTTAAATCTATTCATCTTTTGCAGATATTAAAAAAACTAACTACCAGTATCAAATATTCACTCAAGTAGAAATAAATAACACTAAAATAGAAATAGCCATACAAAAAAATGAAGTGAATCTTGCAATTCCTGAAGTAAATCTCCCTAGGAATTTTCTTTAAAGAATAAAAGCGTTTAACGTACCACCAAAATAACATAAAGATTAGAGAAATGACACAGAACATAAAATATCTGAACTTTCATCAGTGAGAGTCTGGGACTGCTGTTTCGTCCGTTCTGTGGACTCTTCAGCCAGACCCACTCACCAGATGAAATGCTCAGATAGTGCAAAAGGGATAAGGGGAAACCACTCCCGCACCCAACTGTGGCTTCCCTCCCAAAGAGACAAAAATTAAAAAACAAAGCAAACGACAAAATTTCAAATTGTGCCTGCGGATCCGTCAGAGGCAAAAGAATTTGAAAACAAGAAAACCAAGGTTGAATGCAACCTGGAATTAAATAAAAGAGTTTAACCAAAATAATATAAAGAATAAAGAGATGACACAGAAGATAAAAATATCTGACATTTCATCGGTGAGAGGCTGAGACGGCCGTTTCGTCCTTTTTGTGGACTCCTCAGCCAGACCTACTCACCAAATGAAATGTTCAGATCTTTTTCTGACGGATCTGCAGGCCACAATTTGAAATTTTGCCTTAATTGCTTTGTTTTTTCAAATTAATGGATTGGTTAAAAGGATTCATATTGATTGTTTAAAACCGAACAATGAATTTGATTTTGATAGAAATCCATTGATTCCATTCTAATGCTTGAATTATGATTTTTTTTTCATCTTCTCGCACTAATTTTTCGACAAGGACCCACTTGGAAGATATTTCAAATATACATTTAGATTATCTTTAGTCCTTAAATAGGCAAACCAAATTTCAAGAAGATCCATCTTTTTAAAAATGTTTTTTCCTTTTTGTTTCTGTGGGAAGAAAGCCACAGTCGGGTGCGAGGGTGATTTCCCTTATCACTGTTGCACTATGTGAGCATTTCATTTGGTGAGTAGTTCTAGCTGAGCAGTCCACAAAAAGGACGAAACGACCGTTCCAGACTCTTACTGATGAAATCTCAGATATTTTTATGTTGTGTGTCATTTCTTTATTCTTTATAATATGTTTGAAAATTCTGACATTTGGTTTACACAGTATTGTTTGCAATTATGAGAATTTTATTTATGTGCACTTTTAATTTTTTCACCAAACTACATGCAAGCACGTTCAGTTATTTTATTTACATTAATTGTTTTTTGGTTCTCTATCCTTGCTTAAATTCTTTTGAGGCCAGTGAATTATCATTGTTGTGTTGATTTTGTTTGGGATCATTTCGAGGAGCTAAAATAGTAACCTCATATTTATTAAGCACTTTGAGCTATCATCAAGGATAAATCTGACTGAAAAAAGCCTAGTAAGGCTGAAACAGCTGTCCCAGATTCCCAACATGACATCTCAGGGTGGGAGAACCTATTTATTTATGTATAATTTCTTTTTCACCAAATTTTGAGAATGTTGAAACTGAATATTTTTCCATTGAAATTTGTGACCTTTCGTACGTACTTCGATTCACTTATAAATTTGTTTCAAATTTAGCTAAATATATTTTTTTAAGTTGTTTGCCTATTTCCTTCTAAATCCCTAACGAAAGAAAATCTGAGACAAGTAATTGACTGTCAGGTTTAGTAATTTTGGTGACAGCAAAGAAAGAATTAGTTGCAGTGTCTCGTGAAATCACATCTCTATCGACAGAATCTCGATTCAATAAAGACAGCAAAGATGTAGTGTTATGTAATGATGGCAAGACTAATAGAAGATTATCTAATAAAGAAATAGTTCTCTAGTACTCTTCGTTCTTTCAAGGTATCCTTAAAGAGAAATCGATTGCAAATTGCGATCATTTCTTAGATAAGAAACCATAGAATGAGGTAAGATAAGATGTAGATTAGAGTTAAGTTAACTCTTGGGAACCCAAGATAAAGGAATTGAAGCCTTGACATTCCAAATTACTAAGAAAATCAAATTTTATGAAAATTGAAACAATAAAAAAAAAAGAAAGAAAATTTTTGCAAAATCTCTTTGTTTTTTTAGTATTTTAATAATGGAAATTATGAAGTTTAATTTGCACATTAGTAACTTATATTCTTATTATCTTTATTAACCAAATGCATATCCACAAATGATAAATTAATTGATTCATTAACTAATTGAAGTTAATGGATAAGTAAAAGAGCTTTTAAACAATTATATAAATCATTAAAACAACAAATTTATTTTTACTTTTACATGTTTATCACAATAGGGACATCAACTGTCATCAAATAAAACAAGGTAGGGATAGCAATTAGTAAACCAATAACAATGCTTCGCAACGGCTTCTGAAAGGCGCAATTGTTGCGATTATTGTGATTGTTGCGAATTATACATGTATTATACAATTGATTGTTGCGAATGCAAAAGGCGTAATTGTTGCAATTGTTGTGCTTTGCATTGTGGGATACTTGTCCACAGACATACGGACAAACCGGGATTATAAGGCTTCCTTTCAGAAGCCTAAAATCGCCAATTTATTGTCATTATTTGATAAAATTGATTAAAAATGAAAAGCTTTCCATCCGAATGATCTTATCTATAAAGAATGTTTATCGGTCCACATGCTTATACACTCCGCTCTAAAGTAAAGAAAGTAGGAAGCTGTTTGAAATGTTTAACTCAAAGAAGAATGTACATTTGGGAGTTGCTATTTAACCTTTCCATTTCCTCGATGAGTTAAGACTTACTTGGTTTCCAATTTTTTTGGAGTCGAGTTTTTCATGAAACTTCATTTCATTTTTCGAAAATTATCGAAACAAAATTATTGATAATATGATATCAGATGAAAAATAATGTTGCAATCCTTAATATTTAGGTGACACTATCCAAAATTGAATAGCCGTATGAAACCTATTTTTAAAACGCAAATATCAAGAAAAGGATATACCTCTATTCTGATTAAGTTTTGAGAACACCACAACAAGCCAAGAGCATATTATACCAATAGAGATAAACAAATGACCATAAATAGCCAGAAAGAGAAGGATTGAGATAGAAGTCAATTGACTGCTCAGCTATGCCTAGGTCTTACTCAAAGAGAATAACCTAATGCTAGAGAAAGTGCAATTAAGGAGAAGCCAAAGCAGAGCTAAACAAGAGTCGAATTAACAATTAAAAAAAAAACTGAACAGAATTAAATCATAACTCTAAAGACGCTCTATTTCTTCAATGTTGTTTTTATTCTGTTCCTCATTACAAACATTTCTCTTATTGAAATACCTCTCACTATTTTAGAAATTAGATATCAAACCACGGCACTTAGCTAAAGTTAGGATTCGCACCTT
>JAFIDM010009631.1:203377600-203415590 GCA_023159025.1 Thereuonema tuberculata
TGATATCTAACTTATAATTATTCCGGCACGTTAAACTTCTTTTATTTTAGAAATTGTTTTTGGAAGTTTGAAATTTGAAACTAGGTTTTCTGAATACTTGCCAGTCACTTCTGATAATCAAATTAACAATTATTTCTAAAACGATAAAATTTTAGAAATAATAAAGTTACATTTCTGTTAATCAAATTCTTAACTCTTTTTTTGCTAAAGTCTGTCCTCTGCACTGCCTAATTTTATTTCAACTTTTAACTTTCCTCTTTTAGGTTGGCTCTAGTAAACAGATCGATAATATCAGTAATAGATGATGCACTTACTCTTAAAAGAGGATCCACATACTCTAATTCAAAAAGCTTCGATGACATCGATTAATGAGATCTATTACTGACTGAAAATAGTTAAATATTAAAAGCTACTGCTAATAGTCACTTTGCTTCATTTAATACGATAAAAGGTTTTTTTTCTTCTGATGATGACCTTCCGACATTTTGAAGAAGCATTAGTTTATTTGCTTCAGTGAATTGAAGTTAACTAAATAAATAGGATTTGGAAGCAGATGCTATAAGGAATCAGTTCATCTCCACTTTCCATTGACCTTGAAATTTCCCAACCCACTGCACTTCTTTTTATTTACCCTCCATTTTAGTTATCTTACAAATCTTGGAAATTTCTCCAATCATCCGAGTCAAAGAAAAAGAGAAGACGAAAAATCAGACAATGCATTAACTTTGGTGTAATCTATAACTTCTGAACAATGGAAAACATTTTAATATTTATGTTTGACCTGATTAATAGATTTTGCCACATTTGATTTTTTTCTTTTAACTAAAAAGAAAATTACCTGCAATTTAAAAAAAAAAAAAAACTTAATTCATTTCTAATCTTCTAAAAGTATTCAATATAATAAAGAAGGTTCATTCCCACCTCGGCTCTTGATATAAAGTTATTACTGTTCTGTATGTCACCTTCGCTCAGGAGGTCAACGGTCAAAGATCTTAACAGGGAACTTGATAAAGGTAAAGATGCGAATAAAAATGTTTTTTAAATGAAAAAGTTATAGCTATAATGTAAAAGTCAGATATTCTCTCGGATTCCGTAACTTTTGAGGAATAGTCAATCTATTCCTCAAAAATCCTCAATCTAAATCAAAATCTGGAACTCAATGCGGATAAACATTATTATCTTCCCCCCCCCCCCAAAAAAAAAGAAATAAATAAATAAAAAGAAATTGGCTTCTACAGCACCCGAAGAACCTTACGTAGCTTTTAAGAATATCGTTCTGATTAGTCAAAAATTTTGTTTAAATTTGTTGAGTGACTTAAATATAATGAATATGCTATCACCTTTGTAAGTACTTCCACTGCTGTTTTGTGGGGATCATTAAGGATTCCCTTTCCTTTCCACAAGAAATGAGATTGAGAAAATCTCGTCTGAATGACGAATGCTGACCCCTAGTGATCTTGAGTCGAGGGAATGTGTTGGTTGCAGCGGCGCAAATGAAATCTTCTACGATTTCGGGTGAAAGTTAGATACCCTAATGGTCGTTAAACTGTTGTTGTTGAGCATTCGATGTACGGTTCTCCTTGAAACAGTCCTCGAGTAATTAGAGAAGAGTTGTAGATTTACTTGCTGTATGTTAATCTCCTTTGGCAAGGTAGTGGTGAGCAACGCTGGTCATCACTTGACCCTGATTCTGAAATTGTTGCAATAGGTTGGAGAACTCCTGTTGATTCAAGACTCTTGCCTTAGGGATCTCTTCCTGTCTTCTTAGATTCTTTTCAGGAAATCATGCAAACATCGGAGGCATTTTTTTCGTCGAAAGTATTGCTCTTTAAAAGATAAATAAATGTTATGCCCTTACGGACTTAAATTCTACCATTTTATTTGCACATTTGTGAGCTTATATTTGTCAACAATGAAGATTCAACAGCAGACATCATTTTATTATATTTTTTTTAGATGAATTTCTGTTCTTTTGGTTTTATTCTTTAACTTTTTCTTGAACATTTCATTTCATATAACAACTAAAATTTTTCGAGTTAATTTCAAGATTAGTGTTTTTCAAGTTTAGTAAAAAGCAGTTCCCGAAAGAACGTAAATCCTACTTTTCTTAAAATATTTGCCTTTAATTTTTTTTTTTGAAAAAGACGAAATTTTGAAATCGTGAAAATAACGAAAACAGAAAACCTACCGTAATTACAGTTAGACAATAATATCGGCTGAATACAAACCCTATATTTTTTATCTTTTTTCAAAAAAAAAAAAAAAAAAATGTTAAATTCCTTTACTTAAGTTTCCTAAATAGGATTAACTTTAATTACAGTAAAACCTCGTTAAGTCGTCACTCAAGGGACCAAACATTTTTGACGACTTAAGCGGAGTGACGACTTAGGCGGAGTGGGAATTTTTGAGAAAAAAAACCAACAAAAAACACTGAAATACAGTATTTTTCATGAATTGCTGTAGGGTTCGGTGAGAAAAACAGGATTTTCAGAAATCAATACATGCAAATGAATGAGTGAAAAATAATAATAAAAAAAAAAACACTTTTTATAGTTACCATTTTAACTTTAATCGTTTTAATTTTAATCGTTTTAAAAGAAAGGCAATGTCTGTCTTTGAAACATTCCAGCCAACCATTGCTGCCGCCGAAAATCTTCAATGTTCAACTCCTTAGCAATTTTCATGACTTTTTCTTTGAGAATCACGGCAGAAATCGGCACATTTTGCGATCTGGCATGTTTTAGCCATCGAACTAAAACCTCCTCGATCTCGTCAAACTTCGATTTCTCATTCTCTTTCTTTTGTCTTTGCAGTCAGCTTCTTCAATTACTTGTTTCGATGATAGAATATCGTTTAATGTAGTCCTGGGAATATGGTGTTCTTTGGCAAAAGCTGTTTTCAAAACAGTTGATTTTTCAAAAAGTCTTTTTCTTCTTTAAAAGATAACGAGGTAAGTTTTCGTTTCCCTGGCATATTAAAAACGTAATCGAACCACGAAATTGCAAGAGAAAAAATAGCCCTTCAGCGGATCTTACTCGCTATGAAATGAAGTTACACTCAGGAGCGGTCAAGAAAAACGTCTACACTCGACAGAGTTGCAGCGAGAAGTGTGCTTTGAATGATTAGCAGCGCGATTCCAAGAACCCAAATCCTCCGAAGGGGTAGGAATGAAATGAAGTGACAGACGTGGTCGAAAATTTCCCTTAAAGGCTTAGCTTTGTTAAAGTGAAGGGGCGGGGCTGAAAAGACAACACGATGGCATGCAAAATGGAGAAGAAAGATGCTTTTGGCCATTTTTGAGGGTGACGAGTTATCCGGAGTAGAATTAAATTTGGTGACAGGTAAAGGAGGGTTATTTTACATTATTGTGTATGAGACCTTGTCGGGACCAAAGGAAAACGACGACTTAAACGGAGTGACGACTTATCCGGGTGACGACTTAACGAGGTTTTACTGTATATTAATCCCAGCGCAAATTAATGGATTGGTTAAAAGGATTCATATTGATTGTTTAAAACTGAACAATGAATTTGATTTTGATAGAAATCCATTGATTCCATTCTAATGCTTGAATTATGATTTTTTTTCATCTTCTCGCGCTAATTTTTCGACAAGGACCCACTTGGAAGATATTTCAAATATACAGTTAGATTATCTCTAGTCCTTAAATAGGCAAACCAAATTTCAAGAAGATCCATCTTTTTAAATTAGTTCCAAAATTATTAGGTCAATATACACAGGCATGGACTGGCACGCCAGCCTAGGTTTCACTTCCTCTTTACAATAAGGAAAAAAATTAACTAATTTAAAGTAATAATCGAATAATAAAAACGGAGAAAGGGAGAAATTGAATTTGAGGACAGGTTTATGATTGAAATCGATATAAGGGGTTTCCAGCTCCTGTGATTATATGAGGGCCGATGGCAGGGCCGTCGCGTGGTTTATTGGCGCCCGGGGCAAGATTTCGTCAGGCCCCAACTCAATCCCATGTGCACCCACCCGACATTACACCTATCTGTAAGGATTCAAACACTTGATATTTGCGGCCCCCCCCCCCCCCCAAAAATCTACAACCAAAACAAAAAAAAAAAAACGGAATCTCCAATTCAACAAACAAACTTTTTTTATTTTTGCCGTTGCCGCGGCGCCCAGGGCGATCGCCCCGGTCGCCCCGGAAAATAAACGCGCCAGTCCAAGCCTGGATAAACACACACACACACACACACGTACACTCAGGACTGACCGATTTCTTCATAAGAAAGATATTATGAATTAGTTCTCAGGGAATGGAGATTGGGCTCGAGAATTAGTTAGGAAGAACGCTATATTACTATATCTCAAGTAGCACAAATTTTTTAAGAAATATTTTTAAAATATTCATATTCGCTTTCCTTCAAATTCTTATTTCTCTAAAAGTTTTATAAAAAATTGAGAATCACGAGATTCAAAAAAAATTCTCGAGGTTTTCGGGAATTTCTGCCAGACTTCAGATAATAATTCATTATTATAATTTACAAAGCTCTACTATTTAATTTGTAGGAAATAAATATATGTATACGATTTTCAGACGATCTTTTCGATTTCTGTATTCTATTTTGAAAATAAACGTTGCCTGTTCGATGTACATTTAAGGATAATGAAATAAAAGCTAAAACTTAGGATTTTCAGTTATTACGAAGTAACTCTGGTTTTAAAAAGGTTTAATGAACCCTGAGAAAAGACAGGGATTATTATCATTCTCGAAGTTTCCAGAAGTTTTATCTCTTATAGAAGATCCTGATTATCAAAGAAACAAATAGGCTGTTAGCGTTTCTTTGTTTTTGAAATATACTAATAACGAAAGCATTGGGTTCTTCATGCGTTATAAGCTTTCTTTATCATTAACATTTAGGTAAAATTTACCAAAAATTCAAATGGAGGAACAACATTGTATATACATTTCAAAATGATTTCTGTTGAAAACTGTTGTTCTGTAAGAAAAATTGAAGTGTTAAGTATCCATTTGATAACAATAATAGTTATTATTAGATAATCGACACAAAATAGTTTATTTCTTTGACTATTTACTTTTCTTGTAAACTTTTCCTCTGATGTTTATATACTATATTTTTCTTAGTTGAATTGTGTTCAAATAATCGATGAACCCATTATTCTCGGAGGAGTTCAAAAACCTGGATTGGATTTCTCTGAAAAGTGGGAGACAGAATAAAATGCATTCAGTAACAGTAATAAATTATTTTCCTCTGATTTCTCTTGATTTTAAAAGGAAAATAGAGTTCAACATATAAAAAGCTGTACTAAAAATGTAAATACTTCAACTATCTCACTTCCGATAAGTGTTTTTAATAATTATCGGAAATCGTATAACAAATAAAAAATATCGCTCACATTAAAAAATAACGGAAAACAAACTATTACCGTAAGCCAGGACGTTTCGATCTGCGGAAAACTGCAGGGTCATCTTCAGATGGAAATTCGCCAAAGAAAGAAAGCAAAGAAAGGAACATAAAGGAAACAACTGTTAGCAGAAGGAGACATAATTGGTCAAAAGTTAAAAGAGAAAGAGGATTGGTTCTATGTCGTATAACATGAAAGATGAAATAACGAACAAGAAAAATAAGAAAAAATTTTGTCAATTTTTTTTCTTTTTTTTTGCCCGACAATTTTAAGGAATCAAAATAAAATTTCATATTTTCTTTGGATATTTCCCGGACAAAAGAAAAGAAGAAAATGACAAAATCATCTCGGTTTAATGGCATTAATTTGTCTTTGTTTAGTTTTTTCTTGATCGCTATGAAAGGGCGCTGTCTTACATGTGCAAAAGAACCAATCCTCTTTTTCTGTTTTATCTTTTAACTAATCTTTGACCAATTATGCTTCTTTCCGCTAATAATCCTTCTGCTTTCCTTTATAATCCTTTCTGTAGGGGAGGTAATATGGACCACTTTTTTATTTTTGACAAAATCTTGAATTTCAAGTGGTTCTAATGTATGAAAATCGTCAGTAGCATTAGTATAAATATCGTGTGAGATAAATATCCTACCTCTAGGTGGCTAAAAGGAAAATCAGCGATAGAAATTAGAGCGGTTTCCGGATGATAGCAGCAGCTACTTGCACAAAAATTGCTGTTTCATATTACAACCCTGTTCCATATTACCACCTTCTCCCCTACTGTCTTTGCACTATTTGTTTGGCAGTTTTTCAACTGAAGACGATCTTGCTATTTTCCGCAGATCGAAACTTAATGGTAATATGTAATATATGATAATATGACTAATGGTAAAATGTTTTTTGTTTTTATTTTAAATGTGAGCAATATTTTTTTATTTGTTACTCGATTTTTTTTTATTTATTTATTCGTTAAAATCTTAATATTTAATAAAAATCACAAAGCAACTACTTTCGAGATATTTTGAGAATTTTCGAGATCAACAAAAAAATTACCGAATGCTCGAGAAAAAAAATATTTCCAGAAAATGAGAAATATCGAATTTCGAAAACTGGGAAATTCATGAACAATCTACAATGGCTGTAAAATAATAGAAAAGATGCACAGTAATTTAACGTGTATTCTTCGTATTACAAAGGGTTGTTTCAGCCACCACAAATTTATCAAAGGTTTTTTAAAAATAAAGTTATTTACAATAAAATTCACTACCGGTTTCCCGAGCTCATTAATTTCCTTTCTCCCAGTCTAATGCATTTTATTGAATATATGTCTACGCAACTTATTAGATCAGTAAAAATAAATAATTATTATTAACACATCCACTATTATTTAATTTGTTTTTTCCTCCCAGTTCAAAATATAGATCAACACAACTTATTCAAAGATCAGTAAAATATCGTTTTATAATTGGAACATCCATTTTGATCTCATTTTTTTTTTCTCACAACCGTTTCATATACGTCCACCCTCACTTTACTATGATTCAACCTTGATGACGATAGTCACAACGTAATAGGATTGGCTTAAGACATGATTCTGTTGGTGCTTAATGTTATGTTTGCTTATTTTATGAACAAGATACATGTGTATGTGACATCAGACGAAGTGGGCAAGATTAATGTGCTCGGGAAACCGATAGTGAATTTTGTAAATAACTTTATTTTTAACTTTTGACAAATGTAGGGTGGCTGAAAAAAGCCCTTTGTAAAAGAAAAAAATTCCCCTAATATGTTTTATTGCATAAAAATGGCTTTAATGGGCTAATTTCCTAGGAAAGTGAGGCTTATCAGATCACTCAGTCTATTTGTGTGTGTTATGTCGCTCTAATAATTTTTGAACCAGAGGACGAATCTTCATGAAACTTAGTATGCGCATTTAAGGACTAAAAACAACTTCTTTTTTTTTTTAACTATCCAAATGGGTCCCTATTGGATATTATTACGAGAAAGCGACAAAGAATCGCAAAGTTAAAGTTAATCCTTTTTCAACAACTGAAATAATGTGCCTTTCATTTTTTTTAATATTTTTTTAAAAAGAAAATACAAAATTTTAATTTTTCATGTTCGAACGTAGGTTTTTTCGTTTTTGTTATTTTCATGACTTTCAAAAAAAAAAAAAAATATTAAGAAAGAAATTTACGAAATAACATTGTAAGGAAAGTAGGCCTTAAGTTCTTGTTTGTTTATTAGCTTTCTCAGTTCTTATCTGTAGTTTGAATGTACAAATCTTCAATAAAGAATAAATTGCTTTCATGTTTCCACGATGAATACATTTCAATGTGTTCTGTTGATTGTAAGGAAGCTTCCATTGAAGAAAAAAATCCTGTTGTTTAAATAAAATCCAGTCAAGCCGTGCTGGCGTGGCCGTGCGGTTTAGCCGGCGGGCTGCCTTTGTGGCCGATGCGCCAGTACCCGGGTTCGAATCCCGGTGGTGGCATGGCTGTTTCTTTCTTCTTCTGTGTTTCGTCCGTTTCCCACCTGGGACTCACTCTCTCAGGGTTATCCTGGACGGGGTATAATTCTCGTCCCCCCCTTTCTTGAATTTCACTAGCCTCGCCCTGACGTTGTCAGGTTGAGCTGGTTCCGTGGTCCCTAGTTGGCCGAATTCGATAAAAGGAAGGAAAATCCAGTCACTTCCTTTAAAAAAAAATTGAATAGCATAGTTTTCATTTTTTCATTGAAGTTGTAAAAAAGAAGTCAAACGTCTGTAATATTAAAAAAAGATAATAAAGACATAATAATAACTTTTAACTTTAATTATAATATTTTCCAAGTATAATTTATGAGTCTTTCTTTTAAAACTTAGTTTAGGATTTCATTTATCCATTGTCTGTACAAAGTTTTATATTATGTTAAGTGTTCTTTTCAGTATTTATAAGCCTCTGTTCATACACTGCAAACATGAAAGACATTTGAGACAGCTAACTACGCAGAATTTTGTTAATGCTCAGGTTCAAATGTTAAGGTTCAAATTTGAAATACAGCTTCCAAAGAGGAAACGGTCTACAGAAGGCACATTTCTATTATTCGTATCTTCCTAATTCAAAGTTAATCAAGATATTGAAGAACTGTTGTACGCAAAGTTGTCAGTTAAAGTATACATTAAATAGTAATAAGCTTTTAATCAATCGTGCATTTTCATTGTGGATCAGTTAAAAGCCATTCATCTCGACATTTATATAACGGAAGTTAATAAAAAAAAAGATTTTAACTTAATAATTAATTGGTAGATTGCAGGAGTAGTTTATGGCGAAAAAATTAGTAATGTTGTATCCGAATTCAGTTACTTTTATTCTACTGAATAAACCCAGGCAGTCGATCCAAATATACAAAATTTGATTTTCTTTTATTGAATTTTAGGGCAATATTAAAAAAAAAAAATTAAAAGAATAAAAATTAAAGAATTATTCTTATTAAAATAAAGAATATTAGAGACAAACTGTATTTTTTTTAATGCATAGTAGCTATTTCGGTTTTATTTTCGGTTTTATTATCTCGTACAAATTATTTACCGTCAGCTTATATAATTGGATCTGGTAATCCATTGGTTCAGGCACTGGGCTGTAGATCGGGTTCAATTCCTTGCAGAGGTCAGGATTTTTTTCTGGGTGTTTCTCCTGCAGACGGGTGATAAGGTCACTCAGCTGTAGGTTAAAGGGGGGAGGGCATAGGACTGACCACCCAACTCCCAGCTTCATACCGATGGTTGAGAAAATTTCATCCTACCTCTTCAGCACACCATCCAAGGAGCCAAGAATGCCGGTAAAATGGGGTCATTTAACCTTTAACCTTTAGGTTAATAAGCATTAACCTAAGTATTATTTTAATTTACTCATGAAAATAAATATCTGTATTTATCGGATTGAGTTAAATTCACATACAGAACTAATCATGTATTTTTTTTTTTGTAAAAAACTCAAATATCTGCAATTTCAACAAGAAGTTCAATCTGAAATTGAATCTGTTCAATTATTTCGCAGCAGTTCGTGAAATTAAAGTTAATTTACTCTAATTGAAATGATTATTAAATCTTTTGAGAAATTCCTTATTACAATTGGCGCCTTTTTTTATTTCGGAATAGAAACGTAATGTTGCCTTTGAGAAATCAGCGGTAAGCGATAGAAAAACTTGGAAGATGCAGAAATAAGAGTAATATAGCAATCGCTGATCGAAAGTTTGTATTCAAAACTTTGCAATCAAAGATTGCAGAACTGACTAGTTTACTAACTAGTTTAGTTCTGTAAATGCTTTTCTTCATTTTTTAACATGTAAGAATTATATTATTATATTATTATTTATTATAAATTAAACTTAACGCGTGGGAATGAGTGTTAATCAAAAACCTGTTAATCTAATACGTAAAAAATTATAAATATAAAAAACGTATATAAAAAGCATTTTTTTTTTTTTTAAAAAGGCTTTTATTTAAAATGCACTAAAACGGAAGAAATAATTTTGTCTCCACAATCACAAGATTGTAAGATTTAATATCGCTAAAATAAAGGCGTGGGGCACTTAATACTACGGTAGTTCATTTATAATTATGCCATTGAAACCTGAAATTAGACATTTCCATATTAAATCTACGAGGGAGAGTCAACTGAAAACCTTAAATATTTTTTAAAAATTTAATTTGTTGAACAAAATTGGAACACAAGTGTATCATTTTTCGACGTAGTCTCCATGACGATCACCGCACTTCCTCCAACGCGTAGGAAGTGCACGGATTCCTCTGGGAAAAAAATCTTGTGGTCGTGTGCACAGCCACTCCTGCACCACCTGTTGTATATCTTCATCGGACCGAAATTTCTTTCCTCCCATCGCCCCTTTGAGTGGTCCAAACACGTGATAATCACTTGGGGCGAGGTCTAGTGAGTATGGTGGATGTGGAAGAGTCACAAAGTGAAGGCCATTTATGCTTGCAACTGTTGCACGGGCAGTATGCGGCCACGCATTGTCATGTTTAAAAAAGGTCACGATTAGTCAGACTCCACGTCGCTTTGATCTGATTGCAGGCCGAAGATAATGTTTAACATATTGGAATATGATGCACTAGTGATGAAGTCTCCCCTAGGCGTGTAGTGTTCCAAAATAACGCCTCGTTCATCCGAAAAGAGAGTCAGCATAACCTTTCCTGCAGATGGCTGCGTCCGGAATTTCTTGGGTTTCGGTGATGATGAATGGCGCCATTCCTTGCTTGCTCTCTTTGTTTCCAGTGTACCCAGGTTTCGTCCCTGTAACGATTCTCGCAAGGAAGCCATCACCTTCTGCTTCAAAGCGCTGCAAACGCGTCGCACTTTCAGTCCTTCAGTGAGCTGCCGTGGCATCCATCTTGCGGACACTTTTTGAAAATTGAGCACGTCATGAATGATGCAATGTGCTGAACCATGACTAATGTTCAGATTTGCGACTATCTCATCTATGGTTACACGGCGATTTTCGATCACACTGGCTTCAACAGCTGCAATAGACTCTGGTGTCACAACACGGTGTGCATGATCCGGGCGCGGAGCGTCTGCCACAGAAGTCACCCCATTCGTGAACTTCCACTCCACTCATACACTGGCTGCAGTGATAAACATGCATCACCATACTGGACCTTCATTCGCCAATGGACTTCAATAGGTTTCACACCTTCACTGCTCAGAAAACCTGTGACAGACCGCTGTTCTTCCTTGGTGCATGTCGCAAGCGGAGCCGCCATTTTGCACTGGTCATGTGGCAGCGTTTCGCCTCTCTCCAGTATTCTGCCACCGGTCGGGCATTCTTGAAAGATTTGGTAACACTCCTGCCAACTTATAGAACGATGACGCGAATTTTCGATTTTTGATTACATTTTTAAGGTTTTCATTTGACTCATCCTTGTATTTCCATTTGGTAAGTTTGCAACTTCATGCTGATGTAATGTCTATTGAGGGGAATTGTATATGTAAGTAGTAATTTTCAGTCATATATTGCATTATTAGGAGCATTCCACGCTTTTATTTTAGCGATATTAAATCGTGTAATCTTGTGATTCTGGAGACAAAATTATATCTTCTTTTTAGTGCATTATAAATAAAAGCCTTTTTTAAAAAATCTGTTTTTATATATAATTTATTTTCTACTTTTTAGTATCTATTTTGTAATCGAAGAAGAAACTCATTTGACTAAAAATCTTATTTTTAAAACATATAAGTATTCACTTATTGAACTACATTTTCTCATAATTTGCAGATTCGCATATAAATATCTTCTCTGTATTGTTCCAATTTTAGAATATGTACTGCCGAAGCAATGCATTATTAAAACCAACTCTCTTTGTGTAAATACCACGTTAGCGAATTCACCGACGACCCAATGGTATCTCATTGCGATAATTTGAACGCCATCACTACATTTTATATACAAATTCATACTTAAGAATATAATTAATTGTATTATTGCTTGGGCATTTCTTAGGCCCTACGTGATTCATCCAAAAATGTGCAGAGTTTTATTCAAAAATGGAAAACTAACAGTCAAATCTTAGAAAGTTTTCCAGAAAAACAAGTAGCTTATCTAAAACTTTAAATGATTAATTCCTGCATAACAAAACAACGTATCTGCAATATTTTTGCATCCAAGTGCATTGGCACCTAAATGAGTGTGTGTACCAATTTGCAGCTCTGTAGCTCATTGCAATGTGGGTAAAATATCGATTACAAACTTTTGACCATTGTGATCCCTAGAGAGAGCAAGTTAAATAAAAGCTTTTAATAAAAATTACACTTAGAATAAAAATACTGAAAAATATGTATACGATCAAGTGTAAAAACAATAATTGTTTCTATATAGGCGAGAGTGGCCAATCTTTAAATAAACGCATTTATCAGCACGAGTAAGCTTATTCAAATTTTAATAAGACTCTTCTCTAATTTCTGCCCATGCCATCAATTTAGCACACAGCCCCATCTTCCATGATACCAACATTTTAAAGATTTATAGCAACGACTTTAAACGTAAATGAATTGAAAGTTTTTGGATATATTTTTCCAGCTCTTAAAATAAGCAAATATCCAACCAAAATTTTATTTTGATTCTTTAAAATTGCCGGACAAAAGAACAGAAATAAAAAAAAAAAGATCGTCTCCACCTTATGGTATCAATTTCTTTTATTTTTACTTAGTTTTTTTTATCGCTATAGAGGGTGCTGTCTTACTTTATTTGTTGTCTGACTAAGAACCGATCCTCCTCTTCTTTTTTTTTATTTTTTGGTCGATCTTTGACCAATTGTGCCTCCTTCCTTTGATTTAGTTTCCTTTATTATCCTTTCTTTGCTTTCTTTGTTTGGCAGTTTTTCAGCTGAAGATGACTTTGAAGTTTTCCGCTGGTCGAAACGTCCTTTTTTTAATGGTAATAGGTTTTTTGTTTTGAAAATGTGTGCGTTATTTTTTAAATATTAGTGCAGTTTTTTACATTATTTATTATTATTTTCTTAATTATACTTTTTTCGAAATGTAATTTTTGGTCTTTCATTTTGAAGGTTACTTTGGGCCTTCATTTATCCACTGCATCTATAAAGTTTTACATTATGTTAAGTATTCTTTTCATTATTTATAAGTCTATGTTGCTGTCTGATACACTACAAACGTGAAAGACATTTGTGACAGCTAATTTATTATTGAGTCTTGCCCTATATTTAATATGCACGATTTGGCCTTATTAAGTTTTCTTTCGTTTTATTAAATATGGCGAATATAAGAATAGACAGAATATTCCGATAGAATCCATAAACATGATTTGCTTCGATGCGCTGTGTAAGCACTTTTACCCTTTACGTCAATCTTTATTTACTGCTTTTTCCTTGACTCTCTCAAAGGTTTGGTCTTTTCGATTGGCATATCCGATCAAAATCTTTCTCTTTTAAAAGAGGCACAAGTCGAAAAAAAATATAAAAAGTGCCTAGGAAAAAAAAAAAGCTTTCATCTGACAATGATAGTTCTGTTTTTAAATATTGCTTCATATCATTTCATCCTTTAATTGGATCACATTCTTTCTATAAACACTTAAGATAATAAATTTAAATATAGTTTTGTGGTTTTATATAATTTAAAACAGTTAAATTGAGATGTAACATCTGCTAATAACCCGGAGTTGAATTGGAAAATTACGGAATGTCCATCAGTCATTGTACGTCTGCGAAAATGAAGGAGTTCTCTGTATAATTTCATTATTATCCAACAAAGCATTTCAATTTACATATTAGGACTCCATATTGAAAATCTTAAAGTAAATATTTGAAAATGTATTTAAGCACTAAATTGTTCTTATTATTTTAGTTGAGAAAGCTATTGTATAATGTAGCGAAACCGGTCCTTTTAATGTGAAATGTATGTTTTTTAATCTTTTAGTTCAGTGTGTCATTGTCTTTATTTTTTCAAGTTATAATTTGCACACGTTAAAATTGAGTTCTTATAAATATTTGCTATTTGATTTTATCGGAATTGTAAAAAACCAGTAGTTACGGAATTTTAATAAGTCAGAGACAGAAAGATAACCATTCAAATTATCCATAAGATTTTCAACAACCAGTTTGATACTTGCAGCTTTAAGTAGGAAATAAAATCTTTTTCGTCAACACGAAATACTTTAAAATTCTTAAGAGGATCTGAACAACATAAATGGAACTTCCATAATTGTTAGTTTGTCATGCAGTTACTCCTGAACTAATTTATATTCAAATTTGCTTTCATCTAACTTTTTAGCGGCGTTTAATTTTTCAGTAAGTTTTAGATCCTAAATGACTATTTAGTTTAATGAAATATTTATTCAAAATCTAATTCAAAATCATAATTTGATCCTGAAAAGTAAAATTTTGATTTAAAACTAAGCCTGTTAAATTAATAGTAAACTGATTAATTAATTAATTTATTTCTTTATTGCCGTAAGTTCAAATCTAAAATGGATTAAATTCTAGCTAATCTGCATTAATATTAAAAAAGCAATTTTGAAATCGTTCTAGTTTGTCCTTTCTGAGTGCGAATGATGTTCAATTAAATGAGTTTAACGTCTAAAATAAATCAAGTCAGAATCACGGAATTTTCCAAACTTCTCGATTTTTATTTCTTTTTTTTTTTTCTGTTTTTCAGAAAAGGTTTAGCTACACTTTAAATTTTGATTTCGACATTCATAAATATCTAATTTTTAGCACATACACTGGGACATTTACCATAATTTTTATCAATTTTTTTCGTAACAGCAATCTACATCCAAGGCAGAACGTTGCTAAATTGATCAAAATAACTTAATGCATATTCTAAAATTGACAGAATAAGTTCCGTTTTTTAAGGATTTGGATGTTTATAAACTTTGGCTACCGGGTTTCTTTATCGCTGGCATGCGAGTGTCGGAATGACCCCAAGGCAAAACGTGTAGTGGAACTTATTTAACTTTATTAAATTTTTAGAGTATCTTTCTTCTAAGCTTTCAGCTATTTTTAACATTTTCAAGATCAAAAATAAGCATTTCAGGGCTTATCATGCAAAAAAAAAATTCTTAATTTAAAAAAAGGACCTTGCTCATGATGGAGGCCATGTGCCTTTGAAACCGTCCAAGGACCTTTTTTAAATTCGTATTGTATATATTTTATTATTTTTATCAAGATTTTAAATATAACATTTTTAATTGTACATTTGTGTGTTTATAAGTATTTCTTTATTTCAAAAAAAGGAAAAGAAAAAATATCCAAAAAAGCAATAAAGTAAATTTTTGTACAAGTTTAACCTTTCTTAGAAAGTAAAACATGTTTGTATAAATAAGCAGATTATAAAAAAAATAAAAAAAAATAAATAAAAAATATACAGTGAAGTCTCACTTATACGAAACATTCAATTATACGAAGAATTTCTCATTTCCCGGCGAAACCCCCGTAAGTCCTATATGTAATTCACTTACATGAGATATACGAATAATTTTTTGTTCACCCTCATATTCGTATAAGTGAGACTTCACTGTATATACATATACAGCAATGGATTCACATCTTACTAGTTAATGTAAGTCCATTGTGGTTCTGTCTCAGCCGAACGGTCTAGGCGGTGGCCTTCGCTAATATATATGAATCTGGGTTCGAATCCCGAGTCGGCATGGATGTTCCGTTTCTTTCCAATGTTTATTTTCTTCTCTTTCTCTCCTTCAGGCTATTTGTATGGCCATTGTTCTTTAATAGTACAATAGGCCTAAAGGCCTCAGTACGAGTGATGTTTAACCATAAACCTTCAAATAAAAAAATAAAAAGACGTTTGTGCTTTAGGTTTTTTTTTTTTTTTTAACCAACTATGTAAGTAAATCTCAATGAAATGCTATTGTATTTTTTTTATTTATTTAAAAACCTAGTATTTATTGAAATGCATTTTATATTGTTCTCTAATATATATTTTTTAAAAAAAGGTTAAACTATTTCTATCTTTAAGTCCGGAATTAACTTTGAATTTAGAAAGCAATTTCCTAATTATTTTCTATCGTTGTTTAAGGCAATTACTTAACGTTGGAAACCTTTTAAAATTTCTCAAAACAAAATTATTATTAAGATATTAAAAGAAAGATAATTCAAAACGTAAATAGTCTTAGCAATTCAGCTGCTTATTTAATGCCTGAACAGTTTTAATCAAACCCTTGTTTTAAATAATTTCGTTCGGTTTGAGGATGAATGGTTTCTGCATGAAATAGGTTTTCCAAGCTTCCAGAACTAATAAGCTTTAAGATGAACAGTATCTTAAAAGGGGTCACATAAAGGTTATTCTGTAGCAACCCCCCCCCCCCATCCAAAATAAAAAGTAAAGTAAGAAGAAAGGTTTCACTAGTTTATAATAGTTAAAGTTTTAGCCTATTTTAAAAACTGAAAACTGAAGCAGAACCGTTAAATTGTTTACTTACCTTACGAAATTTATACTGAACTCATATTTTACCAAATAATTATCATTTAAAACAAATTTTATTTCTTTAAAATAAATTGCTACATAAAATGTACATTAGCAATCTACCTACAAATCTATCGATGTATGTTTAATTTTTGTAATCCAAAAACCGTCTTAAGCACGATCTAATTTAAGTAAAAATCACGGAGATGTTTCAGAAGCTGTATCTCTTCAATTGTTTATTTCTCTTATACTCGTAGAAAAAATTTGTCTCCCTTTTTTTCCTTCTTTTTTTTTTATCCAGCCTCAATGCGTTATAATCTTAAGTTCGTATCCCTTTCATCTCTCTCTCTCTCCTCCTCCTCCCTCACTACTCCTTCTTTTTCTTTTTTTTTTTGAAACTTTGCCAGCAGCACTAACTAGATCTCTATGTCATGAAGTCGTAGACGCTTTCAGAAGCAGCTTCTTTTCAAAAGTTGACATCCTATGTCTATCTCCAGTCTTACATGATTCAAATTTTATCTTATTCAGATAAGGCATAATGTTGGCAAAAGGCGTAAGCTCATATTATCTATAAAAATCTTTGGTTGATTAGAATCATTTGTAAATCTTAACATTATCTCTTTTTTAAGAGTAATTCTATTTTTAGTTTTACTCCTTTTTCTTTTCCATTTGGGCCACTGGTAGTTCATTGCCCATCACTGTTCTCTGTATATTTCTCATTAATTTTGATGTTAATGAATATTCAAGCCTGACATTCCAACGATAATTAAAAGTGTTAATTTATTTAAAGTGAAACAATTAAAACAAATGTATAGCTATTCATCGCCTTGGTGGAATTGTTTTAATTTTTTAATATTAATTGACTATTTTTAAATGAAATATCGAAGTCTAACACTTTCAACTTTTAAAGCACACTTCTTAAATATCGATAATTTCAGTCAAGTACAGGGATACGTTACTTCAAAATCAAAAATTCCATAGTAAAATTGATTTAATCTCTGGGAATTTTTTACGAAATACATCTTCCTTGAGTGTATTTTAATACACTAGCTAATAATCTCCGGAAAGCGTGACACAGCATTACTAGAATATAACTTATGAAAAATATAATAGGATATTAAATAATAATACCATATATTATTTCTTAAATATTTACTCTTAAGTAAATACATTTGTTTTTCATAGTAATTGTAAAGCCCCTTTATTACTGTTGATTCGCAAATGTGATATTTTGATGAATTTAATTTTATTGTTTAAAATTCATATGTGAAATTACCACGTTTAATTGCAAAGTGCTAGACTCAATAGATAAGTAAATAAGCCACTTGTTCCATTACTTGTGCCATGGTCCAATTATTACAATAAAAAACTAACCAAACTTCTTTGGATTTTAAAGGTTTACAATTCGGAAATAATGAAAAGCAAGCAAAAGATAATCTTAGGAAGCAATCGAACGTGACTGCGAGGGAAGCTTAGGAGGCTCTCAAAGTAAAAACATCTTTCTTCGATGGGATGAATGTCATTCTAAAGTAGTCATTAAAACACGACTTCCAAGTAATTATTTTCTATAATAACATTTAAAAACAAAATAAATTTTTATATTAAAAGTCGATAACGCTTCAGTGGATATAATCACATTTCAAATTTAAGTAACAAAGTAATTTAATTATTAAAACAATTCTTTCTATTAAGAATTCCATCCGATTTCCAATGTTTATTTCTCTCTAGTGAAATGTCGGATGCTTTTTTTAATTAATTAAAATTAACGAACAAGACGGAAATTCAATTTGGTCTCTCAGAAACATTATTTTGCAAAATTCTTTTTTTTTTTTTTTTCTGTTATTATTTTGACATTTTACTTTATTCCCAGAGATTTTTATTAAGTGATAGCGAGTTCTTTAATTAAAAGTTTTTTTAATATCTACAGAATATACTGTGATGAGATACCGTTTCAAAAATAATCGAAACGGTTCGTCTGCTGATGTAAAAAAATCATCCGAAAAATGAATTATAAAAAAAACTTAATTGTCTTCTGCAAAAAACTGAAGAAAATCGAATACAATTAAACAAAGCAATAGATTTGAAAATTAAAAAAAAAAAATATTATTCTTGTTTTCAATTAATGACATTTTCCTTCTAAAATAATTTGCATAATAAATCTTATGAAGCTTTTTCCTAATAATAATTATCATTAACGTTTGAAATGAATATTTTTATAAATATTTGCTCTGTTTCTATTTTATTAATATAAAAATCATCAAAACCTTATCTATTGAAATTCTAAGAAACTATTTAATACCATTCGTACAATTAATTAACAACTGATAACTAATCAATTGTTTAGATAATCAGAAATGTATTTATTTCAGACAAATTTGATTAAACTATTGAGAAATGTTTACGCTTCAACGGATTACATTATACAGATATACATTTGTAATTGCTATTTACGCCGATTACAACAAATGAATGACCTCACAGTTGATTCACTTAATGTTAATCAAATTGATTTCATTCATTTGGATAATTTGAGTAGAAAGTTTTTAATTATCAAATATTTCATGGTTTTTATGGCTTTCGTTGAAGTTATCAAATTTCTTGCAATGAAATACAAAAGCTGAGTTCTAGGAATTGAAGGATTTACTGAGTGAAAAACTTTTGTTCTTTATTCGTTTTATAAAAATTTTACGAATTTTTTATGTGATTTCAATCATCAATTTCGACTCTGGAGCAGCAAGTTCTTAACGAAATTTCCGAATCTTTTGAGTATTCTATGAAATAAATAAATTAATTATTGCATATTACAGAAAGGTTTTATATTGTAACGATTTATTCTGTCTTAAGAAAGCGATAATTTATCAAAATTTTTCGGTCTTCCATTTCTTTTTCTTTTACAGAAAGTGCCTGCAGTTTGCATCCACCTACGAGATGAGGGAATTATCGTTTCAGTGTGTTTCATGGTTTTCTGAAGTTTTTTTGTGATTTCATATCTCTGAATTAAGACTTAAACTAAATCATTATAGTATTTTTTTTTTCCAATTTTAAAATGAGATTGTTTAACAAGTTCTACAACGTGGAATCATTAATCCAATTAATGCAAACCATTAATGTGGAATCTTAGTAATTCTAATGTGAGTTTATTACGTGCTACATTTGCGCCATCATTGTTTCCAGCGTTTTTTTTTTGTTTGTTTTTTTAGCAAAGTAAGAAGAGTAAAAAAACAAAAAACCTTAAGAATATTCAAGTTTATTCTTGGTCAAAATAGTTTAGTTGTAAATATATATATAATGTTAAATTAAATCAAAATACTACTTGTAAAGATATTCATATAGCACTTTGGTATAATTTAACATTGAAGGTATTTGTAGGGAAATCTTATTGCTTTGGGAATAGTATTTAGAATTTCAAAATTCCGAATGCATTTTCCTTCCAAGATCTTGTTGTTCTACAGTAAGCTCGATGTGATTACGTTGTTTTAAACGCTAGTGATTTGTATGGGACTGTAAATGTGTAGAGGATAGTTGTTGTGTCTTAATAGAAATAATTATCACTGCAATGAATTAAGTTTTGTTCTTTTTGTCCTTATCTTATTGAGTAACTTAATGTATTAAGAGCTGAGAGATTCACACTTACTGAAAAGAAATCTTCTCTAATGCTGTTCTCCTTGCAGTAACTTTTTTTTCCTGAGATCACTTAAATGATAATCAGCTTAATTTCGATGTGCTTCTGAACGTCCTTCGAAATGACTGTCCTCCTATGTATCATTATTTAATCTTTCCAACAATGGGTTTGATATGATGTAACGGTTTCTTTCTTCATTCCAACTAAGCTGAAATCAATGAAGCTGCAGCGCTTTCACTCATATATTACTGTTCTTTACTGAGAAAAGCACACGAATAACAACTTGAAATGATTAAGGGAGAAACTGATGATCATACCGTTCGAAAAGAAGAACAGTAAAAGTTGTTGTGAAAACAACTTCTTGGCACTGTAGTTTACCCAGAGCTCTTTCTTTCATCTTTTACAAGAAGCGTCATTAGGGTTTATTTATTTGATTGTTGTGTCCTAGAACGATTGATTTAGGATTTGACTTTCCTTCTTTAAAAGTTCTTTTGGTAACAGAATAATGGAATCAATGGATTGAATAGACAAAGGAGTTGAGTTCAAGGAGGACTCTACTGAGTCATTCGAAGTTATTTTCCTAGGAAACTTAGACTTATCAAATCAATCCGTCTGGTTCCGCTTGTGGGTGTGTATTTGTGTCTTTCTCTCATACCTTTTGAAGCGCTGAATGCATCTTCTTGAAACTTGGTAGGCATATTTAAAGATGGGACACGCTCTAATTTTGTCCTTGTCGAGAAAGTTACTGTTTAGTACTAGAAGGCGGCAAAAAATGCCCATAGAACGCATTAGAACCGATAGAATAGATTCCTATGGATGCATGTATAAAACGATAAATATTAATGCTTTTTGGTAATCCCCTAATTTGCGCATGGTTTTTCTATGTTTAAAATTAATTGGATTTAAGCAACTTAAATACATGAGGCTTACTTAGGTTTTTTTTTCCCAGAAAAGTGAAAATTTTGTGCTGTTTGTATTCATCAGATATTATAATTTAAAAATAAGTTTAGGCTTTTGAGTTTTCATCGTTTTCACAACTTAAATATTAATAATAATAATAATAATAATAATAAACACAGACGGACTATAAGACGCGGCATAATGCAGTTGCAAAGATGATTCACTGGAACATCTGCAAAAATTATCACATTGCAACAACAAACAACTGGTGGGAACATACAGTAAACAATGTGATTGAAAATGATATCGTGAAAATACTGTGGGATTTCAGAATTCAAACAGATAAGGTCTTAGCACACAATACGCCAGATTTGACAGTGATAGAAAAGAAACAGATATGGCTAATTGATATAGCCATACCTGGTGATAGTAGAGTGGAAGAAAAAGAACTGGAAAAAATCACACGGTATCAAGACCTAAAAATCGAGGTTCAACGATTATGGCACAAGCCGGCAGTGGTGGTTCCAGTGGTTATCGGCACACTGGGTGCTATACCAAAAAACCTTGGTAAGCACTTACAAGATCTAAATATTGACAAAATCTCCATCGGTCAACTCCAAAAAGCCGCACTGCTTGGATCAGCACATATTTTGCGCCGATACATTACGACATCCTAGATTCTTGGGAAGAATTCGATGCGTTTGAAGGCCAACACCAGCTAAAGAACTGGCAGCTGTGATACACATTGTTTTGTAGTGTCATAATAATAATAATAATAAGAAGAAGAACTGGCAGCTGTGATACACATTGTTTTGTAGTGTCCTGTATAATAATAATAATAAATATTTTAAGGAATGTAGGTGTTAAGTTCTTTCAGGAACTTGCTGTTTCTTAGTCAAGTTATCGCGGACATAAGAACCGAAATGAACCATCAAAAATTATGATTTTTGTGGCTTCTGTTGATTGAACTGGAAGGAAAGCGCCCTTGTTGCACGGAAATTGGTTCCCAGGTCAATATCAAAGTTTGATCAACAGTAATAATTGAACAGAAGAAGCCTTCAGGTTAATAAACAATAATTTCAGAGCCTGATTGCTAGGAAATATCAGCTGATAGCTCTATTAAACTTTAAAACTAGAATCTTTTAAATTATATAAACCAACTAAGTGAATAAAAAAATTAAAAAATCTTGTATTAAATTATTTTGGTTCGTTTGTTTTTTTCTTTGCTTTCTCTTATTTTTTATTTATTCAAAATTGATTTAACATCATCTTTCAGTAGCCTATAGAATTAAAATATAAAAAATTTAAAGGTATAATCAATATCCTTACAGGAAATTGTACTGTAAATTTTTGATTGATCATTGTTTTTGGATTCGCAAAGTTGAATCTAATATATATTTTAGAAACTTTGCTGACTTCATTTTACGATAACTTACATTTCCAAGTCATGGAACTACGATGATCATAAAACTTTTTACGCGATGTTAGCTTTGTCGTAACAAGATCGGATCAATCCGTTGTTTGGGATACAAATTACGGTCGCATGTTTGTCGGAGAAAAGCAGTTATTTTTTATTTTCTGTAGAGCGTGTCTAGTAGCTAGTAGTTGAACTCTGTTAGTAGTTTTCCTTCATAAAAGAAATAAAAGTAACGAGAATATTAGAGACCAATCCAAGTGGAGGCCTTATGAATTTTTTATTTATTTTTATTTTTGATAATATAATCTTTGCATTAAGAAATCGGATCATATCTCCTAATATTATGTAAATATTAACACATTAAAAACAAATAGATGAAGAAACACACATACAGGAAAGAAGAAAGTTTTCACTCCATTATAAAACTTCTTTTTTGCTTTTTTGTTTAATGTTTGCTTTAAAAACAAAAAAGTTAATAAATGAACAACTACAAATTTTAAAAATTGCAGGAATGTTCAAATGTGAAATATTGTTTTCCATGTTGTAATAGTTTTATAGAAAGGAAAAGACGGTAAGCATAAGCTGAGGATGTTTTTCCTGTCTTCTATCAGATTACTGTAATTGTCTGATTCCGGTCGTGCATTTCATCCTCATTAGAAAAGAAAACGAATGCATTAGCAATTGGAACCAAATTCTGAAGTCAATTCAAAACCCAGTCGTTTCCTCGTGTTTCCTGATTGGCTGCTAGCGATGACGTCATTCCGCAAAGGTCAATCTCATATTGACCTCTTCACACTTGTCTCAGCAGCCAATGAGTGACGACGAGGTTCTCAAACCCTGCCAAGAAATTATTTGGAGTACTTATCTTATCTGGTCGAGTTCTATACAAATGACAGATTTCCGATCTGGGTTTATTGAGAGCTGTCTCGCGGCATCGATGATACAAATGCAGCCACTCAAGGATAAGGTTGGAATCCAATAATCATCTTCTCTTCTATCATTGATTTCTCGTTACTTAATTTACTGCTTATTTGTTTATTTTTACTTTTTTTTATGCCTTTTAAGTCATGAACTTTTATTTTTTGTTTGTTTTTATTTTGCTCTTTATTTGCCTAAGAACTAAAACGAAAAGAATTTTATCATTATTAAATTCTTATTTAAGTAATAACTTTTTCTTATGTTTTTCTTCTTGTATGTAAGTTGGTTCTGCAGTCCTAAAAGAAAACAAAACAAACATATTTTTTTTTGTCCTTAAAAAGAGAAAAAATGAATGTAAACAAGCATTTTATGCAGTTTATTTACATTCCAGTCTCATCTTTCCTCATCTTTATTAGATTTCTTTTAGTGTGGAGCTATTCCTTTCAGTAGATATTAAATTTAGATTTAATTCAAATTTTTGTGCTACGTAGTAACGAGAATGAAACACGATTTTTTAATTTTTTTTTTCTTCCCCAACTGTTGATTTGAAAATAATTATAAAATCTTATTTTCAAGTTTCGTTAAGCGAAAATTAAATGCTTTATAAAAAAGAAAAAAAAAAAAAATACTTCCTAGCTTTTAATTCAATTTGTCCTACATTATTTTATTTTTACCTACAAACTTTTATCCCGCTCTGTATTAGTCCTGTCTGCTTTAGACATCTGCTTTTAACCCATGATGGATATATTCCCGCATCTTTATAATTCCACCATGCAATGACCTTCTTTATAAAGGACGTACATTACAATTCATGAAAAAACCGTCTGACTTCAGTTAAAGAAGACGGATAGTGGTTTTTAGTGCTTCATTCCTCATCTTTCACTCTCTTTTAAACTGAAAGCTAAAGCTGCTCTTTTGTCTTTTTCATACGGCGCTTCAATAAGAGTCTTTAAAGTTTTGCTTCCCTTTGAAAAAGAAAAAAAAATCTTTATTATTATTATTCATTTACGTCGAAAAGTTCAATATGCAATAACTAATTGCAAAAACTAAAAATCGATAAGAATGATAAACAGTAATATTTCTCTTGTTTTTATCTCATCGTTTTAATTACGTTTGTTTTGTTTTTGTTTTTTTAGTTTTTTTTTCCTGCATTATAATTTTGGTAATTGCATGTTTTTCAATTTTCCTGTTGTTTATTCAAATATTTATGTATAAATAAATTTATGTTTTCTTTATTATACTGTAACTTTGAGTCATTTAAATTCATCTCTTCTTCTGAATAGCATTTTACAGAGAGTAAGAAAAGTAAATTCACTTTTCAATTACTTTTACGTAAAGTTTTGCTGCAGTTGCACAACTTGAAGATTATCATAGCGAACGTTTAGAATATAAACGACCAACCACAGTTAAAGGAACAGGTGGTCTGTTAAAGGACTTTTTTCTTTCCCAACTGCTGCTGTTTGCACAAGTGTTTTCAAATCCAGATACAGTCAAAGTTAAACTGAATTTGTCATTACTGTACACCTTTAAATTTGAGACTAGATTCTCATGAAAAAAATAATTAATCGAAATGAAATATTTCTTTTTCTTATTTCTTTTCTCAGTGATAAGCAAATGATCTACGAAAAAGAAATTCCTTTACTGGTTAGATTCAGATTAAAAATATTAATAAACCTAACAATGGCAAATTAATTGTTAAACAAAGTTTATCGTTTTAATGTTATCGTTGTCATTATTTTGGGTCCGGTAAACTTTCATATTTGATAAAATTTTCATTGGCGGGAAAAAAAAAACAAACCTTCTTTCATTGGAAAACAACAGTCTTGTAGCTTATTTTAACTTACTTTTTAAGTATATCTTCCTTGCTTTCCATTTACTGTTGGTTCAGATTCGTATTAAAATTACTTACGTAATTCAGAGATTAAAAGTAATTGGATAATTTCCTTCACAACGGTTTATCAAGCATTATTGGGTTTTGGATAAACTCCTGCGTAAAGCTTATTAATTTTGAAGTTATTGGTTGTTTTGAAATAGAATGAACAAAAATGGAGTATTTGGAACCTATGGATTGGATTGTTTGGATCAATAAAAATACTTTCACATTAATGTCGTTTCTAGGGTTCTCGTAAATGGAGATCGGTGTAGTTCGATTTGATTGAAATTTATTAATAATTTGTAGAATGCGCCCATCACATTTAGTACTCCCACTCTAAAGCTAAGTACTGTGATTACTGAACTGCAATTCAGTATTTATGTACATCCACGTGACGTTCACTATAAATATTTTAATTCTCAGATCATTTCAACCCTTTCCTCTAAAATCGTTCAGGTCTTAAAATCGCTAAAGAAAATGAAGTTGAATAATCTAATTACATTATTTCTTTATAGATTTCCATTCTTGTATTTCTCAAAAGACTTATTCAAGGCTTTCTACCACTGAATACTTCATAATTTTCAAGTATTCCCATCGTTTCTAAAAATAAGATCGGTTTAATGAAATCTTTGTTTGATCTTGTACAAAATGAAAGATTTGTGTTTTAGTTTTGGAATGAGACAAGCGACCTACATTTTAAGAGAGGATATATTCGTTACACCAGCTGATAATCATTCCGAAGTGAATAAATAATCCTTGTTCACTCAAATTTGTATAATTTCTTTGTAAATAAAAATAGCATTTTCCTTTTTTTAATATCGATACTTCAGTTCATCCGATAATTATGACTCACTCCTTTATTTCTCATAAGGTCTTCGGCGCATCTTTATCAGAAATCTTTGAAATAGTTCAATTCTTTAAAGCTAAGATGTATCGTAAGTATAGAAAGATAAATTAGGGGTCGTCCATTAATTACGTGAGGTCAAAAGGGGTAGGGAGGGGTCAACGAAAATCTCACGTCAACTTTTTCATTCATAGATTACAACATTTTGTAATATTGACTTTTTGAACTTTTTTGATTTTTTGACTTTTTGAAATCTCACTTGATGGAGGGGGGGGGTCCCAGGGGTCCCACCATATCTCAAATATCTCACCAAATTTCACCAAGGGGGATGGGGGGTCCAAATTTTTTAAAAAACACTTCACGTAATTAATGGACGGCCCCTTACAAAGGATTACGTAATTGTTATGAAAAGTAGATGAAAACTTTAGATAACAATACCAGTAGTATGTAAGTTTGTATGTACTTTCTATACGATTCTTCGTTGCTCCTGGGCGCCGAAGATATGACATTTCAATAACCGTAGAAGCATAAGATTGCGTTGATCCAATAATCGTCGTCTTTACTCCGGAAAAGAAACCCGATTCTCATTTTAAAGAAGATAATACTTATAATTGATAAAAAAAAAAGAATGTTAATGTTTGAATAAATCTAATTAAAAAAATGTTGAAAATATATTTTACCAAATTAACATTGTGAAAAAAAACTTTAATAATTGAAAGTAAGGGTGAAATATAAGTTACAAAATCAATAAAGTTATGTTATATTTTAACTTTTTGGAACTAGCATTCTTATCTACATTATTTTTGGTTTAAAAAGAATTAGTATTTATATCTGTTTCCAGATCATTTTGAGATCTGGATTAGATTATGTCACAGGTTAATAATTCTGATAATTTAATTCTAATCTAAAGTTATGCAAAATTGAAAAAAAAATTATTTTATTAAAGTTTATATCTTAAAGCCGCCTCAAGAAATTTTTTTAAAGAATTGTAGGAAAGTTTTCAATTATATAATTTTCCATTACTTTTATTCGAGTTTTTAATTGAATGAAGAAGACGGCTATTTTTTTAGTTTTCGAAAAAAAAATCCTTTTATAGCGGTTAGGAATATGTCCTTGCACTGATAGAACTCTACTAACTTAAAAAGCTTTACCAAAAAAAAAAATACCCAGACAAGTTATATGTTGTTCGCTTCATGTCCTTGACTATATCTTAACTGAGATACATTTTCCAGTTAAAGATGATATTTTCGAAGTGAAGTTGGACATTATCTGAAATATGTTTGAAAGGACAAAACCTAAAGACGAATGATTTAGGTTAGTAAACTGAGTTTTATATTTAGTTATTACAATTTACTTTCAATTGTACGGAAATCAGTGAAAAATCGATGTTCCTTTGAATGAGATGGAGAGATTACTCTTGGAAACAGTTTTTCCGTTGTTCTTTTGAAATAGTCCATTGAAATAGAGCAGTTTAGAGATTGATTAAATCAGACATAAAATCTATTTTATTATCTCCAGTGAAATTTTCTTCAAAACTAAAGGATTCTCTGGATAATGAATACAATTGAAAATAATCTCTTTTTTTTTTTTAATATTTTTTTAAAATTTAGTTTTGGAAAAAAAAAATATTGTCCTAGACGCTGACTCTATGAGCCCTATTTTTTTTTTTTTTTTTCATTGGAGCAGGGCACTTTCAATTTCGAATGTGTAATAAAGAATTTTATTGTATTAATTATTTATGATTCTTCATATTTTTTTTTAAACTTACTCTAATCCTGACTTCTTAATGAGGAAGATTAAAATAATTCAGTGGATTTGTAAAGCCCCCCCCCCAATAATTTACAAAAACGACGCCTATGATAACTATTGATGTAGGCACTACCGAAATAAATTGCTCAAATAATGACCCGTCGGTTTATCAGTCTGTCTGTTCCACAAAAATCAAGGATCTGCAAGCGAATAACATGATACTGTAAATGTTGGAAATTCTAGCATTAGATGAATCTTGAATCAAGTGATTTTAACATTGAAAGTGGAAATGGACAGTTATAAAATAAATCTATTATATCGTAGTTATTGTACTGACGTCTTGTAACTTTTATTTAAAAGATCTAAGATTCGCAAAAAAAAAAATAAATAAATAAAATAAAATCGATGCAATAGCTGTACATTCCATAATTCGGGCAATCTAAGAACAACATTTGCTTTGCCGACTACATTAGAAGTGGTATCCCATTGTATAGGAATCAGAATATTATTGGCTTTTCCTAAGCTTACATTACAAATAAATCAGATTTTAACGTGTGATTTCTTAAGAACAATATATGGTTTTCAGAAAATATAAACAAAGAGAAGTTATAAACAGTATTTAAGCATAGAAAGTTCTATAAATTTAACTTAAGCGTAAAGAACTGTTCATGCTGCTTTTTATAACAATAAGTTGGGTCAATGTTTGCGGATTTTATAGTAACTTTAAAAAAACACACGCTTGCTGAAATTCGAAACTTTCCCCCATTTCAATAATTATTGTTTACGTCACTAATGTAGTTCAGAAAAATTCAATAATTGTTCATTTTTTGAAAGGTAAAGTACAGAATAATTAGTTTTTTTCCTCGAGCAGACGAAGATTCACATTCGATCAACGTTTCTGTTCCAATATTTCCCATAAAAGATATTAGAGGAACAGGAATCGATTAGTTGAGCAAATGTGTTTGTTCAATAAATATTCAGTAGCTTCCAGAAGCATATTTATAACTGTAGCTTTCTGGTAAACGATAAAAGCATATTTGGATTAAAAATTTAAGATGAAAATGCATTGTAAGTGTTTTTTTGCTTTGCAATGGAAGCCTGTGCAGTTTTCGCGGCTTATAAAACTTAAAACGCTTACTTTAAAATTAGAGAAGCTTCTATCATTAATTCGTAACCACTTCACTTTCAAGAAATAGGATTAAGAATGCTCTTCGAGACAGTTACATTTCACCTGAATTACTAACTAATGTTACTTTTGATAGTCAGAAAAGGAAAAAAACCAGGCGCGTGTAAAAAGAATAAGTGGAAAGGAAAAAACTGAAAAGAAAAAGAAAATTACACATTCCGTTTTGTTCGCTGCTTACAATTCCTGTTCATGTCAGCAGATTTGTATTGCGTTTCTTTTATGTTGGTCTCGAGGGTCTGTGATTAATCCTGCCTTGCGATTCCTCGGCTGTTATTTCTTGTTTTGCCTCCATTTCCTTCGTAAACCTGCATTTCTACTTTTATACCACTTTCTTCTGGACGGGAATACGTTCCAAGAGCACCAGCTTTGGGCAATTCACGTGGATTTCGAAAAACATAAAAACAACGGCCTTTCCGTTTATCGTAAAGGACCACGATTCTAAAATTTGGTTTCCAGCAGGGCATGTGAGAGATCTTCCACACGGCCAGTTACGTAATCGAAATAATAGTGATTTGGTATTGCTGGATCAATTAACATATACTGTAATGAAAATTATTATTCAAATGTTTTAATTAATTAATAACTAAAAAAAAGAAGCCTACTTTGTACAAAACTAAATTTTTTTTTTGCTTTTCATGTTGCACATATAAAAAAAAAACAATAAGAAATCCTGTACTAGATTATATTGAAATATAATTATCCTCGCATTGTAATTGACAAAATTGCATGAATTCGTATATCCTGACCCAGCATAAGAAATGTCAATTGTAATGGTGTGTACATTACTACAGAGAAAATGTTAGAAAACTCACATTTGGCTGGTGTTTTATTTTAAGCAAACTTAAAAAATAAAGTCAACTATTTTAGTATCCACTCAGTTAGGGAGACATTCTTATGATAGTATATTAAGTCAATTCCATCAATATATATCATCTTTGTCAACTGCAAACCATACTATGTCTTCAAAAGCACTTAAAGGAAGAAATAGGCGAAGTGTATTGAGATCAGTAACGTCGATTTACATTTGAAGTATAATCACACCGCTGGACTTACGGCAGTGTCCGTAAGTCGAAAATATTCCGTAAGTCAAAGCAATATATATATATATATATATATATATATATTATTTTTTTTATTATTTTTTTACCCATCAATGTAATGTACTGCGATCGTCATATGAGTCCCCAACTGAGTAACTGAGAATAACAGCTTAAAACAACGCCTTACAACTTTCGCTTTAAATTCTAATGAGTTACGTTACTATACTTAGTTTCTAATTTAATCACAAGAAAACACTAAAATAAAAGTTATAAATATTTGATATTAATTTAATCACAAAGATAAACAGCCAAACACAAAGAGATGTGAACCGTCTTTGAAAATAGTCTGATGAAATGGACGTAACCCACATAGTAATACACTGCGCTGGCGGGGAATACACAACGTACGTAAAGTGTACATAACTCGCAAACAAACAACATAACTTCGGGGTATGGTTCCAATGCAAAAGTGTACATATGTCCGAGATATGACTTTAAAGCGAATTATTTTGATCTCTGGTGCTTTTCCATAGCAAATCAACAGAGTAATCCCCAAAAGCAGACGTATTAGGGACACTAATGAAATGCATGAGAACGAATTTTCGTTTCAATGCCTACAATAAGTGCCTTCATTTTTGGAGGAAGGGAAAGGAAAAGCAACTCCTCCGGTGATAAAATCTCAAATCATATCAAAGAGACAGCAGAATTACTATTTGCGAACGACAAACTTTAAAAAGCTTATTTTTGGTTTGCTCGCTGTTTAATTTTTATTTTATCTATTTTAGTTTTATTTATAGAAAGGACGCCATTACACATGTTTAAGGACGCTATTATTTGCATATTAAACATGAGACAAGCTTATGATGAGGATTGTGTTTTAGCAGATCAAATCATATTTCATAAGAAATAAGATGGAAAGGACATTATATTCCTACAGGATCTGAGATATTCTACCAACTCTAAGATGAAAGCCTATCCGCTATTGAATGTTAATATTGTCTCGCAGACTACATGCTGAAAACTTTGATTTTTTTTTTTTTTTTCAAGTTGATATTTTCCATATTAGGCCTTTTTATTTATATAGGATTTTTTATATAGGATTTTTTATATAGGATTATTTTATATATTTTTAATATTATATTATTTATTATATTATTATTTAATAATTTTATATTATTCTTATTTAGGATTTTTGTATATAGGATTATTTATATAGGATATATTTAATTATAGGATTCGTATACCTATTAAATGAGATAGTACAACACATACGAGTACATTTAAACACTGACATTTACAACTAAAGTAAAGTTGGGAGAGATGACACATGTAATGTAACTTCAAGAAGGGTTTGCAGTAGACTGCAGCGCATCACATGACCAAAACCCGAGGCCAGTCTGAGCTTCAGAGGGTTTGTGCTGAACTGATAAATGAGATTTTATTGAGTTTTTCTTCCAATGATATAGCCAGAGTTGTGCTCGAATTTTCGTTGATTTTGCGAATTTGTTTAGTTAACAGCCCTTTTTTAAGGCATCTTTCGCTATAATTCACCGTGTAAACATGTAAATAGAGTAAGCAAGGTTATGTACCGGTCACTAGTGTCTTGGGTCCCATTTGGTGGAAATGGCGATGTGTGTCATCTGTCCCATCACTTTTTTTGTGATCTGTCATCTGTCCCTTTTTTATTCTTTTTCTTTTCTTTTTGTCTTTCTTTTATTTTATATTCATCACAATACAATTACAATTTCCATAATTTAAAAAAAAAATAATTACCACTAAGTTTCATATAGACTTAAAAAATAAAATCTAAAGTATTTTGCAAATCTGATAACTGTAAGTGGTTTATTTTGGAAGTCAGAAGAAAGTGGGGAGGAGACCTTGGAGATATTGTCATATATTGAATTTATTTAAAGGAATTTAGTTATGTTTCTGTTAATATTTATGTATATATATTATGTATATACTGTATATATGTATAAAAATATATTTATATATATATTGAATAATATATTTAATGTCTTGATCAGCAGGGAATTTTATTTTTTATTAAACAGTTTTTTCCAAAAAGTTTCAAAAATATCATCATTCAACTTAATTTAGTGTTTCATTTCATATGTTTTATAAAAATAAAGTAGCAGCTTGATTTACACAGGTCTCTTATTCATATTCCATGTGGCCATCTATTCCCTACTACCCGTGTACTATCCCTACTATAGGTATGGGAGAGATGACTCAATGCCAAAAATTTTTAAAAATTCTAAAAATAAGAAACAGCATTAAAAACATAAAAAAAATAACGTAAATATGAAGGCAAAGGATAAATCAAGAGTTTAAAGTTTTCAAACATTTCAAAAATAAGGTTTTTAATATTTTACGTGAAAAATTCGAATTGTGTGTCATCTCTCTCAACTTTACCTTATAAGAAGTGGGTATGTAAGTATATTTTGTTATTCTTGGTCATCTTTTCCATTTTTTAGCCTAATTTCCCGGGAGAGTGACAATTGTCAGTCAGTGTATATGTATATTCCGATTTAATTTTAATATTTGAAATTGTTTCCAAATGGGTCCTTGTCGAGAATTAGCGCGAGAAGGTTACAGAAACTCCCATAGAAAAACATTAGACTCTAAAGAATCGATTTCTTACTCAGCCTCGGAGCACAAAAGGCTGAGATCTTCGCTTTCCACAATTTTCTGTTTCTTATTCTTGTTTCTGACTAGTTCAGCTGCATTTCTTTCCTTTTCGTTGCTGGAGTGTTATTCCAGCTGAGGTCTTGTAGAACACTCTACTTCTTACATCCTTTTATATTGTTGAAGATTTTCAGTTTCCATGTTGTTGTTGTTAGGTTCCATTAAGTCGTCTGTGACTTCTGGTGACTTCATGTACAAAGGCTCTCCAAATAGATCAGTTTCCATAATCAACATTTTTTCTAAACATTCATCACTTTCTCAACTGGGCTTGGGATCGGCTATAGCGGATTTAATCGATTTCGATGGATATCTTCACAATGGTTATTAATCCTAATCCATTTATTTCCGCATGGTTTAGGCAATTTAAGTAATTAATGCGGATTTAAATAATTTCTTCAGGAAATTGAAAATTGGTACAATTTGTATTCACCAGATGTAGGCCTAATAATTTGACAGAAAAGCAGACTTGAGGTTTTTGTAGTTTTCACGACTTAGAAAGAAAAAAAATATAACTTTATTGTTTATTATCACAGTTATCTGATTAGTACTTGTACACGCATTTTGTCGTCTTTTGTGAATGGTCTAATGGTCGATGGGTGTGGTTTTGTTTCTTGGTGGATTTGTGGATTGTGTCGTAAAACTGTTGTGATTGGGAGAGTTTGGTTTGATTACTTAGTAGAGGTTCGTTTTGGTAAGAATTGGAAAACAAAAGAAGAAGAATCCTATTTACGAATGATATTACTGTGACACTTAACAGTGAAGGGCTTCCAAAAAAAATGAAGAAATAACATTTTTAAGGAAGTAGTTTTTCAAGTTCTTATTATTATTATTCATATATTCATAAATAGATGTTACTTTGTAAATCCAGAGTAATGCATAACTAATTGTGGATTCGAAATGTCCGGTGTTCTTAGTTGAATCCAGTCAATGTTTTTAAGTTGCCGTGCCTTGGTCAGACGGAAGAGACCACTCAGAATCCACTCATCTGTATTGGAAATGTGCCAACTTTTGGAGTCATTGAGATTAATTTTGTGTAATATAGGTTTACAAGGGAGAATAAATTATTTAGTCTACTTCTGAACTCAAGTAGAAAATAACTGACTTTCTAAGTCAAATAAAAAGATCCTTACTTCGAGTTAATTCAATAGAATTGTGTTGATGTTTGAAGTAAGAGCTTTCCTTCATTTTGTTTTATTTATTATTTATCGTCTTTGTAGTTTAAAAAATAGTGAAAGTCTACTGTTCAATCGTTATTTTCTTGTTACAGATTGATAAATTAGTTACATTAAGTAATCCAAGAAGTTAAAAAACAACAAAAACAAAAAAAACATAAAAAAAACCCGGTTAAATGAACCAATAACAGGCCATACAGGCTCATCAGTCAAAAGTTCCCAACACTCGCGACCATCGGGATAAAGTTAACTATGTGGTCAGACCCTTTACAGGATCCAGGGAAGTAAAACGGGTCCCCATGTTATAGATATTTGGATAAAACCTAGGATCTGTTTGAAAGTACAATAAATACTTCCGCCGGTCTCCTCCAATCAGAGTCGGTTTACGCAATATAACTATTGGAATCCTTTCTACGAGACCCGACATATGATGGTTAGCAAAACCAGATTTACTGTCATTTTCTGCCTCAAGGTGGAGGAGGGAGGGGCCTTTTGTAAAGATGAGAAATTGAAAAGGGTTGAATGTGAATATTAAGTGATGGTGGAACATTAAGATATAATTTATTCTTTAAAAATTCTTCATCTTCATTCAGTCCATTCAAATACCTTACTTCTTTGATTAAATCTTGCGAGCTTTTCGTTCCGCGAATTCTTCTACGCTTTGCTTCTTTACCGCAGGTAATAGTATTACCAAAGCATTAATCCTGTCTTAGATTATTGTTGACTTGTTTTTATGAGTTTCAATTTAGAAAAATTCCGCACCCCTTTGCAACAGTCACTGGCATATATCCGAGTAACGATGAAATGGTTTGGAAACGCAGTATTTCCCTCGTTCTTTAAGAAAATGTTTAAAGGCATTCCACAGTATGAGGCAAAAGAATTGACTTCAGTGCTGCCACTTGTTCGACAGCATTCAATCATCTACATCTTCTATCATGGTTGAATTAAAAAGTTATCCTTCCTGATGAAGCTGTGATCTGTCAGCGCAGTGTATAGAACTCTATAAGCAGCACCAGAACTCTCTAATTCTTCTCTTTCAATTTCTTGAAATTTTCCCAAAATGCAAAACAGGTTTCTGTGATGTTCCAGTTGTTCAAAACGCGACTTCAGAGACACTTTAGCCTTATCCAGATTGGCGGGTCAAGGAGAATGCGAGTGAATTAAAGAAAAAGCGCTATTAGCTGACGCATCATATAAAGCTGATACAAGCAAACCGATTGCGCTGCCAGAGGTGTAATAAGTTAATATATATATAACTTATAATACAGCATATGTATGTACTTGAAAGCTAATTTAAACATCTACGTTGCGGATTTATGTATTTATGAACTTTTGATTGTTATATTTTAATTGTTACTTTTTCTATTTACAAAAAAAAAAAAAAAAGCTGTTATTGCTTTATAGTCTATTCTATGTTAGTATTATTAGTGTATTGCATTACAGTGTTGTATAAGTTAGTTGGAATATAGTACAGTATTTTGGCTATTTAGGCAATACAGTAAAAGTACAGTATATATGTTTGTTTACTTATGATATTCGCACATCTTATTGGACAGAAGGTAACCCGCACTTAAGCGGGGCATATCCATATAGTAAATATGTACATTTACACATTAATAAAGTGAATTTTAACTGTACCCAATATTCTTTTCTATATTTTATAATTTCATAATTCCTAATAATTTCTAATCTTATGAATTGAAAACATTTTTTGTGATATGTTGTTTCTAAAAATCTTGATAAAAATTTGATTCTTCAAAGATTCAGGTTTTAGGAATCGTCCTTTTTTTTTTAATTTCATTATATTCTTTTGTTATCTTCAGAATATTGCAGTTAGTTTTCCATTAACATAACATGAATTTTATTATAAAGTTTACTATATGCACCGTAATTGAATGATGTACATACTTTAATATGAAACGTAATTGCCTCCAAAACTCACTGTCCGTAAAATTGCTTTCATCAAAAAAAAAAAAAAAAAAAAAATAGAGACGACATGATTACGATAAAAAATTTAGAAATCCTACATTAGATACATGGAGATATATGGATTTTTTTTTTAAGTTTATTAGATTACTTAAGACAACATTACTTTTTTAATTAACCTAAGATTATTAAATAAATTAGGATTATTTATGTAGGATTATTTATATTAGTTGTGTAATTCATGGTTTGCTTTATATCATCAATCAAATATATGGGTCAATCAACTATTCTTTATACCTAAGTATTTCCCGAACACAAATTTAATAAATATTGTTTTTGGAAATAATTATTGGACTTATTTTTACCCCATTGATTAGGTCATTGATCAAAAGCTTTAGAGTGACCGATATTAGTTTAATTACGAATATTTTATTATTTTTACAGTAACTTAGGAGACAATGTTTCCCCGCGAGTATTTGGTTTCCTGTCACTTCAGAGACTTTGCAAACTCCCAAAGCGAATGTTTTAATACAGATTGCTATTAAATATACAAAATATATGTTAAATAGTAGTAACTGATTGTAAGGATATTATTAAGAATTATTCCATTCTTACTTTTAGTAAAATTTATTTACAAGGACAAACTTTAGATATGGTTGGTACTTATTTATCAGAGCCTGTTTTTAGTCATGGACAGTTATATGTTGCTATTTCTCGAGCACGTCGTGCTTGCGACATCAAAATCAAAATTCTTTACCGAATAGATCAAGGACATCTGACAGAAGGATCTGATGCTGTTTTTATCAAAAATGTACCGTAGTTTATAAGGAGATATTTACTTTATAGTTGATAGTTGATAATAAAAGGATTTTTCAGATTTTTTTTATTCCTGTCGTCCGACAGGCTTTGCTGCTAGTATATTTATATTCCTATTGATTTTTGGTCTTGGGTTGTAGATCTAATAAGCAATGATGAAGTTGCGTTGACTAGCTCTTCATTAGGCTTACGATGAGATTGATGAGATTCCCTTCCTTTCTTACAGAGAATCATTAGCTTTTCTTTATTATCGAGCTGATTGCTCTTTTCATCCCGAAAGGCATCAGCCAATCAACTCTTTCGTCAAGTTGTGAATACTTTCTGTTCTATGCTAGAAAGAAAGAAAATTACACTATCAATTGACGATAAAAGGTCTAATTAAACGCTTTCATTAGCTCATGGGCTTCGACCCCTGAAACTTAAATTTGCGAAAATTAAAAGTTGCTTATTAATATAGAAGTAAGTTTCTGCGCCTTGAGTCTGTTTTCTTAAAATTAAGTGAGACTCTGGGAGAACTGTTTGGTCTGATTTGCTCTCTTCAGCAATGTGTTATCTATTGCTTGTTGTACAGATTCTAGAATTACACAGAAGTGGTCTACGTATTCCCAAAAATTAGAAAGAAACTTTTAAAATAAAAAAAATAAAAAAGAAACTTAATTAAATTTCTTAACTACATATATTGTACTGTTAACTATTATATTTATTGCGATTATACTCGTAATACTAAATACTATTCTATTTTTATTATGTTTCCCATTGGGTTAGAATGAGATTACACATGCACTAAGAGAAAACTATTTTGCATCTTAATCTTTAAAGAGTTAATGTGGGGAAGTATTCATTTATTTTTCTCATGTCTGATAGTGCATGTTAGCTGTTTTTCTTATCACTGTAGTAAACAACAAATTCAGTATCGATTAGAAGAACTTTCAGTCAATTCGTATGTGGAAGCATTCCTAATCAGAAAGTGTCATGAATTACCCGTAGGAAATATTCCTATTGTAAAATCTACCTTAGTCTTCCATCCTCTGTAGATTAAATTGCTTTGTGCACAATTCCTTCATTATTTCAGTACTATTCTGATTAGAAGTAAATAAAAGGCTTCTTCTCTTTTAATTATTGATCTGTATTAGGATTGTCAATTTATCTTAATAAATTTTGATTAATGTCTGAGGAGATTGAATAACAGATGAATTACAAAAATTAAATTTAGAAGAAAAAAAATAGTATTTCTTATTTGTTAAAAGGAAATTAATCGACTCACGAACTTCATATTATTAAAAAAAAAAAAAAATTATTAATAATATGAAGTTTATTGCGAGTCGATGAATCTTTTAAAACTCCCCCGTTGAGTAACTTATCTACTGTCGCCACCTGCCTCTTTTGATTGGTTACAAAATCAGTCAACTCAACTTCTTTCAAAGAATTTCTGAGACCTTCTGAAAGATGAAAGCGAGACAGGAAGTGCCAACAAGCAAATGGTTGACATTAAGACTCCGGCACAATTTCCT
>JAFIDM010009631.1:203415990-203434480 GCA_023159025.1 Thereuonema tuberculata
ATGAAAGAATTCATTTAAAACAGTTACGTAACGGAGTTAGTTTGAGTCACTTCTTTATATTTATTTAAAAAAAAACAGAGAGAGAGAGAGAGAAAAGTAAAATAAGAAGTCTTAGTCTTCTTATTTTAGAAGTCTTAATTGGTCTTTCAATTACAGAAGACCAATTAAAACATACTTAACAAGTAATAAGTCGAGAAACTTCTGTAGGTGTCGATGGATTTTTTTTCTATATGTACGTGTGTGTCTGTGGTTCTTTTTATGTTTTTATAAAGAAAACATTGTTCTATTTTGTCTCTAAAACAGTTTTTCTAATTGATCGAAAATTGTATCATTATTTATTATTAAACATGATCTTTTCATAGATGAAATCTTTAATAAAATGAATTCAGAAAATGATAATTACGAAAACATTTTCTTATTTTTAACTATATTAGTAAAATGGTAAAATTTGGTTGTATGTCATCTACTGATAAAGTTCAGTATTTTTTAGGATTGAATTTGAATTGATTAAAATGTTACCAATAATTGATTTACATAAATATTTGTACAAAAACACTTTTATAATGATAATGATATCTTCTATCAGTTATTAAATTTTTTCAAAATCTATTCATCATGTTCGTCTGTAGCACTCAACCGATCATACTCTAACAATTTAAAAATAAAAAATACAATTAAAAAATAATACATTCATATTATTAACTTCAGTCGATTAATTACTTACATTTCTATTTATGAAACAAATGATTATAAAAAACATTTTTTAAGCAATTTAAGTAACACATTATTACAAATAAACAGACATGATTTGTTAATTTCTAAGAATCACATACTTGAATTATAAACAAATTTATATAACCACAAACTAAAAAAAATTCTGATCTACTTTTGTTGAAAAATAAAATCAATAACAGAAGATCTTCGTAGATTATTTTAATGGGCAGATGTTGTCGCTAAGTGACTCAGTTTTTGAAAAAAACAAAACAAAGTGTTCTTTCACAGGTGTGATGACGTATTCCACACTAAATTATAACAGTTTAGATTATTATATTTTTTTATAACAGAAAAAAATTATTATCTATTGAAATTGCATTCGCTTCAAATACAGTTGATTACAAACAAATGAATTAAATGATTCTGTTTGTTATAGAATTACACATATCCTGTCGCAGATATCGTGCCTTTAATTATATTTTTCGAAACTACACGATTTACAATATAGCATGGGACGTATGCTGAGAGGATTAAACCTTTATTTTAACATTTAGTTAAGTTCTCTGCTGTAACGTTTAACAAATATAATAGAAAACTCAACAGGAACTTTACTGAACTCTTAAGGAACTGAAGGTTGAGGAATACAGGCATATCTCAACTTACGACGGAGTTACCAATAGATTATAAGTCGATTTGGTCGTGAGTCGAAATTTGTACATGAGAAGTCAGATATACATTACTATTCTACGTCATACAATTGTGAATTTTATAGAAAATATGCAACATGCAAAATTATTGCAAATATGTAACTGTTAGTGAAAATGTAGTACTGTATAGTACTACATGTACACTACTTAAATACAATAGTATAGCGGTAATCCCCTTACAATTAAAAAAAAATAGCATACAGTATGATTTATTTTTGTAGTAAGGAAAGACTGTTAACAGTAACATATAATAATAAAGAGTACCTACATATATCTGTAACATGTTTATTATTTATATCTGTTTAATATAGCTATAAAGTACTGTACAGTATTAAAAGTTTGATATGTACTGTACTATTACACAACTGGCAGCGCAATCGGTTTGTTTACGCAGAAATATCTCGAATTAGATACGCAGAGACATGCGTACGACTGCTTTGGATGCAACTGAAAAGGGATTGTGAAGGCTTTATGGGAGCTTTCTCGTAAATGCAAATGGTCGTAGGTCGATTGGTCATATCTCGAAATATATATGTAACTTACTTACGTTCATATGATGGTGATTGTATACGCTGTGATATAATTGACTTTGTAACAGTTAAAACTTGTTTGATCACATGCTAGATGGGTCCAAAATTACGAATCGAAGAGATGACGATAACACGATTCAATGTTAAAAATTATATAAGGATGGTCAAAACATAATATAAGGATTATGATTAAAAAAAGGAAGGTCTACTTAAAAAAAAAAAAAAAAAAGAAATAGACAGTATGACATTATTTGGTGAACACTGTAAATATTGAACAGATACAACGCCTCATAATTGCGGTCCCAATCCTGACTTTGAGCAACAGGCAAGTGCTGTTGTACTTAACAAACCCAAACAGTTGGAAACAGGATTTAAACGTTTGAACATAAAATTTCCTTTTTTTACAAGCAATCAATTTTCATTTTGTCACAGTTAATTCTGGATCGCAATGTTTTCACTGGATTTTGCGATACTTTCAGGAGGAATTAAATAAGGGTATTATGGATTCTGAAAAGTCGTATTTCGAAGAACAGATCTGTGTCTCCAAATTGTTGTTTGAACTGAGAGAGACCCAAACAGTTTTAAAGCAGGTGTACTTAGAGAAAGTATTACAGAAGAATATTATCTAAAAATAAAAAATAAAAGTTTACTTAATACATTAATAATAATCAAAAAGATAAAATACTATATTTGCCCTTCATGAAATCTCCTTTGGTTTTGTTTATTACTGAGATATTATATCAGTTACGCTTCCATTCGGATGAAGCAAAGCAATTTTAATCACTTGATTAAATCCACTTAATTTACAAAAATTACTGAATAATTGTAATTTATCTTAACGCTATTTATCCTTAACAATTTTTTTTTCTTCAAAGATGAATATCTTTCAGAATCAATCGTCTTCCTTATCCTGAGCGCCTTTATTTTTCCATTCATTCCTATTATACATTTCAATACTTTTTAAACTCGGTTTGCCTACAACTTCTTTCTATGGTACGAGCAGAGAAACAATACGCTTTAAAAAAATATGCAAATTACTCGTAGAAAGTTGGCGTGGGGTCTGCTTTAGAAACGAACGTACGGACCAATTTAAAATATGAGCACGATTACTTTGGCCTCCATGCCCCCCTCCCCATCACTAGGTGTGCATTAGGCATTGGGTAGCTATATATATACCAAGTAATTTTTTAAGAGAAAAGATTGGATTTTTTTTATTAATTTCTTATATTACAATGATAAATGTAATAAATATCAGAATAAAATGATTGTTACTTGGTATTACATCCACGCTACAATTTTTTCAAGTTGATCAGAATATCCCATAGTATACTCTAGCTTCCTCATATATCATAAAAGATTGTTTGATTTAAATATCCTATTAATTAAAATTTATATGGATGTTTTGAGGATAATGCAAGCACTAAAGATAGTAAAAAAAAGGGGCTTGACAAATACTTTACTTTACTTTTATAAAATAAATCAAACTAAATTATTTGGATTCGGCACATTAAGCATTTGTAAAACATTTCCATAATTTTGGTTATCAAATATCGTTTTTCCTTTCTATTTTTCTCTTACTATTTGCTTATCTTTTAAAGAGCCTTTTTTAACTTAGATTACATTTTTGATTTTTGATTAGATTTTAGAAATAGAATTTATTTATTCTCAAAATTGAATCTTTTGTAATTCCTGCTTTTATTTACTTTTACAGATATCTCGCAAAAAAGAAGCAGCGGAAGAACCTAGTCTGAGAAATAGTCACCCAGACGTTTCTCGGGCAAACTCCACTGATGCTTATGCAGGTGACAATTCGAGCGAGCAGGAGCCGTCGCGCTCGGCCACCCCGTCGCTGTCTCCGTCGCCTAAGCGGATGCTGCGGGTGGAGGCGGCCAGCTTCAGCGATCCTAACTTAATCCGGCGACATTCTAGTGAATCGGATGCGCACAAATCCCTTAGTCAATCGGACGGCGTCGAAACCAAAGAAACCAAGGGAAAAGAAGAGTTATGCGAAACTCTCGCGCGTACCGACAGTCTGGTGAGTCTTTTTCCTAATTATTCCACATTTAACAGTAGGTGAATTTATCAAATAAATCACGAATCCACGTTTGAGAAGGAAAGAAAGTTTACATAATTGGTTACTATAACTATAGGCTTGTTTACAAGGGTAGATCAGAAATAAAATAAATAAATAAATAAATGCATTACAGATACTATTACTGATATAGTGAACACAGTCTACTTGAGGTTGCGGAACTTGCGGGATCTAATAAGTTGGCCAATGCGGACAGAGAAATGTAATAGCCCTACGTTTTAGCCACGGTTTAACTTCTTTATTATAAGTGAAACTAACTACTCTGACTAGTTTCTTTTTCAAGGCAAAGAACATGTGGAAATTACTAAATCCAGGTTTTAAACTGACTTCCTAATCAAAACTTTGTGCTGCTTATTGGTTCGCAATGCGGTGCAATTACATTTCATTAGTAAATGAAACCACTTCTTCAAATGGATCTTCATTTTGAACTATCACAGTGAAGCTTCTGTGTGTACGTAATTCAAATCATGAGCCCGTGAGACACTACATCCCTGTTGCAGCATCACGTTTATAACTAATTCGTCATTTTGAATAATCCAATTTCTTTTTCTGATCGATCTTCGTATTCCCAAATCAGAAGTTGTTTTATCACTAGAAGTGCTTTTTCTCTTGGTTAAAAGCAGAAGAACTTGAAGAACCAACTTAGTTGAAGTGCTTCAAGTTCTTCTGCTTTTAACCAAGAGAAAAAGCTCTTCTAGTGATAAAACAACTTCTGATAAATTTAGGAATACGAGGATCGATTTAAATAATTTTCTTATCGTTTTTATCGAATAGAAGTAATCTCAAAAAATGAGGTTACTTCTATTCACATATTGTTGATCATCTAACAGTAGTCTCAAGATATTTTAAAATGGAGTTTAGTAAAACTTAAATTTCGACTTTTATGATTAATATAATTCAGTTGTTATTGTCTTCTAATTTTGTTCCTCTTTCTGATTTGTTTGTTTTTGTTTTTGTTTTTTTTTTTCAATTCTCAGAAATGAATATTAATAAAAATATATATGTAGGCCTATAGAAAGCGAGAATCCTCAGATAATAAAGTATTGGAACTTAATGTTACTCAAGTATTTTCTGAAATTAATTATTTTATATATTACACGTGGGTCAGTTTGGATTGATTTTTCCGTGTCCGTGGTGCTTCAGAGATGGTACATAATAAGCATATATTAAAGATGAAAAGGAGATGTATTAGGATAGACCTGGGGAAGATGCCTTTTGGGATAAGATGTCATTTTCGCTGTAATTTGTTTCTGTGACTGACAGACAGAACAACCGTATTTATATATATTTTCTTCACAGCGCACTGAACACGACGGTATCTTTCTGATTGCGATATCTTTATTATTTGGTTAAAAACAATGAAAGTAGGGGTAAGAGCGCTGTTTTTTTTTAGCTCTGTTATTAGGGAATGGGGTATTTTAGATTAGGCTGGTGGAAAATATGAATCTATGCATCTTACCCGTGCAGTGGCGTCTTACCCCAGGCATCGTAACATCTTACCCACGCTGGTTGGACAAGATGCCAGTTTCTAAAGTTTCTTAAACATTGCTTTTACTCATACTTACAGATGATACACAACCATGTTCTGTTTTTTTTTTTATTATTATTTATTTTCACGTACATAAACGTCCAGGGAATGTACATGCGTAATATTATGATTACAACGCATTTATTTTTGGTCTGTCAAGGAAAAAAAGGCTTAATGGTGGCATCTTCCCCAGCCTTGTATATAATATTATATTTAATCTTAGTTTTGTTAAACATTGAGTATTATAATGACTGCGTGTTATGTATCAAATTGAGGTGCTTAGTGTAGAGGCCAGTCGTCGGAAACACAAATGTGCTTTAGTCTGATTTCTCACGCTTTGAGTGTTTTGAAATGATACACCGATGAATCTACACAGAATAGTAGAAAGTCATTTCCAGTTTTGCTTTTCTGAAACATGTGATGTATTATCGTTTGAAACTATCTATCTTGACCATTTATTACTGATATCTGGCAGGTAGCTTTTGTACGAGGATTTTTGACTTATTTAACTTCCGGGGACTGTTAAGGATGTGCATTTCCTTTAGGAGAAATGAATCTAGTGATAACGATTATCTATCTGATCTTTTCCAATGATAACAACCTTCCCAAAGCTTTTTCTACTCTCATTCATATTTTTAGATATACATTCGATCCAAAGCTGTAATGTATAAATTTCATATAATATTTCACTCATAGATGAATGAATGTCCATAGATTTGTTGGAAATAGTCTATCGAAAAAAAATCTAGTTAACTAAGTTAGTATTTCAAGCAAAATTTTAAAAAAATTCAATATTAGATTTTACACTGTAGATTTACAAGTTTTCAGTCGCCTTTACGCCGTAGTTTAGAAAATGGTTATTAGCTGGGAAAAATTATAGGAAAGAAATCGTAAATTCAAAAGAAATTCTGACATTGGAATTTCATTGTTTAGGATTATCAGTGTTACTTTTAACTTTCATTTGCATCTAAACTTTTTCATATTTTGTAATAAATATTCTGAAACTCGTGCCCTGAAACAAATGTCAATTGTGACATCTGAACGGATCGATTTACAAAAAATAAAAGGATGGATCTATTTGCCGGAGTTATTGTTTATCATTGTTTAAACATTCTGCATTCTGTACTATTTGATCGTTTAGCTTTACTTCAAAAATTTTAGCTTTACATTGAAGCAATCATTTTGATCACTTATGGCCGCTTTATACGCTCCTGAAAACTTGCCTGAAATCGGCAACTGGCTTGAAAATCTACCAATTGCCTGAAAATATGGTTATTGCTCTAAATAAAACAAGTTCTAAATTTAGGCAAATATTAGAAGCAAGTCGACACCAGCGCTCTTGCGGGCGAGAAAATTTATTTAAAAACTACGACAGTGTTAACTTCAATGTTAACTTTAAAATCTGGATATTCTTTGTTCATGGTTTCAATCTGTCTTCATTCACCACATTCTCTTCCTCCGGGATCTGTATTTCCTTTTTCTTTATCTCTGCTGTGAAATGAGATGAGAATTAATATCAAAACAAAGCTGCGAAATCAACTTTTTTGTCGCTTCCCGACAAGTATTGTTAATCACGATCTAAACGAGAGCAAAACGCGATTTCACATCACACGTGTAAAGCGATCGCTTTTCAGTTAAGCTGCAACTGGCAAACGGCATATTTTCGAGCGCGTTTGAGGCAATTTTTCGAGAGCGTGTAAAGCAGCCATTAGTGAATACTTCAAATAACAGTACCAATGTTCTGCGAGTATGATTCGCATTGAAATGGGAGGTTTTAGCCTTCCTAAACTATTATCTGTCTTGCTTCTGTTTCTGTAGGTAAATGTTGATTATTAGAAACTCCAAAACCTTTGCAGATTCCTTTTGCTTTCGCCTTTTAATTTGTCTTCCTGAAACTGGAATAAGATTCTCAAGGCCTTGCAATAAATTCAATTGTCGGAGGCAGTGCCTCTTATCATTTAAATAACATTTAGGAATTTCCGTTTTTAAGTTGTATTGTTGTTGAATTGAGAGCGATTCCTTAACTTAAAATGAAAACATTTTAGAGAATGTGGTACTAGCCTTTTAAATAATAGTTTAATATACTAAGTAACCACAGCGTTCAAAGTCGTAATTTTCGTAAGAACATAAAATATGAAGTAAAGTAAAATAGAGTAAAATAAGTTAAAAGTTCGCATCTCACAAAGTGGAGGTCTGTAAAATTAGCATTGATAATGGATTTAATAAAATCTTTTTTTTTTTTTATTTGCTGTCCAATAATTTATATTTTTAATATAGAAGGAGTCAGTCTTCATGAAGATCTTCTTAATCATAATTAAAAGAAAACATAAGCTTAAAGAATTGAATGAGTCTTCGTCCAAGCAATCTCGAGAGAAAATTTATAAAGCATAATAAAACGTCAGAAAAGTTTTCTTCCGCTTCGCTCGAACATTCCAGGGTTGTTAGATTCGACTTTGACCTTGTGAATTTTTTTTTCTCGTCTCGTTCGCAAGTAGTTGAAGAATTTTCTACTGTTTTCAAATGATTCCACAAAACTTTCCAACTTCTTTTTTAAAGATGCAAAAGTCATTCGATCAAAACAATGGAGATATTTTTGTAGATGTAACAATACATGGAAATGGAAGTAATAAGATTCCATAGATCTTTTCTTAAACTATTAAATCTTATGGAATTCATGGTAAAGTTTTTTTGAAGGTAATTAAAAAATTTTAAGATTATCGAATACATTCCAATTGTTAGTCTGCCGTTTGAGTAAATGAAATAAAGAAAATTTACATTGAAGCTACTAACTTATATAATTTCAATTTGTACATTGCCTTTTCTAATTTCTTCAAATATTTCTTAAAATAACCAAACCCGGTGTATGTCTTTAGAAATGCTTAGGAAAAAATAGACTAAATATTATAAAAATTTAGTACCAGTAACAAAGCAGCTGTATTTGACGTCCTATGCGGAATAGTTTGGACGACATCTCTTTTCTTTTTAATGATATTAGGTTACAGTTACAGTTACCAGCATTAATTAATCAATAGCCAGTGTTAATTATATTTTCGGCGATCTAATTCTAATTTAATAATAATAATAATAACAATCTCCCCTATATTATGAATGTAAGCCTGAAACTGTACTAGAAAATAACAACTATTAATTATAATGGGACAGATCTATTCTTAAAGACAAGACAATTGCACACAATCGACTAGACATTATGTTGATTGACAAAGCACAGAAAATAGCATTTCTAATTGATGTACCATCCCAAATAACAACAATATATTATCAAGTTATCACATTAAATTGTCCAAATACTCCGATCTTGCTACAGAAATTCAAAAACAGTGGCACATGAAGACAGTTTACACCTATTCCGATCATTGTCTCACAACAGGTCTAATTCCAAAGAATCTTCATCACAGCCTTAACCTACTGACTCTGCATCCGAACCTAATCAAGCAAATCCAAAAAGCTAATCTCCTAAGTACATGCCGTATAGTTCGCAAATTTCTACATGGGAACTCAGTTCATTATAAACCACAGAACACCAAATAACCTTTGTCTTTGAGAAGAAAAACTCATATCAAAACCACCAGTCAAAAACTGAGCAAACAACAACAACCGCAACATAATAATAATAATAAAAGCGTTTCGAAATATTTAGATTTCTTGAAATATGTGAAGAACAGTCGCAGAGATTTTGATACTGAAGATGAATTTTTAGTAGGTGAATATTTGAGCTTATCATGGAAGATAACTGATTGAATCAACCTTTCAGAGTTACTATATCTATCCAAATTGAATGCTTTAAAATCTCAAGCTTCAAAATGATATACTTTTGGAAATCCGAATATGTACCAGATGTTTCCGAACGAACAAAAAAAAAAACATATAAATATTATTAAACAAATTTCTCTTTTGTGAAAGAAAAAGGAGAATACAAACTTTACTCCAAGAGTTTCTGTGATATGGAAATATTATGTATGACAACGAATAAAAGTACGTGATGCACGAATAAAAGTATTTGTGAGCTTAATTTAAGATTTTTCTGTTGAATACATTACAGTAATTGGGAATAATACGGTATTAGCTTTTAGTTGCTAGAAATTGGCGCAAAATGGAAAATTGTTTGTGTGGAACTGTGCCTAACTGATTGATGATTTACTTACAAATTTATTGCCATTAAATGTTTACTATTCGCATTAAAATTAATGTCATTGAGAGCAGAATCATTTTAATAACATTTCTTAATGAATGCAGTCTTTAAAATAAGCGTTTAATTTTTATTTTTTAAGAATAGTTTTAATATTTTATCTCCATTCAATAAAAAGTGATTCATTAGAAAGTCACTTTTGACTCTGATTATGTTATTCAAGATACTTGATTTCTTTTTTGAATTTGTATTTAATATTGGACATTGAGAGAATGTTACCAAAGAAGTTCTCACCTCCAGTTCGTAAGACCTTAACAGTTTTTGAATCAGCGTTTATCAAAATCCAGTGACTCGTTTCATCCTGATTGATAAGCGAAAATGTAATATAAATGTCAATTAAATACAGCAGTTCAATAAGATTTTTCTTATGAATCGTAATAAAGAAATTCCGAAGTCGCGTTTCTTGAAACAGCTGTCCACTTGCTGATTCCATCTTGTCTTCCGGAATTGAAATTTTGTGATTGGTGAAGAATAAATTCGATTCTTACCATTTATTAAAGAATAGGATGTTATTGATTTTCTTTACAAACACAAAAGTCGTTTTTACCAAGCATTTAATTCTCTTTTAAAAACTAGTTCTTAAGTCACAAAATTGGACCTTTTTCTTTGGCGGCAGAATACTCGGCTGTGATTTACAGCAAAAACGGAAAATTCAACTAATTTAACCCGAACTACGATAAACAAATTCTTCTGATGTGAATAAAAAGAATTCTCGTTTAAAGATAATTTTTTGAACAAATAAAACGGTTTCTTCAAGATCTCCTTAGTGGGAAGATTTATGTGGGAAGATTATTCTTGTGGGAAGATTTTGAAAAAGGAAAATCTTTCGAAGAAGAATTAAGTAAATTCTGGGTCTTAAGTTTAAATTTAAGTATTTGATGTTTTGTCTTGATGTTTACTAAGAGAAAACAAGGATTGAGAGAATACATAATATTTAACATCCGAAAGTAACTGTGTTTAAGAAGAAGGAGCTTAATCCCTACTTTTTTTGATAATTCTTGGATGAGGATATCAGCCTCAAAAAGCTTTAAGTTTTCAAAATTAATGAAGAGAATATACACTTTTCTGAGGGAATCAAATCAATGATGATTTAAAATTTACTTTACCACAGCACTCGAATATAATTTTTGTAATCTTAAAAAGCTCTAGAAGTTCTTGGGAATTCATCAACAACAAACCTGTATACGTTTTCCCTCAATTTAAGAAAATACACAATAACAACCAGGAAAAATATCGTGCCAGAGATGAATTCGAAACTGTATTAGAAAATAATAAAAAATAAAAGAGCATTCATCTATCAGTAAATAAGACCAAATGTTTACAAAATGAGTATCAGAATTGGTTTTTTTTTTTTTTTTTTACGATCTTTGGTGATCAAAAGCCAGGAGAAATCAAAGCATCCCGAGGAATTAAGAAAAACATTAATTGTTCGTTATTAGAGTGGAAAATTGTAAGGCAAGCCAGCAAAGTAAAAAAAATGGAATGTAGGAAAAACGACAAATATAACGGCTTTAATCTGCCGATCTCACAACTATACAATGAACTCATGGTTATTGCAAATATTTTCATCACTTACCAAATCCTTTTGCCCATGAAAATCGCAATAAATAAATGACTAAACAGGAAATTACAGGAAAATTGATTAGATCTTGAAGTTTGTGATACGATGAAGACTACATTATTGCAGAAGGTAATTCTGACTTCAAATAAAGCTGAAAACATCAGAATCATAATTACGTCAAAATACTGTATAACTGATAGACCAATTATCGACAAACAAAAATACTTTACTAAACCTACGAGAATAAATTCTTACAAATTTTAATGTAAAACTTATTATTTTCACTTTTTGTTTTGGGATTATTATTGACAGTAAGATTATTATTGAAAGTAGTCAAATATTATTATTTGACTACTTTCCCTTTATAAAGCAAACTAATGTAGTAAAGAAAGATAAACTCAAATGAGCATTTATCTACTACTCTTAAGATTATGGTTAATTGTTGTTTGTCGAGATAGTCATTTTACTGTATCTGTTATGGAGTCATGTTTCATTTTCTGATTAATTTTTCACAAATGCATTTGCGCTGTGCAATTGCATTTTGAAGTTCACTCTTCATTGTGTATTTGTAAATATAAAACTATCTTTTTTTTTTTTTTTTTAAACAAAGCTTATTATCTGTCGGTTTCTGTAGATCATTCTTAGCCATGATTGTTGGCCAATGACTGTGACATATTTTTTCATTCAACATTGCGTCATCACAAATAGTGAAAATTAGCATTCATTGCTATGGCGACGTAACACAAAGAATGGATGTATCATTGTCATCGTTAGTCCCTTAACATGATCCACAGTAACGGACTTTATATAAATTTTGAGTGATCAGATTTATTTATTTAATTTCCTTTTTTTGTGAGAAAAGAGGATGAAAGAAAGCTTCATTTAAATTCTTTCGCATTATGGGGAGTTGTATCCAAAAAGTTTTATTATCTTGTGTCACTGAGCTAATAAACCAAATCACAGTTCAGTAAATGCTGTTTAAATCTTTAAGGTTGTACAAAAATTTAAATTTAAGCAAAGAAAAAGCTTAAGAACCACTTTAGACGTATACTGAACGTGTACATGACTGATTTATGATTTGGTAAGCGAGGCAATAAGAGACAAAAACAGCAATATTCTTTAGTCAAAAAGCTAAGTACTTCAACTAGAAAAACAATTATATTTCAACTATATAAAGAATTTAGTTAAAGAACGTTTGCGTGTATCGCAGCCTTAAACAGGTAACTGATGTTTGGTTCAACTGCAAAACATCCTCAGATGTTGACAACATCGCCTTCGATCTTTCTCTTGCCTCAGGACGAAATGTTTCTCATTGAACTCGATACGAAAGAGGGGTGTTGGGTTCACTACGCTTCTATCATTATTTTAGCTATTGTCATGACTATGCCAAATTGATGCAGAAACAGGATCTCCAGGTTTGCCCAATTGTCCAGTCACTATTGAGAGAAATAGAGATCTGAAAATAATGGAGCTTATTCTGGAGAACATGAAAGAAAAAATAAGACTTCTTCTAATTTTCGGGAGAGGGAAACCAGAGTCTCTTGAAACGACCATCCAACTAAAATATATATATATTTAAACATTATCAATCCTACCTATTCCTCTATTTCGAATTTCGGGAAGGGCCCAGGCCCTCTTCTGCTTAACTTCGATAGCCTGTGTCTGAAACCAATCAATAAATTTTCAACTAAACGACCATTTTGAAGCGATAGTTCATCAATTTCTTCTTCATTTCTGAAGAAGCGAAGTGCTTGCTTCTAAAGATGGAAAACTGAAGGATATGAATAAGATTTCGCCGAATATCTCCACAACTGAATCGATTTTGAAAAATGTTGAAGTCCAACTAATTTCCAGACTCTATAAAAGGAGGCTGTCATCAGGAGTATCCTAGAAAAGTCTCGTAATCAGGAGTCAGTCTTTTTTTATTACAAAAAAAAAGGGGGGGGGGGGGAAGAAAACAAACCATAAAGTCTAAATCGATTCTACTACAATGGTTTGTTGTTGTTTTTTAATTCGACTTCAACGTTGATATAAATTAGAAAAGTCAGAAAAGCTCCTTTCCAAGTTGAAAGGACTGAAGGGAAGAGATATGACATCCATTATTTCTTATATAAGAATAAGTATAGTAACATTAAAAATTACATATGCAGGTGATTTAATATTAATTACAGCAATTTTCAGGGAAGAAATGGCATCAAAAATATTTAATTAAGTAAAACCCAAACTTATCTTTTAATTTCTAAATTTATCTTTTAAAAGACAATCATTAGTGGATTTACACGTTTTAATCATATGATTAGGATATTTTCTACTAGAATCTTTGAATAAGTGCTGCAACAAAACAGCTTAGAAAATAGTTCTTAGTGAACGGTGGTTTACCTTGACTTGAAGAAAATAACAAAGTAAATAAATCGTTTTACAAAGCTTGTAATAAAAAGATTAAATATTGAAACAACGTAATTGCGATTTGAAGTTTGAAGAATAAAGTTCTTCTTGTATCCTAATTCGGAGAGGAATTATACAAGTTTATTATTAATTTTAATACCTTAGGAATATTTATATAAAGAACTATTTGCAAAAAATTGTAACGATTTTTTTCCCAATATAATCGACTACTGCAGCAATTTTAAAAATATAAGGGCATTTCAGTGAAGCAAAAAATATAGAATAAAAATCTATGTAATTATCAATTACAATTTATTTTCTATTTGTTTTGTAAATGAAAGCAATTATAAAATATCTTTAAAATGCTGTGTGTATAAAAACTTTCTTTCGTTTTTTTAATCAGTTATTTTATTTCACTTATTTATTTACTTAATTTACATAACAGACCAACGGTCGCGGTGCTCGGCTTCCCTGCCACCCACACCCATCACATAACATAACATACTTAATTTACATTGTTCTTTTGTTTGTTTTCGAGAAAAGACGATGAAAGGAAGACTCTTCTTCATTTAATTTGCTTCGCATTATGGGAAGGGTGTATTGCAGTATTTTCCGGGAACATACACCTGTTCAAATCGAGACATGCTATAGCATTGTTACAGAAAAGCTTGTCAAGTGGATAAATTTAAAGGTGGTAGTTTATTTCAAAATGGATAAATTTAACTTAATAAATTTCAGTTTGCATTTGGAATGTTTGGTCGGGGATCTTTCCTTAGATTCCTTCACAGCATTAGTACTTTATAATCAAAATCGGATATTTTTGAGATTTTTTTAAAAAAAAAAGACTTACATTAATGATTTACTTTTGATTTCTACAAAAGAGCTTCTACAAAACGAAAATAATAATTTTGCACTTTGCCATTTATCAAGAAAATTTCAATAAAATTATAGATAGAAATACGATAGGGTGTAAATTAAAAATTCTTCTGAGTTTAGAATTTTATCAGAATGAAACTAGGCCCAAACTATATCCTTCCTCTTTATATCCAATAACTGTCTGATATAAAGAGATATTGAGCACGCGCATGTACCGATTAAACAAGGAGTCTAAGTTGTTGAGCGTCTCTGAACCAGTAGACTACATCGTGGCGAAGGAAGAACTTCTGGAGATCGGTCGAAAGAAGAAATTTAGGTTGTTAAGAATGAATTTGCTCTGTTCAGAGATTAACAAGAAACAAAAGATTAAGGCTTGTTTATAGACATATGAAGAAATACACCGTAGAGATGATAGCAGCATTGATTCGTAGGAATATGAAATGGGAGTAGTTTCACATCCGTCTACAACCACGATTTCTGTTTGTTCCCAGCATTGAAAAAGTCGATAGATCAGTGTTTCAGATGGAGAGATTGATGGCGTCGCTACCTTTTATGAAGAAAGTCCATCTTTTTCACCAAGAGATTCGGAAGCAGTAATGGGAGAAATACCTGAATATCGAAGTCATTCTATTGAGAAATATAGGAAGTTTGTAGCTGTCTTTGTATTCAGATTCGGTAAACTTACCTATTAAATATCATTAGCACCATTAAATAAGGACCTAACTGCAATAGTTTCAAGATTGTTGATGACCTTTCAGCTACATTCAATTACCAGTGAAAAATCAATGTATTTCCAAAGCAAAATATCTTTTTTTAAATTATGTTTCATCCATCCATATTTTATGAAGCTTGTTTTAAATAATTAATAATTTTTATGTATTTTTTAAAGAGAAGTAATTTCTCTATTTTTTAGTAAAATTCTCCTTTTTCTCCATTTCTCACAAAAAGCTGCATTCTTTTTTTAGCATTCTATAACTTACTAAATCTTTTTTTTGAGACTTTTATCTATTTATAATTACTAGTTGTTTAATGAAAAATATTGATAGGAGAATACATTAGAAAAATATGAGGTATAATTATTACAGTCAGTTTTTCTATGCTTTATTAAGAAAAATATGATAATTAAATAAATTAATCTACAAATTGCGAACACAACATTAATTCACGAAAAAGCTGACATTTTTATTTCGTTAACTACCGTAGCCATTAAATTATTACAGGTTGCGAATTAAAAGAGCCTTATAAGTTAATTAAATTAACATGTAATTAAGTAAAGCGCTTTTAATTTGACAAAATTGCTACTTTCCGGAGAAAGAATTCCCTGATGTAGACACATTAGCATCTTTTTCATTCGTAAAATGGATTCTATTCTCACTAACATAAATCACAAGGATTTCCTTGATGATATCGTTTGGAAATTCGTTATTCTGGCCTTGAATATCTTTACATCGTTACCGTATTGTTTATTATACATGACAAATTAGTTAAGTTTTTGAAGTTTCAATAGGACTACATTGTAAAAAGGATTATTTGGAAATAGTTGACGTATAGTAAATTGTAAAGTCCTTTTATCGACTGAGCACGCGAAATCTTTACTATTTTCACTGTGAACATTATTTTTTTTTCCTCTGATTGTTTGATTGTCCATTTGAAACTTGACAAATTTGCATAAAATTTGTTACGTTGCTTATTTTGGTTCCTATTTTAAGCACAACCATATTTTATTTTGATCTCCACTCTCTCCCATCTCTTAAAGCGAAACCCCCTCGCAAAAAATGGCTGGACTGGTTTCTTTAAAATTTGATAAATTGCTTATATACGTGGCCCAACTTAAAATATGAACACGATTATTCTGGTTTCCACTTATCCTCCCCAATCTCAATATTTAGATACCTATTGCCGCTTCCTCAATCCCCACTATGCGATGGATGGATGAGCGCGATTAAATTAATTAAAAAAATCTGATAACCATTTATGTCTATTAGGAGATAGAGATAGTAATTCTTTCGTTTCCTTTCGTTCTTTTTCTTTCTTCATTTCCTATAACTCAGTTGCCCAAAGCTCTGAGAGGAAGGACACTAATAATACGGTGCAAACACTTTATTTTGATGGCAAACCATATCTTCGTGTTCTGAGACATTCTAAAATGGTCGCAGTGCATTGTGGTTGTTTAACACGAAATAAAACTCAGTCCCCTGCGTGATCCTTATCTTTCCCTTCCCCAGGTTTTCATTCTCGTGTAGTTCTGCCAACAACAAGAGTTTCTAATCTACATTTTGGTTAGCTTTACTGACGCCATTATCAGTTTACAAAATTCACCTATGAATGTTAAGCTTTCTATTAATATGACTATGCGATTACAATCCTTTGCTTTCACATCAAAATGATTCAGTACTTTTAAATATCCCACTTTACATCTGCACAATAGTTTTAATGACATTGGAAGCCTATATCATTTTATTACCATACTTCCATCTTTTTCTTTAAAGATTGACTGTACTTGTAATAAATTTGAATAAACTTTAGTTATTTAAATATTTACTATTAGCAACATTTACCTTTTTTTTTTTTTTTTTTTTTACAAGGAATGAAGTAATTAGTATTCATTTTAAATGTTCCTAACGAAAATTATTTGGATTAATTAACGTACAATAGGTAATAAGGTTAAAATTAATTTTTTAAAACATTCAAATTATCCAAATGGATAAAGGATATATTTACTTATTTAAAAATAAAAATATTTCCATACATGTATAATATGTTGTCCAAACTTTAGAATTATACTTCAGCATAACGATATTAATCGATATTTTCTTTCTGCAAATCGCTAATTTTATTACACATATTTCTTTATTTCTTTATTTATCTATAGAGAATTTTGCATTTCATTAATCTTTTATACAAGGAAGCGTAAGTTATGCATTAAACAAAAGTAAATGAAGCCCTTACCATTTATCGCTTGACTATGGACTAGAGGAGCCAGATTCAATTCCTGGAGTGGTCGAGGATTTTTGCATGTTGTATTCACATCCAATCAGGTTCACCACCCGACTTCAACATAATCTCATTGGTCAGAAAACGTTGGGAGCCTTATTTCCCGCGACCCGAAGGGTCACATGGGCCTGAACTTTAACTTATCATTCACATACTGTATACAGAATTTGTATATCTTCAGTTTCACTTTTACGTTCAGAAACACAAGTTCGCTCATTTTTTGGTAATTTGAAAGGTCATCCATGAATATTTTTGCTTAAAGATGGAAATCTTTGCTTAACAGAGAAAGGAAAATCATTCAGTGTTTTGTTTGTTAAGTAAATATACAAGATCTAACTTTGAATTATTGATAAAGGACGTTTTGAATAGTTAGGAGGAATGCTACAATCGAAATAACAAATACTTAGTTTAGAAGTTTGCAAGGTAGAACGTAACTCATTCTTCATAATATTTAATATAAAGTACATTAGACTTCATAAAATACTCCTTCATTTATTTGGCAATATTTCGCAAAATTGTATCTCAAGCCTCCTTTTTTTGAATTATATCAACAATAAGTCTGTCTACATTTATGACAACAAATAAGCATCAGTAATGATACATTAAGTTCTTTTTCATTATTACAGAATAAAGATAAACAATTTGCAAGAAACCTGTTCAATTTTGCAATGATACATTAAGTGTTTTTTCATTATTACAGTATTAAGATAAATATTTACAAGAAATCTGATTCAATTTGGCAATGATACATTATTTAATTTTGAATTATTGTACTAATAATAACAAGTTGTTAAAGAAAGTATTATTGAATTTAATTATTGAAATTTGTCTTCCTCTCCCCTGATCATATCCTGAAAATATGATAGGGTATTGGCATTCACCACATAACCTCTGTC
>JAFIDM010009631.1:203434880-203453338 GCA_023159025.1 Thereuonema tuberculata
TTAATCACTTGAAAATAGTTACGGTTCATAAGTAACTGAAACCTTGGTCGTTTGTATATTTTTTGTATTAAACAAGTTAGTAACATATTCAGGTGTACAGGCTTTGATATTGAGTTAGTAGCTTTTAATAATATTGTTTACTATTAAAATTTGTTTATTATCAATACTTTCTTATTGAATACCTGTAAGATATTGAAGTAATGTGCAAGTTTGTAAACAACCAAAGTTACAAATACGAATTTGAAATGTTAATGTTAAAGTAAAATAAGGTTATGGAAATAGATTTAAATAATTAGAAAGTTGTTCTTTTTTCCCCATCTCCGTCGTACCGAAATCTACATCTGTGAAATAGCAATCAAAATTGAATTGCGGAATATGTAATTGCTGTAACACGTTACGGCTACAAAGATGATCAGAACGCGAAATAAATTTCTGTAAAAACGTGCAATTTGAGTAACAACCACAATGCATTACGGTTGCTGTCCAGAGTAAAAGAAATGTTTGTACAGTGCAACTTGGATAATTCGAAGCTGAAGGGACTACTACCAAACTTCGAATTATCCAAGACTTCGAATTAAAGAAGTTACATCTTTTAACTTTAATTTCAGATCCACTGAATGCTTGAAAAGATTATTCTGTCAATAAGTAAATATTTATTCAGAAAGATCATGGTATGAAAGACTTAAACACTATATGTATGTAAACAAAATAAGATTTTTATTACGTAAGCTACAGTACGTATTACATTCAATACGGTACAGAAAATTATAGTTTTTCAAAAAATTGTGCAATGTCTGATTGTTTGTAGAATTCAGTCGCTTAAGGTTAGCAAAATCATCAAGCATGTTTAGTGAACGGAAAACAGCTTCACTTACGTTGGTTTATCCTTCAATGTACCGACGAAATTCGCCCAAATGAAAAAGCGCCTCCGACGATGAAGGGATTGGCATTTCTTCTTCACACCCTTTTCCACCTCGCGAATGACGGCGACCTTTTCAGCGAACGTTAAATTCTTGTACACGCGTGGTTTACTGAAAGACATGGTGACACTGACAGCAGGAAGCTCGAATGGCGTCTGAAGCGTCACGTGTCGAACAGTGGCGGAAGGGGATTTCAGTTGTCACGTGTCGAATTTCTTAACGATGAAACGCCGAAAAGTCGTTATGGTTCGAATTTTTTTATAAAAAACTTCGAATTAAGGAAGTTGAACTTCGAATTATCCACGATTTTTTAGCATTGATTTAATAAGAAATTTAAGGGACTAAGAGAAATCTTCGAATTCACCACGATTTCGAATTAAAGACGTTCGAATTATCCAAGTTGCACTGTAATTCGCTTTGCTGCTAAATAGTGTCTATTAATGTTTTTATCATATGTTTATTATATCTCTTTCCTCAGTAAGTGCTTCCAACTATTTAGCTTGATACTACATGATAACTTCAGTCGTATAGAACAATCATATAACACTTATTGCATAATATAAAAATAAAATTATAAGAGCAAATAACATTTTAAATTAATTTGAGTGAAAGGAATTGTAGTAATTTAATTTTCTTAATAATGGCTACAAGAAATAGACAAAAATAAAGGCTAAAGGCTTTAAGATATGGTGTCTACGGCATTGTCTGGAGAGATAGCATTGTTAGGATTGGTTAGAATTGGCTTAGCTTACGTTTTAAAAGGATGAAGTTTCAAAAGATTGATGAAAATTGCAAGCTTAATTTTGATTTTTCCACAATCCTTTCACTGATAATACTAAGACAAAGGATAACATGCCTCCTTTTAGTACCTACTTTTAGAACAATGAACAGGGAACGTGCTTAATAGATACTTAAGAAAAAATGAATGTGCGTAACATAAGTTTATAAGATGAAAAAAAAAAAAAAAACACACACACAACAAATAATCACTGAGCTGCTTTTGGTGATTTTTGACACCGGGAATCCAAGACAAGCCTGTTGCTGGGTTGTTACCCGTCCTCAGTTGGATTCATCCAGTGTCTGCAGCTCAGTGAGATTTAAAAAAAAATATAAACAAAAAGACAAGTAAACATAAAAATGGCCCTTGATTTAAAAAAAACATTAAAAAAATAAATTAAGAATAAAAAAGGGCAATTAGTTAATCCCCGCTAGACTACTGCTAGCTTATGAAGGATTAACCTTAAGCAAAAAAATGCATGTAATGAAAATTTAACGTGTGTGACATAAGTTTATGAATGAAAAAAAAAAAACACATACACACACAACAAATAACAATCATTGAACTGCTTTTGGTGAGTTTGACACCTGAGGACGGGTAACAACCCAGAAACAGGCTTGTCTTGGATCCCCGGTGTCAAAATCACCAAAAGCAGCAGAGTGATTGCTATTTGTTTTGTTTGTTTGTTTTTTTCATCTTATAAACTGAGTAAATACTGTAACTTCCCTTGCATGTTCTTATTGTTTGTATTACACTTCGCCAATTTATGTCTAAAAAAAATAAAATCTTTGAAACCTTCAAGATTAAAATTCAGTATGTAATGTAAATATTCTTTTTTAACTGAGCCTGCGAAATCTTACTTCAACCTTTTTCTTCTGTGTTTGTCTATTTGTATGCATATCACGCTTAAACGGTTGAATGAGTTTTCTTAAAACTTGAAACATTGATTACTTAGGTTCAATTTACCACTTAATATATTTATTTTGGTCTCCTTCCTTCCCATCGTTTCATAAATAACCCGAACTAGTAAATAAATTTATGTCTTTATAAAAACAGCTAAAAGTGAAAGTAAACGAAAAAAAACAATCAAAAAAGCACTTATTGTAATGGCATTTTATCAGACGTTGAGTTTCCTTCGACAACTTGAGACCAGTGTCGTAAAAAAAAAAAAGAAATCAGCTTAGACTTTATCGGCTTAAAGCTTGTTTAGAAAGGAACGAAGCAAACAGAAATTGGTTCTAATGAGATTCTATTCTTCACATTGACACTCTTTGAAGTCCTGGACTTAATGCTTTTAAAACGAATTCAGTAACTTTTAAAATAAAAGGTCGACACAAAGCTGAAAAAAAAATGAAGCCTTTAATTAAATCTCTTAAAAACAATAAGACTGTAGTGTTTGTCCGTTGTTTGTAAGAGCTGTAACATATCTTTCGATTTGAATAAAATGCGTAGGATTTCCAGTTTAAGCTCAGATTGCGTCAAAAAAGTAAAGCAGTATAAAGAAAGTTACATATTAAGATAACACTTCTTGATTAGTCAAACAAAAGAAGGAAGTAGACATAAGATTATTCAAGGAAAGTATACATCCTTTTTAACTGTATTTTTAACTACACTTAACTGTGAAGAATAATGAGATTATCGAAGCAGGTGATTATCTACTAAAAGAAAAATTTCTTAAATTATCTAAACTGCTATTGAACTGTTTGGAGTACTGGCTGCTGTAGAACTGATATACTTAAACTAGATTAATGTAACTAAATTATTAATTGGTGTATGCTTAGCTATCCATCGCATAGTGGTGACTGATCTGCAGGGACTTTATTTTGAGCGCTGAGCTGGAATGGTAGAGATTAAAATAGTGCTCATATTTTAAGTTGCATCTTAAATAGACATCGTTATAAAATCTTACGGAAATCAGCACAGTCATTTTAGCGAGAGATTTCAATGGTCATTTTTGAGTGATTGGATGGATGGGGACCAAAATGAATATGCCTAAGTTTTAAGTTGGACCATACATATCAAATATTATGGCAATGCGTCCAGTTGTTTTAACGTAATGCCCTTAGAGACAAACAAATAAATTCTTCTATTTAGAGAAGAAAAATCCTAAATTGAAATAGTCATATACTTCACATGCTGAGTCAACCAAATTAAAATTACCGCCAGTATTTCAAATTTCACAAAGGGTTTTTTTTTTTTTTTTGGTTTTGTTTTTTTTTTGTTTGAGTCTTTGAGTTAAAAGCCAACTTTGTATATTTCAAAGTTATCAGTTACCTTTAATTCTTAGATTAGATATTTTAGTTTTGATTTTTGCAGTGATTTTGGAATGCCAACATGTAATGGTGATTTTTGATCCAATCAGTTCATATCAAAGCGTTGGAGTGATCTGCGATCTTCATTTGGTTTAAGATTCATTAGGCTTTTGCCACTTTTGCTGTTTAGTCTCATCTGAGGATGCTTTAACCATTAACCAAGAAAAATATCATAGAATGGACGAACAGGCAACATTGTTTTCACTATTTTGTGATTACTGCTTATCTTAGATGAGATGACAAATGTTCACAGATTTACATCTTCTGTTGCTGTGCTTCTCTTGCTAAAGAAAAGAAATAGGAAAAGTAAACTTGATGGCCTAAAGTCTGATTATCACCATGCATAATATAGAAAGCTTTTTTTTTTTTTTTTTGTACCAAAATAAATGGCAGCCCAGAGTAACATTCACTTTCATTGCAATTTTTTCTTTCTAAAATAAACAGTTTTGAGTTCTTGTAATCGTAGATCTACAGATTCTGACTTAAAATTGCATTCTTACAGTTTTGGCTGTTTCAACGTAATGCTGAAGAAAATGGAACGGTATACAAAATTGAAGGCTTGAAAATAATTATAACCAAATAGAAACCTTGAATATATAATCTTAAAAACAGAATTCGGACACCTATGTTTTCGAAATTCAGGAGCCGAAACATGTGATTCCTATAGTATTCAGAAAATAAAAAACAAGCCATGACTACAGTTACTTTTTTTTGTGATGAATCTTAAAAGCTGCTGTTTTCGAAATGGATGTTGTAGGCGACATTACATCAATGTTTTGTTGTTTCTGCAAGTGCTTAGTCAGTCTCTTTGATGTTTTCGATATTGAAAACGTGACAGAACTTTAGCCGTTCAACTAAGCACCATGGATGTCTAATACACATGATTAGAGCTACTTAGAATGATGATGACATGCAATTTTCGCAATACACTCCTCTTATAAGTTAAGTCTGTCTACGTTTAAAACAAAAGCAAAGGTCAGATATGTACAAACACCACTATCTTTTTTTGTTGACTTTTATTAGGATATGGAAATGTGTATGCTCTGCCTCCTAGTCCCGAAATCTCAAAATTTATAGAGTAGGACATCCAAATAAAAACATGAAGATGATTTTTTTTTTTTTTTTTTTTTTTATTAGAGGTCTTCTCCATTCCCCCAATTCTATATACACTCATGCATCAGAGAGAGGCAGTCCAAAGCCACACATGACTAAAATAAAGTAATCGGTAGTTTCCACCAATTGCAAAGAATGTCATAATTGGTCCTTTAGAGTAAAAGGAGTCTGTGATTCTTCTCTCTTCTGATAGGCGGGTGTGGGTTTCACAAATAAAGAACATCTAATGCTGTACTCCTTATTGTAAATAGTGAAGTTCGGTGAAAATGATATTCTTGATTATTTTCTGAAAGTATGGCGAAGATTTTAATGATTGCAACTTCGTATCTTATCTCACATTTTAAAGGCTCTTCTTTCGAATGTAACCATTCTTGCTAGCCGCGCGGTTGGCGTTGTCGCTAGGACATCGGCCTCTCACCTCTGAGTACTGAGGTTCGGTTCTCATGTGGGTTTCGTGATGGTGGACGATCCGCGCTGGGCAGGTTTTCTCGGGGTTCTCCCGTTTCCCCTGCACTTCTCCCACCATACTTTCTCAGTCTTTCTCTCCATCTGTCCTTATTTCCTGTGGGATAGTACAATAGACCTTCGGTCGCAGTGCTTGGCTTCTCTGCCACCCACATACATACATAACATAACATAACCATTCTTGCTACAACAGGATAATATTTCATATCATAAAATAATCAGTAGTTCCCAAAGCTTCAGCAATGTCACAATTTGAAATCCATGACGTAATGGCAATTGTGGAACCTATATGTCACTGCCTATCTCTCATCGACAATTAATCATTGAAATGAAAAGGAAAATTGTGTGTCTCATTTTACTTAATTCCATAACTTCATCTTCATGTAGGGAGATCGTAAGTCACGCAACCTAGGAACCCAATGGATTATGAATGGGTTGCGTGACTTTCTGATTACCCTGTAGATTTCTATATAGCATAAATGAAAATCATATGATATAAGCTGGATAGTGAATGTTTGTGCTTCTCTTCTATAAATAACAAAAAAAAAAATAGTTTAAACGTATAAACGGGAACTGGACTATGCAAGGAAGCTATTGAATTTTGATTTTAACACAGACTAAGATTTCAAAGAATTCAAAAGTAGGAGACAGAAAATCTCACCTGACTGGCGCTTCTGATTATTGATTGAAACAATAGTTGAATCATTGCCATTAAATCTTAACTTTTAGTTATTATTAAGTCTGTTACCAACGAACTTCATTTTTGACTTAAAAAAAAAAGAATTATGTAGTATCTTGATAACGACAAAACCCGATGACTTCCTGAATTACAGTAAAATACAAGAAAGATGATACTAGGAAAAATGTTGTAGTAAAAGAAAAGAGTCAGAGAAAGAGAAAATAGAGATAACGGAAACAACATTTTATTTATTGAAAAACAAAAAACAAATTACATCAAGTAAACTAAAAGCTAAAACTTAAAATTAAAATTAAAAAGAAATTAAAGTTTAAATTATAAAGAATACATGCGATACAATATTGAAATCCATTTGTAACAGTCGGTAAATTTGCGCAGTTGAGTTGACCAGGTAACCTGTTACCTGGCAATGCGCGTGCGACATTCATTGTTGTGAACAGAAATCCATTATTGTGGACAGAGTTGACCATGCAACAATACTCCATGCAACTGTAGTCTGGCAATGCGCGTGCGAACTTCAATTGTTGCGGACATATACCCACAAACTGTTTTTTTTTTTAATAATATAGATTCATTACAGAGGAAGATTTGTTTTGCCTTTTTGGAATGAGTGATTTTCTTCAGTTGAATTTTATTTTATTACAGTTCATGAAAGAAGAGCTTTTGATGACGTAATTTCCTTATGGATTGATGTTTCCAGGACTTAAACAGCGCCATCTATTGCTAAGATTCGTGACTGAAAACATTCTGGTTTTTGTAATTTCTACTATTACGAATACATGTCTATATTATTGTTATTATTATTTTACGTTCCACACTATTCCCCTTGCTTGGCTATGCAAAGTTTGTTCTTTCTTGGTCACGCTTATGCGATCACAAAACGACGCCATCTTAGACTGACTGCTCGGAGTTCAAGTTGTTGAAGTCATGACTGGTGACGTTTGTTCCAGACAAAATCGATCGCTACGTAATGACCATATATGGCAAACCCTTCTTTTTTGAAAAATACTATAGATAACTGATGAAATGAATTTCTAAAACAAAATTCAGTTATTTTGAGTTGTCGTATTAAATTCTTTACTAAAATCGTAAAAAAAAATGCAAAAGAAAATTTTACTTATTTATGTCTGAGTTGTAATAATTCCAAGTATTATAGAGATTTATGGAAGTTTTATCCAAATTCTAAAATAGAAAATAGTTTGACTATTTTTGCATAAGAGCTCTTTTTTTTAAAATTGCATTACCACAAGACTGCTCGCTTATTTAAATCTTACTTTTTAGATAATGAGTATGAGTAGTAATTTTCTTTCAGAATTATGGTTAGAATAAATATGTGTTTATAGTGGAAATGCAATGAGAGAATTAGAACTTCCTTTGAAACGTTATATAGAGTTTTGATTTATGGCTCCACTTTCACAGTAATGAGACTGATGCTTCCTGAATAGTTAATCTCCATCCCTGCTTGTACGGAAATTGCCTGCGTGAAACATGCCATCACCGAATATTACCGCTGTTTCTTAGGAAAATATTAGATATCATTTCTGTTTTTCTTTGATTAGCACAACATGCGCTACTGCGAGGCTGATGATTACTTGCTTCATGTGGAGTTTGAATTTTTCTATGAAGTGACGAGTTGGAAAAAAAAATCGATATTTTTCCACTATAAGGAATGAGAGCCACAATAACAGCAGCTCCCTTTTCTTTTCTGCTGAACTAAAGTAACGCCTAAGGAAAAAAAAAATATAACATTCCACAATGTTTTAAAATGTCACATGAAAAAAGAAAGAAAACCTCGAAGTTATGTATCCGCTTTGCAAAGGTAAATATAAACTAATGTAAATTTCCTAAAACTTACTTTTTTTTACAGAAAATTTCATTTTGGCACTGAGTTGTTTTGATTATCAAATCAATAAAGTAGTTACTTAAACTAATGCGGTCTAAGGTCTGAACTATATATCAATAGTATTTCTTAATATTCTTACGTTCATTTATAAAACCCTATAATTTCTGTTTTAATATAAGAAAATTCCTGTCGTAATTTAACAAACATAAAAAAAGAAGTTTACTTGGAATATAAGCATTTGTTTTTATTATTAAATTTCAAATATAGAAAAATGATATTGAAATATAATAATAATAAGAATGTGCAAAATGTATTTCCTTACGTTACCTTTCTAAAAATAAAATAGTAGAGATAAAGCAAAATAAATGTTAGTCTGCTTTTAATTCTTCCACAACATGTAAAGATTTGGCTTTGTTCTTCGTTTTATAGGGTTTTTTCTTTTTTTTTTTTTTTCCTTTGAAATCCCACGGGTTCAATTTGTTTGATTATTCCGAAAAGAAAGGCGTTTCCCATCGATTTCTTTGTCTCAGAATTATCGATTGCAATCGGTCTCGTCTTTTGGAAGCAATCACTTTTCCTTATTTCGATTTTATCGTGCTGCGATGCAATGCATTTGTACGTAGTCTTTCCAAATCATGTTTTCAATTTAGTTCTCAAAATATTCTTAAAGCTAGGTTTTCCATTCCTGCAAAAATGTCGTCTACAGTCTTGGTGAAGCTGGAACTCTGTCTCAACTCCACTGCAGGTTCGTTTTCGTAGATTTTGAAAGCATTGCGATCAATGAGGATTTTTTTTTTTTTCATTATACGTGCCTTCGCATTTAAAAAGTTCATTTAAAGCTTCAATGCGTTTGTTTGGTAGGTGATGATCAATTATTGTGATAGATTTCCAAATGAAAAGAGACCTATGATGTAACTGTTATCATCATCTACATAGACAGTGAATAATAAAAAAGTTTATTTTTCATTAATTATTTAATTTTTTAAAAAATAATAGACTTCTCTTGATCATTTTTCTAATTTAGTATTTCAGTATTTTGAACATTATACATTAAATAAATTATTCAGGAGTGTAGGGAAGGAATTCATTAAAATCCCCAAAAGACTACTTCCTTTTGGCTCTACTAAATTTCATAGGTTAATTTCTGATTATAAGATTAAGCGTATGGGATTACAAACAAACAAATAGACAATTTAATCTAAATTGGTTTCTTTACAAGATGCAGATTCTCTGCCTAAATGTCTCCTTTTGACGCTATCGTATTTCACCGACGTTTCATTTTGGAATCGACTGTCGCCATCAAGTCGCGCAGAATTCACTAGCATTGAAATTTGAACGACATGTTGACCAACGGTGGTGAGCTCCAGAGTGTATCAGTTGTTCTAAATGCACATGAGGTCAAAGAGAGGGAGATTGGAGCTGACATCAAATCGGGCGTCGGAGGAGACCCAACACTTGATTTCAATTTGGGAAGACTTTTCTCTGAATTTAGTCCGAAAAGATATGGTCATTGAAACAAAGATTGTAAAATCGGAATAAAACATTAGTGACATCGTAAAATATAAATTATTATTATAGAAAGGATTAGTAAAAATTGAAAAAGAAAAAGTTATTTTGTTACTTGTAGCTAAAACATTTTTTCTAATCTTTCTAATCTGACACTAATCTTTGGAATCCGTGGATTTCTTTATTGGCGAACTTCCCGCAAGCTGGTGCAGAACCGCGATTCAGTTCCAAAGTACTTTCTTTATACGTTTCGGAAATATTGGGTTACTTCCGAATTTGAAGTTGAAAATACAAAATTGAGCTGTCACGAAGGAGCTAAACACTGACATTTGACTGAATAGGCATCTTTTAGCAAAGTTATCTACATTACTTACGTCCTGAAGAAGAAAAAAAAAAGTCGAAATATTTTCTAATAGCTAGTTGCAATCTATATACAAAGGTAAATAAAGATAGCCTTTTTTTTAAATGCGCCTTTCTTGAATGTAAAGAAAACAAAAGAATAATGAATTCTCGTTATTTATTTAGAAACAAAAGAATAATGAATTCTCGTTATTTATTTAGAAAGTTATTTAAATTTCTAAATAAATCTCGAGAAAATCAGTTTCTGACCATTTTTAAAAAATTAAAATTAATTCAAACAATATATATTATCCTGCATAAACAATGTTAAGTTATTGACAGTCAGTGCCGTGCCGGCGTAGCCGAGCGATCTTGGCGGCGGTCTGCCGTGCGGACATTATGTCGGCACCCGGGTTCGATTCCCGGAAGTGGCTTGGCTATTTCAATTTCCTTTCCTGTGTTTGTCAGTCTCTTCTTCACTTTCTCTTTGGTCTGACGTCATCCCTTAATAGCGTCCTGAGGAAGGCAACGGAAATCACCTCAATATCTTTCCCTAGAAATTCTCGGGAGTCAGCTAGGGGTTCGCCATCTTGGGAACACTAGCGCTCCTTGGAACATGGATGCTTCGATTACGAAGCTCGCATTTCGGTGCGTTCCGTACCACCACCACATTGGCAGTCTGTCACCATTAAATATGAAATCATTAAGATTCGATTCTGTCGCTTGAATACTGAACATAACTGACAATTTCAGATAAAACTCATGAATTCATTTTTAAAGTCATTAGTGTGTATGAGGGAAAGGCGAAGTTACGTACTTCATTTTTTGGCAATTAGAAGCCGAGAATAATTACATTTCAACTTTCATCCAGAGTACTGTTTTTCAAATTCTTTTCTGATTTTATTTTTTTAAGTTTGAGAAAATATTGCTACTAAAAGTTTTATATTTCTTATTTTATTAAAGATAATGAAAATATTACTTTACAATTCACACAAAAAAATACTGTTTTGCATGACTTTAAATTTAAACAGGAAATTAGGCTTAAAATAAAAAGACCTAAGCTTAGTTTTACCATAAAAAACCCGTTTGACTACAATTTCAATTTATTTTTTATTTATTTTATTTTTATTTATTTATTTAAATGTAGAGAGCTCAACTAAAATTTTTAATTTTCTAATTTGAAATTTGGAGTTATTATTTGAATTATCGCGACTACAAAATTAAAACTAAAAGGTAAAAGTCAGTGATGATAGTCTTTGGTGTCGGTGATTGTGAGGAGTTGTAAGGTGAACTAATAATAATAAGATATAAATTATGGAAATGCTTTAGGAAAATTTGTGAGATTGTGTTTGCGTTTTACTCTAACCATTACTTAGGATGTCATTCATTAATTTGTTCATTGATATTAAGATGATTTGAGAGGTAGTAAATCCTTATCAATTAATAAAATCCTGTAAGTCAAAGAATTACTTTTGGAAAACGCCAGTCTTTCGAAACCATTACAGTTGAAAGATTCACATTTAGTATTGTTGTAATAGAAACACAACATTGGTTTACTTTTAATAGAGCCTAAGGACAAAAAGAAATATAACAAAATAATAAAATGTATCGCTAAATCTTCACAAAACACAACTTATTCTTTTAATGTAGAAGAAATACATTTATCTATTTTTCTTTTCTTCTAAACGATAAGTTTTAAGTTTGAAAAATTAAAGTTTAAACGATATAAATTTACCGTCAATGAGTTTATCAGTAAACTTCTATAATTGCGATCCATAACTCACAACTATTTCATTTCTTAACAAATACAGAAATTTTGGAAAGCAAAAGATCTATTCGTTACTTCTATATTTCCTGTAAAAACAAATATTTGAAAAACCCTGTGCCTGTGAAAATAGATATACCAAACAGAAATTTTGATAATTAAAAATATATCCTTAAAAGCATATTGACGCGTTTTGAATGACTTAGATTGGGAAATAAGCTAGGCTTATTCAATAATAGGCTCATAGGAAAGGGCTTCTACTTTTTTTTTTTTTAAGGCTTCTACTTTTGGAAAAAATAGGTCTTGAGAACAAAGTTGAAATAGTTGAGTGATTGCAGTATTTTATATTGGAAGCGAACTTTTTCACTTTTGTTTCCAAAAACTTTATTTTGTTGTAACGTTATTCATTTTTTTTTTTTTTGTACGCGGATCGGTCAACTACGGACCACGCGCTAGCCTGACCCGACAACGTCAGGAGGAGGCTAGGACAGTCAAGGGAAATGTTTGGTTTTTTTTTGTTTTTTTTCCATTTGAAAATAATTAATAGTAGAAATTAAGTATATTTTTGTTTCTAGAAATATCTTACAATAAGTAAAATTTTGAGATGACGCTGATTTAATTGGAATTTAAATTGTCTATAATTTAATAATAATCTAAGGATTTTTTTTCCCGTTATCTTTCATTACCTTTTAGATAGACCCATTCGGAAGTTCACGATTTCCTTTCATATTCTTTATGTTATTTGAAACAGTTCAGTGCATTTGAAACTAGAAACTTCTGTGTAGCTGAAGTTATTGAAAAATAAACCTAAAGAAGAACTTTATTTCACGTTTTATATATTAAAATACGTATAACAGTTATTAAAAAATACATTCATTTCAATTACTGAAATCCATTCATAAAGGAATATAAATAAATATAGATGTAAATGTAATTTTTATAAAATTTAGGTATTACTAACTTTTTTTTTTCAAATAGAAAAGGAATTAATATGAACGCTGATTACAAAAATTTATCCACTATATGATAAAGTCAGATGTTATAAACGATTACTAATTTGTTTCATTAGGAATTATTACTCAGTTTTAATTGCTAAAAACATTTCTTTGCCATCCTATATCAGTTTCACAATATTCTGATTAGTTATGTCCAGATTTCTGTAGTATATTACTAGTATCAGTTAAGAAGGATCTTTAACATCACATGCTGTAAACCCAAGGCTGAAAATCTCGAACACATTTCAGAAACAAGCAAAATTCTAAATTAGGCAGCTCACGTATGAATCACAAAATACATTTGTGAAGTGTCCAGCGTATGTAAATGTTACTATTCGTAATAGTGTTTTAAATTAGAATATTTGATTCACTGTCGAAAAATTGACTTGAAATTTGTTTTGCTTTATTGATGATGAAGTAATTTTCAAGCGGTAACGTTTTCTTTTCTTTTTTTTCAGAGAAATAAAATGATAAGAATTTTTACAGGAATCTTTTGTATTTAAAATTGGTGTACAGAAATATGTAAGGGAGATATGTAAAGTGAGATACGTAAAGGAGATATGTAAAGCATAAATTACCAAATAATAAAAAGAAAGCTGTTCTTTTTTATTGAAAGTATTTCTGAATTATCACTATTCTATTATTACCAGTATTCTGAATTATCAATATGTCTATTCTTAACTCTAAATCCTTTTTATCTACTGTTCCACAACACAACTATCGATTACCCATTCAACAAAATAAGGTTTTCCAAAAAGAACCCCAAGTTAAGTCTTTATAGAATGATAGAATTTTAAAATACATTTCAATCATTCCTTCAGAAGACAGATTTCAAAAAGATCCAAGTTGAGGGCAAGTCAAGTGGTTCACTTCACCAGAGAATCTTGAAAGAAATTGAAAAGGAAAAAAGCGTTCAACATTCTTTCAACAATTCATTTAAAGAAACTACTGCTCATCAAAGGATCTTCCAGTGCGTCAAATATCAGTGAAAATATTTGCGAATTCTGAGATGTTCACTATACGAATGCATTGAGAAAGGATTCTGATTCAGTGCCAAGTTTGCAAAGAAAATCATGCATTGTGCCGAAGGTGAAAGTGCCATTAAAAACAGCTGAAGACTAGAAAACGTTTTTAAATTACAATCCGCAGATTATTTTGCCAAATTAAGAAACTGTTCTTGTTTCTTTTATGATGACTAAAAATGTAGTGACACAAATTAAAATCCATTTAATTCGAGCATTTTGATCTACATTTTTATTGTAAGTTTCCACGAGTTTATTTTAAAACTCTTCTAATAAATGTAAGTTATTGTAAGAGCTTATTTCAAAACTTTTCACAGTTTTATTAGTAACAAAATGTACATTATTAGTGTTTCTCTTCATTATAGTAAACATCGTACTTTCAGTAGTTGAAGATACAGTAAATGTTTTTAATAAAAATAATAGAAACTATTACAGTAATCCAACTGTTCGTTATCATTTACCTTTGGAACTTTCTGTATAAGGAACTTGCATTGTTTTTATTAGGCAGCAACAGAAATTTTTAAAATATGAAAAATGCAGAGAAAGTGTTGCAGTAAAGCTACTTATTGCAGTCTTAGACTTGGTGTTTCATGTGTAAAACTTAAACTATTTCTTTTTTATAATTGATTAGCATTTGGTAGACAAAGCTTGAGTTTTAAAGAAGTTTTTCATGATTTTTAAACTTTATCCTTTCGATAATTCGAAGAAAAATGTTCTACATTCTATTCCAAAAAAATTTAGTTGCTCTGACTCCATTTAAATAAATAAGTTATAAATAAGTTTTAAATATATAAATAAATAAATAAATAAATAAATAAATAAATAAATAAATAAATAAGCGAGCGTAACGTCGAATTGTGTTGCACCCATCCACTATGCGATCATACAGTGCGTGGGCGTCAGGAACAGGTGTGGTGTTCACTAATGCTTTAAAATAAACCCATAGGAAAAAATCCAGAGGATTTAAATCAAGGGAACGAGCAGGCGATGCTGTCGGTTCCCCTCATCCAATCCAACGGTCAGGATAACGTTGTTTCAGAAGTCGTCGGGCTGTACGTCTGAAATAAGGTGGCGCACCTACATGCATGAACCACATGTGAAGACGAGTGTGCAAAGGAACATCCTCCAGGCATGTAGGCAACTCATTTTCCAAGAAATTCTTGTAAGTATCGAGCACTTTCTATGAAACTGAACGATTGTACGGCCAACACCTCTGTATTGTTGCATTGTTCATATCTTGGAAATAAAGCATTTTCAGACCCATGTTTATACGACATTTATTCGTCGTTTTGCATGATTGAATACAACCTGTAAATTTGGCAGCACATTTCAGGTACACCCTGTATATAGATCTTTGTTTGATCTCCTTTTTCTCTTGAATCCAACAACGAACTTACTTTCAAAGGTTCGCTTAGTGTATTGGATAGCATTCACTAACCATTCAATAACCATTCTTAGGATCGGTGTGATATAATGATGTATTGCCACGTGGTCAGTTACGTTGGGAAGCAGCGATTATTGTTTTTTGTTTAGTTTTTTTTTTTTTTTTTCAAAATACCGGGACTAGCCTGAATTCATTAAATAAGCTTCGCAGGATATGAATGATGATACTTACATTTAGAAATTAAAACAGAACAGTTTCCATCAAAGCCATGTCTAGTCTGTTTCTCCACCTGTGGTTTGATTATCTCTAAGGGTGCGTATGTTATCGATGGAATTCAAGGAAGTAAAATTACTTTAAAAGATGAATGATTCACAAAGTTAACATAAAAAAATATCGTAAATTAAGAACAATGCAACAATATTTGCATTGATGGTAGGCGAACGAAACAATTTTGTTGCACTTTTAAGTACACTGTTCTAGAATACATGTGATTAATAAAAAAATATTAACAATAATCCGGCTAATAATAACATTAACGTAACACCCAATACAAAAACTCCAAAGAATGAAATAGTAAGCTAGGATTTGATTGTAGCATATTGTATACAGTATGTTACTGTTAGAGTAATAATTGTTATCCCTATAATATCATAATAGTTATTTTCTGAATGAAGAGGAAGAATGTGTTCGAAACCCCGGGAAAAAATAAGTAAAGTAAATTTTCAAAATGAAAGAAAAAACATTAAAAGTCATCTGCAGAAGTTAATATGTAACAAAAATGAATAGATATTAATAATCGTTGCCGTTGATTTTTTTGTTTTTGTTCTATTAATAATTCTTTACTTTCAATTTTTAACTTTAAATAATGTTCAAAAGCTATCGCATCATAAGAATGTACTTTTTTCTTTTGCTGAAATTCATTGATGTAAAAGGGAGTGATGACAAAAAATAAAATAATAAAATAATTACTTTTGGACCAACTTCCGTTCTCTATTGTTTGTTGTATTATTCTTTTCTACATCTTCATGGTAATAATGATTCGCGTATTCCCTCCTCTTTAATACCGGGAAAGAGCAATTCCGGAATGTCTTTGTAATTGCTCTTCTAATATTCTAAACAAATATTGTAAAAAAAAAAAGTTAAGAACGTTTTTTTTTTTATTTCGAATGTTTCTATTCGAAACAGTTTATTGTAATCGAAGCAACAATTTGCCGTTGGCACTCGACGATTGGTTGTGCTGGGGCGGCAGGAGCATCGATTGGGTGAGAGCCATTGGTTGTTCGTGCCATGATCACAGGCTGATGCAGTAACAGTGTCAGGTGTTTCATGGCTACCCACCCCTAAGATGCCTCGTCTCCTGTTCCGTCGAAAGGGAATCAGCCTCAAGAGGCTCAAGGTAAAATTCACAGGTGTCACAGCTTCCTCCATCCGCAGATCACTTGTCCTCTCGCCTTTGCCGAATAACACGCCACTGCCTCCGAATTGATCTGTTCCTTCACTGTTTCTCTCTATATGTTATGGTTTCAAAAGATGCTGCTTTGGATGTGCGCTGTTGCATGTATCCGTCCCCAAAAACCCGCCCCTGCAATACTGCTTATGCAAAGATAAAAAAAAATATCGCAGTGAAGAGCTTCAGCCACTTCCCATTTTTTTTTTGTCGTCTGTGCTTTCGATATTCGTAATAAAAAAGAAGAAAAATTACTTTTTCTTCCGTCATCTTAGACCAATTTTGTCTCTGAAAGTCTCTTCTACAAGAAACGATGACTCTTAAAGAGTCTTCAAAGGTCTGTTGATGCTTAAATAAATCAGAAATGGAACTACTTCGAGTTCTTGTTGTTTCTTTGTGGATTATTAATGAGTTAAATGGGTTTTTATGAAGATTTTAGAGATCTTTTCTTTGGGCTTTTTATGTTTGTTCTGTCCGTTCGCAAAAGTATTAAATATTTCAAAGCACCGAAGTGCTTTGTGATATTTATTTGTTGTTGTGATGCGCGAGGACTTCAGTATTGATCTTTGAGAATGAGTAAAAAACATTCCAAGAAATGGATTTTAAGAAAGAAAAGATCAACAACAACTTGGGAAACTATGCCCGTTTTCGGCGCTAAGTCTATCGATTAATACCACAATAGCGCTCCACACATTACTTTTTTTCTTTGCATGGGAAAAAAATCGAAAGCGAAAGCTTATTGATGAGCGCCAATCGATCTCGTTTAGCTGAAATCGTAAATTAAACGCTATATTTTGACTGCGTGAAATTCTTCGGTGGCCATTTTCCCGTCATTTAGCTGTCGTTGTTCCCAATGAAGCCTAATCATCGTATTTGTTGTTTTCATTCAAGAATCCGTTCGAAACTTGAAAAGAGATGGAATTGACGATTCCAATGGACTGTGGCATTATTTCATTTCCGTATCACGTTGACTTCCGTTCGCCTTTTAGTGTTGACCTTTGAGTTTACATGAAGTTCATTCTGATGCTGCTTTCTTTAAAGCTGACCCGACATCTCTTCAAAAGCAGTCATTCTCTTAACCAATTTCCTTTAAAGAAATATCGATTCACAATTTACATCCTTCTCTAAGTGTAATTCAGTAGGTTTCTTGGCATTTCGAAGAAAATAATAAATTGAGATTATAAATAGGAATTTTTGCGTAGAATACTACTGCAGGCTTAAAAAATACAGTCAAATAACTGAGGCAGTTTATGTTCAAAGCAGTTTTGAAGTAAAAAAAATAGGAAAAAAAGACAGAAACAATCTAAAAACATATTAGTAAAACCAAAAATTTTGAAATGAAGTTATTTATTAGAGTTATTTATTCGGTTATTTTTTACTTTTATTTCTAAATTTGTTTCTTAAGTAAATCTTCTTAAATTTCGCAAAATTATTAAAATAATTTAATTATTTAAATAATAAGAATTCCTAAGAATGTAAATAATCACTCGTTGTTTATTAGTAAAACAAGTAAAATCTTAATTAATTTACTAATGATTAATATGAAAAATCAAAAAGAAATGAAAAGATGTTAAAGATGCAGAAATCAAGGTATTTTTAAGGATTATTCTTCTTATTCCACAGATATTTATAATAAAGCTTTTAATGAATATCATCAATATTGTCACTTTATGGCATACGAAAGTTCAGACAAGCCTTCAATTAATTGCTTAAATTATGTATGCCTTTATTAAATATTTAATTTATTACAGCCTTTGTCACGCGCAAATGATTAATACTCGTCATTTTTAAAATAAAAGCAGTTGGCAAGTCTCACAGTTTCGTAGCATTTTCACCCTAAGCAGATTTTACAGAAAGATTGTTTTTGAAATA
>JAFIDM010009631.1:203453438-203481540 GCA_023159025.1 Thereuonema tuberculata
AATATATTGCGTAGAGACTAAAAGAAACAGTAATTTAAAATGAGATAATCTAAAAAATTAAAACAATTGATTTTTTTTCTTTAACTTTTAGTATTTTTTTTCTTTAACTTTTAGTATTTTTTTATTAACTTTTCCTACGGTTTATCTTTAATCAAATGATAATCATTATTCTACAGTTAAACAAAGAATTTTATCTCTCCTTTCAAAATGAGTTCTTTCTCGACATGTTAATATCAATATTATGTTGAACTAACTTTGCTACCTATTCATATTTTGAAGCAAAAAATCGATCCTAAACGAAACCTCGTGTGAAAAGCATTACACCAAATTTTAGCCCTAACTAATAAATAGCGGAAAATAAATCTATTGCTCCAAATAGAATTCTTAAAAACTTGATATTCAAATTTGTCAAGAATGCAAAAGTCGGTAGAAAATTCTTATTTTTTAACTCTTCACATACATTTATTGCATGCGAATGCTTCAAAATAACGAATTATCTTTTTCTTAAGTTAACTTACGAAATAGAAAAAGACTGGAATTGAGTTGAATTATTATATAATTTTCAGAAACCATCAAATTAGAACCAAATCGGACAATCCATTGACTTTCTTTAGCTACTCGAAAATAAAAAACTGCCTCCCAAACTGAATTAAACTTATATGAAATCCATCATCATAAACATTGAAATATCAATTAAACAACAATAAAATAGCAGAAACATTGAAACGCTATTGATCTAATGACAGGCGCAAACCAATCACGTTTTATTTTGATTGATTGAAATATTCCTTCAATGGCGAACGAGAAGAACAATGTCTTTTGAACATGTTAAACTGTACAAAAGATGTTAAAACTGTCAAACCGGTTATGTTTCACTGTATAGCGTTGGTGCTGTACAAGAAAGTAGTTCTTATTTTGCTTATTTCTCATACGATTTCTTTGGTTGCTAACTGAATTATATTTTAAAAATATTAAAAGCAGGCTAATGTAAGTGACATTTTACGTAATTTAGTAAAACTACAATGAAGCAATAATAGGCAAATTCATTTTCCAGGAAATTCTATTTTTGTAGGGATTATTTAGACAATTTTGAAACTTTTGCCGCATTCCAGCAAATTAATTGACTTAAATTCTTAGATCCATATTTAATATGCCTATCAATATAATAAATATTAATTAAAATTTAAATTATAATTTATTTTTCTCTAGAAAGAAAAGACAAACATATTAAATTCGAATGTAAAGGAAATTACATTGTTACTCTTTAACAAAATGTATAATAAATTAAAAATAAGTAAGATACGATATAAGTAAAGAAGGATTACAAATTCTGCAGAAACACTTTCTACTTGAATTCCCCTGGTAATTAAGGCTGTAATGATAGATGTTGGACGCAGATGCGATCGAATGATGCAGGGTCACACGTGAGACAATGATTAAATTGTGTTGAACATCAAACCATTAATTATTGTTTCAGATGACACATACGATTACAGTAACAAGATTTCAATGTCCACTGGATTTTATGTGAGCAGATTTTTAAAAAAAAAAAAATTGGAAACAAAAAAACTGTTTTAGAAAAATAACAATTAACTTTGTAGTAATTTGGGTTTTTTTTTTTACTTTTTCGTTACTATCCTGTCTTTTTAACAAGTTAATTTGTGTTTTGATTTCCATACATAAAGTTAAAAGTCGTTAAAATCTCGTTGGAGTTTCTTATTGTCGCTATTCATCTTTTGATATCTTGAAAACTGCAGTTTGAGAAAAATTTCCAGTGTTGTTTGCTGTTTTAAGATATTTAAATAGTATTAGTATCAAAAGGGTCTTAGTATGTAGCGTAGTGACTTGGGGATCTTCGATAAAAAGATAACGTTTTAATGTTGATCTGAAATCTAATAAACGGCGCTGACTATTTTCCATGATTCTTTTTTTTCAATGCGGGGGCTGAAATACTATAAGCGCTACTCTTTGGGCTTGAAAAGCTGAATTTGATTCCCTGCGGCAGTCTGGGATTTACTTGGATTGTTTTTCCTCCAAAAGGACCCAGGGTTTACCCAACCCTCTCTTAAATGACAACCATTTTCATTCCGTGGGAAGGGTTTCGGAGACGTCATTCATTCTGGTCAAATAAGCATCATAATCTATTCGTCAAGTTCTTCTACTTTTCTTTCCCCTTTTCCATTTTTTACAACTTCAGAACTTTCAGCACAAAAAGAATTCATTCAAAAAAATTGAAAAGAATTTCAGTCAAACGATAATTTATAAATCTTTAAAAAAAATGGAAAGTTAATAGATTTAAATTTAAAACATTTTTTTCTTTTATTTTAAAATAAATTCACAAAGTTTAGCTCTTTTTTTCAATGTAACTTATTAAAGAGGAATTCCTACGTCATCTTTTTATTCTTATTTTCACCTGAGAGGTAGAAAGAAATGAATATACAATTTTAATTTCTGCCTTTCAATTATTCTATGATATTCCAAATGAGGGTTTTACTCAGACAAATCCCAAAAGCGCCTTTCTAAGCTTAGGATTAGCATAAACTGCAATGAATGCTATCTGCAGAAGCAGTGCGATAAATTTAAGCTCTTTTTTTTTTACTTTTCCAATTTTTTTTTCGTATTTTTTGTAATTGCCTTAAGTCTAACTATAAGTTCTACTTTAAAGCTTATTGCAGTTGATTTGAGCTATTAGTTCTCTCACATTTTATTTTGTTTTAATAGCTAAACAGAGTTCATACAAATACTATTTTTATTTCTCAATAATGAAGTGTGGGATGAAAATGCTTGGCATTATATCTCATTATAGAAATAAATCTTACGATGATTACGCAAATAAACTGGCTTTTGCGGAGAGGTAAAGTTGAGAAAGAGTGAAGTTTGTTTACTAAAGGTTATCAGAGAGCCTAAAACACCTTTGAATACTGTAGTGATGTCAGATTCAGTGAACGAATCTGGAGAAACCGTTTTCAAGGACTTTATCGTGAAAAATTGGTTATTCGAGGATAGCCCGGTAAGTTTTCTTCAATTCTGCCCCAGTTAATATTTATTTTTTTTTCAATTTGATTTTTTTTTCATATTTATAATAAACTTTATTAGAATAAGTTTCGATTTTTTAAATCGCAATTTCATTTATAAATATCGTTTGTGTGTGTATGTGAATTGCATTTAATATTTTGTATTTAAATACGAAAAGCTAAATTTTGAAAGCAAATTTTAATTGATGTTTTTATTTCAGTTATTTTTGAAAATACAGTAATAATAAAAAAAAATACTTTACTATCCAATTCATCAAATTAACATATTTGGAATAAAAAATGTTTTTTTGGGGGAAAAACAATTTCTGAAAAACATTTCTTTAAGTTTTAAAAATCATTCAGGTTTTGAATTTGGGCTGCCTGTAAAAGATTGATTATATAAAAATATGTATAAAAGTTTAATGCATTCAGCATATTTTACAATCATATGTTACGTAATCGTTTTCAGTTAGAAAGTAAAGAGATGCAGAAGCTAGAAAGTAAAAAAAGAATTGAATGAAATCATTTCCCTTAAATGAAATCATTTCCCTTAAATGAAATCATTTCCCTTAAGATCATTAAGTTATTATTTTATTTTTTTAAAGAAAGAAAATCAGGAAAAATAATGTTGTATGATTTAGAACATTTTATTTGCTTACTTTGACCTAAGGGAATGTGAATGATTTATCAGTTGAGTAATTTTTTTCCTTTTTTCTTTTCCCCGATGAAGCTAATTACTTCGCTATATTTCGATGGCTTCCAGAAATCTTCCACTAATAGATTAAACATTGCTGTCGTTAATATTGAATAACTACACATTGCTTAAAGTTTCGCACTTCACCCGCAAACACTATTATTAGAGCTGCTGTTTGTGAAATCTCACCAATTTCTCTATTTTCTTTCTACACTTTTCTGATATGAATGATTTCAAATAAAGACATTTAAATCCTTGATAGATCTAATATGAAACAGGATATATAAGCCTATTTTTATTGGTCTATTCCCTAAAATTTGAAACATTTTCCTTAAATTTCTAGAAAAGATATTGCTAGAGTTTTACTATGTATTAGTTTAATTTTAGAAGACAACCCTTGCTACATAGTTTACACTGCCTGCTCAATTGAAAGTGGATACCTGTGGTATGGAACAGACGCTTTATTTACAGCGTGTCTAATAGCGCGTACTGTGGCCTTTTGCCCTAAGCACAGCATCCACACGCCGTGGCATGCTCTCCACCAACATGCTCTCCAAGCAACCGGTATTTTTGCCCACTCCTCATTCAAAGCCTGCACAAGTTGGATGCATGTTTGCGGTCGCATCGGACACGCACGAATCCGGCGCTCCAATTCATCCCATACATGTTCAATAGGTTGAGGTCCGGACTAAGGGCGGGCCAGTGAAGTTCCTGAACATTATTCTCCGGAAACCAGGCGATGGCAACACGGGCCTTATAGCACGGCGCATTGTCGTGCTGGAACACAAATGGCCCTTCACCGAACTCCGACCACAACGTAGGAAGAATGGAATTGTCTAGAACGTCCAGATACTGTGTGGATGCCATGTTCCCCTCCATCACAACCAACGGACCATGTCCAAACCAGGAGAAACACGACCACACCATCACATCGCCACCGCCAAACTTCACTGTTGGGATGACACACTCAGGTAGCAGCCGCTCCCCTGGCAAACGCCATACCCAGGTGCGCCCATCCGATCGGTAGAGTGTGAAGCGTGATTCGTCGCTCCACCTAATGCTCTTCCAGCGGTTCATCGACAAAGACCGTCGCTCTTTACACCAGGCCACACGATGCTGGGCGTTTACAGGGGTGATGTTAGGCTTGTGGGCAGCAGCCCGACCAGTGTACCCTAAGGCATGGAGCTCCCGACGAATCGTTATGGTCATGGAATCGTCATGAAATCGTCAGCTCCGACGAATCGTCAGTTGTTCCCGTTGCCTGCTGGAATTCCTACCATCGTTGTTCCGCTGGAACAGCCCTGTTCTGTCGTACCAACCGCTTCAGGGCCCTCCGGTCTCTATCGGTCAGCATGCGGGCTCGACCACCTCCATGACATCGTGTTTCCACTCCTTCGTTTCCACTTCGTGATAATAGCACCCACGATCGAATTTGGCAGGTTCAGTGTCGCTCCTATGGCTTGCACACTCTGGCCACTAATGTGGCAACCTAAGACTAGTCCACGTTGAAAATCGCTCAGCTGTTTTGATGGAGGCATTTCACCTTGGCACGTGGTTAGACACCAAATGACTGCAACTACACACGATATTGTTTTTTACAATGAATATATTCAAATTATTGCCCGAATTTGCGTGGGTTGTTCAACTACGGCAGGTGTCCACTTTCAGTTGAGCAGTCAGTGTATATGCCTACTAAATCTTAAAACTTTATCAAGTGTGATATCTTAAGAGTTATCATTATTGGTAGAATACAAAAAAGAAACAAGAAAACTATATCTTCGACTTTATTTGATCTTTCAAGTTATCAAAAATTTAAATAAATAAAAAGTATAGAATTTGGAAAATTTAAGAAGCTACTGTCAATCAACACCAGCCTGGACGTTTGTCTCGAGTTCTGTTTCGTCCAGACTGGTGTTGATTGATTGATTGTGGTGAATGTGGGTGGCAGGGAAACCAAGCTCCGCGACCTGTAGGTCTATAAACTGGTGTTGAAATTGGACTATTTCAGAAGGTGGTTTCCAACAAAACAGTGAATGATCTGTACAAGCTGGCCGGAAGCGTCAAACCCAAGGAGCCTGTGTGTTTGTAAGAAACCTAAAGATATGTTAAATACTTCGAACCTAAATGAAATAAAAAAAATTGACTAATCAAAATTTAATTACAGTAGACTCCCGATTATCTGCTGGCGGATTATCCGCGGACCTCTCCGTTTTCCATTTTTTTTACTGTACAATAAATTACGCATTTAACAAAAAAAAAATTAAAACTAGAATAAGGTAAACAATAAAAGAGGCAGATTTAGCGACGTCCAAGTAAGGGTTTTCGTGTTTCGACACGAAAAAACAAAGACAATTAACCGATTTTTTTGTTGTTAAAAAGTAAGAAATTAAAGTAAATTAAAATAAAGTAATTGTTTATAATGAATGTACTGCCATTTTAATGTAAATTAAACATGTTAAAAGCATTTTTGTGTTGATTTTCGTCCTTTTTCGGCCTATTTCGGATTATCCGCGATTGCCGCGCCACCAAACTCCGCGGATAATCGGGAGTCTACTGTATTTACATCGGTATTATATCGGTTATACCAATGTATAGTAACTAGTATACAAATTAATATAATTAATGTATCATCTTACATATTTAATATTGTCACTGTTGGAAGGTTTTGACTTAAGTAGTATTTAATGATATCACTAAAGACAAATAAGAGTTCTAATAATAGGCTTTCAACCATTTTTTCTGTCCATTTATTTGATTACTTTTTTTTTAACTTTGATTTATTTTAATTACTTACTTTCCTTTGCCTCCAAAGATTTGATTGTATTCATTATTAAATTTAAAATTAGATTAACAGACACCAGAAGTTAATAAAAAATATAGGTATGAATTTAACTGATACATTACGATGAGACACGCTTATTAATGAGCTTTTTGACGTCGTGTCCTATTGGTTATCCAGTGAAATTATTATATCTGGAGAACAACTGATATTAGAATTTAAATTCACTGCGGAAATTCGCTGAATGAGAAAAAAAAAAAAAGGAAAGAACAATTAAATGCTATAACATGAATTTTTATACAGCCAGGAAACAAAGTCATGTCTTTTTATTCAATCGCAATATTGTCATATATTCTAAAGCGAGTATTTTATCCACCAGAATTAAAATCACTGTAGCCTAATTTATTCCTTGGGATATCATTCACTGCTTATTGCGAGCAATTACTGTTAATTTGACAGTACAGTATTAATAAATCTGTTGAAAACGTTCATCAGTTGACACAGAATGGATACCATGAAAGCAAATTCATCCAGTTCCATTAACAATATTAAATAATTGATAAAAAAATTGTCGATTAATTGTTTCTTTTGAATCTGAATTTTGTCTATTTTCTGATTCGAACAAGATAGTTACTGACAATACACTTATTTTTTTTTTCCTTAGGAGAACATTTCTCCATTTGTAATTTTTTTTGATGAAATAATAATCATCAGAACTAAATTGTTAACTATAATAGACAATATGTATTATATTGAAGTTGGCAGTATTTAAGAGCTAAGCTAAAATGAAATTCATTCAATTTCTGTAAGCATTCTGTATCTGATTCTTGAAAGTTCTTCCAATTAGACTACTTTACTTTCCAAAGAAAGAAGCAAAATATTTTATGTTTATGTCAAAACTCGATGACTTTCTGATAGCACAAAACGCATCCTTGATAAAAATTGTTCTTATTTTGAATCCATAGCTTAAAGATAAATTGAATAAAACTTTTGAAAGCGAAATGATAATCTTACAAATGCAATTATTAACTTGTTAAATTTTTCCATTTTTTAGAATTGATTTTTAAATTTGATTTTGGATTCTACAAGTTATTCTGACTTGTTTCATTCACAGATTTCTTCCATATTTCATGAGTAATTCTTTTATTTATAACATTCTGTTTGTTTGTTTGTTTGTTTGTTTCTCATATTCTTTAACTTTACTTTCTTTGTATCAAAGACTGATTTCTTTCGTCATCAAAACAGTTGGTTATGTCCCAAAACAACATTTATAAATATACTAATTTCTTTCATTGTAGTATTGAAACTCTTCATTAATGACAGTTGTCTTTTCCTCTTTATTGTTTCATTCATAGTGTCTCAAGTTGACATTTCCATTTCCGCAATAGGAATGAATAAATCCCTGTATATGCACTGAATAATATCCTATTATATTTTCATGTTTTTAGCTATGGACGTTACTAATAGCACAAATTGACTTTTGTCTGTTCAGAACCGAATCTGAATCCCTGAATTGTGGCATTCATTCAATTCTAAACATAAAACCAAAATAGGTCTAGTATCTTTCGTGTCATTTAATATGCGCTTCCAAATATTCTAATAAAACGTACATTGATCATAGATAATCTTATGCTAAATCATATTGTTAACGTGAGATTTCGAAATCTACAATTTATCTAATGTTATTATTTAATTAAACCAATTAGTTCTTAATGTTTCCGAAAAAAATTTGAAATTTATGTAGTTACACAATTATCTTTTCAATATAACATGGCAACATTTAAAAATCTACAGATTTTAAAGAAATTTTTGCATATTTTAGGTCTTCCTTAAACCTATCAAATTTATTTAAACTTTGAAACTTATCTAAAGTAAAAAAAAAAAAAAAAAAATACATAAAATATATAGTTAAAATGTCATACCTTTGTTATTTGATCGAATTACCATAAGTTTGAAAAGTTTTTCTTTATTTATTTTTTAATTGTTCTTAACCTTTTTAAAGGTCAATCAATATGACTGTTTACTATTTGGGTCATTCCACAGAAAACGTACCTTTTAAGAGACAAAAATGTTAAAAAAAAAAATATTGACAAACAAATCTGAAATTTATTTTCTAAGCAGTATTATTGCTTCTATGAATTATAAAATGAATTGTTACATTGTTTCTTCCTTTTTCATGAAATAAGGAATAAAATAAAATTTTGATATGGACGGAGGATACACAACTGTAACAGAGTATAAGATACAGAAATGAAATCTACCATATTTTAAAAGCATAACTCATAATTTAAGTAAAATTTCAATTTATTCTGAAACTGAGTGGTTAAACAGAACATTAACTTATCGCAAAATAGCAGAAAAGAAATTTACCGATATTAATAAACAAATATTCCAAAATCATAAATATTTTAAATTAATTATTGAGATAATGATAATAAACAATATAGTACATATACTAAATCAATTATTGAGACTCATAGTATTTAAATAAATGATTTTGTACCCTCTGTTACGAAATTAATATCCTCCATTCAATGTTAATGTAACGGAGGATACATCTACGGAGGATACATTTCTGCAAAATTTCCCTAGTTTGTCATGCTTATTGTGAGGTTAGCTCGTGAACATCCTTTAAAATGTAATTGAATCGTATTTAAGAATAACTTCAACAAGTTCTATGTATTTTCTCAATGTTATTAATTTGTCTAAGTTGAGAACGGAGGATACACAAAGATTAGAACCGTCTTGAGAATCCTGAAGAAACTGTTAGATAGAATATAGTTAAACCATACTATTTTATTCCAAACACAAGATAGAGCTAAAACAAAGTGGCGTCTTTTCCTCCTTCATCCACTCTTTGTGAATACCATTGCCATCTAATGGGAATTTGTTAAAATATCTTCAGAACGGAGGATACAGGGAAAGTCTGTGACAAACTTTCAAACCTGAAAACATATGTTCAAGCTAACATTTTCTCATTTTTTTTTATGTCGAACTGCAGTTCACCTTTTAATGTAAGAAATACAATGTGACTCACTTATTCAATATTTCCTTAAATTCATGAAATAATTAACCACCCTTCTGACGAAGCACTTGTGACACGTAACGGAGGTATACATATCTTCACTATTGTTTAAAAATTTAATAGAAATAAAATGAAAGAACAAAGAATACCAATGTTCATATCTTCCTTCGTTTGTATTGCTGTTTATAACCACTGAAAGAAGAACTTTGAATATTTCTTAAGTAAATAATTGCCTTGTACGTAAAAAGAAATGTTTTGAGATGAACGAAATGATTTCTTTGGAGGTTTTTAATAGGATGTCTTTGATCGATTCTTTTACAGACGGATTTGTTTCGTCATAAAATTCCATTTTAATTCTACGATATTATCTCAAAGTTATCGAGTTTTGCTTTGAGAAGTTAAAGATTATGGAAGAATTAACATACAAATAAATATCTAAATATTAAGTATTCTCGTATCTGTAGAAGGAGATAAATAAATACAAAAGTTTGATTTTCAGAAACAGATTGTTTTAAGTTAAGTAACCTTTTAGCCGTTGGCTACAGATTCATTCAAAGAGTTTTCATCACCTATCTCAGTTAAATTATTTTACTAAAAAACAATTTCATAGTCAAACTTCCTAATTTTCCAAATAATTCCTTTTTTTTACTTTATCTTTTTCTTTATGACGATATAAATGAATTTATATTCTATATCCACTTGTATCTTTAATAGCTCTTCTTATTTTAATGCACCATCTATAGACCTAATCCACCACATATGTCTACATATTTAAATTTGGAAATGCAGAAACAGATAAAGGCAGCAACTTTGGAATGAAAGAAAACAAAAACAAAAAAAAAACAACAGATTGTTTATTTTTAATTGCATAATTTTAACATGAATATATACACTTTTACAATTAAGTAATTATAAAGCACCAATAATTGTAATTGCAATTCCAAAAACAACACCCTTGGCCTTTTAATTAATCTGTGAATTAATCTTGTTCTGGTTCAGCTTTTTTAAACAACAGAGATCATTAGGAACTCATTTAATACTATTTTTTTTTTTATTGATAACTTAACATTAACATATTTTCTGGTAGTAAGTGTTTTGCAAGATACCATAGATTCAAAAAATAAATTTGCAATTCTGGTTATTCTATACAGCATGGAATAACCAGAAGTGGTTATTCTTACTCTTTCTAAATTACGTTAAACAAACAAGAAGAAAATTATAATTTCTTGAAGAACTCATTAAAATAATTTGATTTTTATTCTAAATCAGTGTCCATGTTGAGTTAGTGTCTGAACAAGCAGTTTTCATTTTTCTATTAATTTGTAATACAGTAGAACCCCTCTCGTCCGCCCTCGGCTGGTCCGCCACTCCGGTTGATCCGACCGTGCTCGAGCCGGCCGAACTTGTCCCCGACTCATCGGTGACTCACCACCCGTCGCGCCATTGTGTTGTTTACTTGCATATACAGTGACGATAGATGGTGAAAACGATGTTATGAATCGCAAAACATTGAAAAAGTCTAAATTTGAACTGCTTGACAACGCAGTAAATTCGTATATTTTACCGTAAATCCGTATTTTTCTGTATTTTCTAATTATCCGACCTTTTTTGCGGTCCGACCATATCCCCAGTCCCAAAGGTGACGGATTAGAGGGGTTCTACTGTACCTACAATTTTAACTTTCTAGACGAATTATGTTTGCTTAATAGGAGTAATTAAGATAAAAATATACATTTTGATAACGTTTGACGGTTAATCACACTTTGATCCAATTGGTAATATATATATGATTGCGGTTACGGGTAAAACATTTTGATTAAATTCTAAGTTTTCGCCTTAACTTAGTAAATTGAGATATTAAAATTATGGTTTTATTCGTTTTATTCAGTCAGAACTGAGAAAAGAAAGGCCCTACAAAATGTGATAGCCATGCCTGTTTTAATCTTTGTATTTCCCCATGCATCATCAATGTTCTTCTCCCTCCGAATATAGAAGCAGTTATTCACATGGAATGGAATTGAAATGTTAACTTCTAAATCTAGTTTCTACAATTTACCAACTTTATTGGTTCAAAATGTGTCACCTGAAATGTTGAAATATTCCATTCTTCCATTTCTTCCATTTCTCGAAATATTTTGTTGTAAATCTCACAGAAGTAAGAATTAAAATGAAAATATAATGTGTTTTGGTGGATCAGCAGTAGCAGAACAATCTGCTGATCTTTTTTCTTTTTTTTTTTAAATAATGATTCCATTAATTTACACTGGTCGTTGTTTACACGATTTTCAGTTATCGTAATTTTCTATTTACTAGCAATTCTAATACTGAGGGGGTTTTAATTTTTCTTCTTAGGAAGCCAGTGTACTGCGGCATCGACACGTGTTGCTGCGACAACATGCTTTCTTCGAGCTCTCTGTACACTTACGTCAAGGAAGGGATCTCGTCGCCAGAGACTCATGTGGTAAATATTGACAACTTTTATTTTTTTTTTATAATGTATTTTCGTGACATTTGAATTGCTTTACTGGTGACAGTCATATATTTTGCTTTTTTCTTCTTCAGATCAATAAAAATTTAAATATATTATTTTTATCAAGATTTCCTGTTTTCGCTTATCTCAGATAATCATATCCTAATATTAAAAAGACAGTTAATAGATTAAATAAACATTCACTTCATTAAATCTATATTATTAAAAAAAAAACAGCTTGTGTGTGTACGTCCGCAACAACTGAAGTTCCTATGCGCGTTGCAAAGCAACAGTAGTATTTTTGCATGGTCAGCTCTGTCCACAACATTGGACTTTCGCATGCGCGTTGCAAGGCAACAGAAGTATTGTTACATTGTCAACTCTGAACGAAACAATGGAATGTCGTTCGCGCGTTGCAAGACAACAGAAATATTGTGACATTGTCAACTCTACTGCGCAAAGTTCTGACTGTTACAAATACATTTCAATATTGTATTGCATGCATTTTTTAGATTTTAAACTTTAAACTAGGCCATCTCCCGTGTACAGATTGTTCGTTATAGATATTTGAAGAAGAGATTTATTTAGATGGACGTTGGTTGATATAGATGTTAAATGAAGATCATAGCTTATATACGATACTCCTGGCGACGAATTGATTGTGACTATTCTTTCGAGTGAAGATAACCAAATTCTGATGACTTGTGAATCTAGACAAATTTTCCTCTTTGGCGGAGACTTCAGACAAATTTTACCTGTAGTCAAGAATGGCCGAGATTACGACATTATTAACAGTTCTTTGAAAAGATCTCATCCTTTCTCTCGTTGTTCATTTCGATACTAATTGATTATCGATGATAAAACGATGGTTTATATGAGATAATCCAAGAATGATCGATTCCAATGAAAGGGGTTATAGCAACATTTTGAAGTTTTGAAGACTCTTTTCATGCCATTCTTTTTCAAGCATAATAAAATTGGAATAAGTATAACAAATCAAAATAGTTGGAAGCTTAAACAAATTTCAAAAACACGTGAATCAATAAGTTTAGTTGTTTTTACAAAAATATATTAATAAGGTACAATTCAATTATTAAAAGTAATAATAATAAGAAAATAAAATTTAAAATAATCTAACAAAACTCGATTCCAAAGAAAGCAGTTAATGCATTATTTTGAAGTTCAATAATGCTCATTTTGAATTTGTCGACTTCCTCGTGACAATAAAAAATGAAAAACCGTTTTCCATTGTTGCACTAACATTGGGGCACAACAACAACACAACATTTGCGGAGATATAAGTCAAAAAAACAATATGAAAAGAGTTGTAGTCCCTATGGCCTAATGGATAACACATCCGACTTCGGATCAGAAGGTTGCAGGCTCAATTCCCGTCGCGGAAATTTCATTGTAAAAATTATTTCTATTTTCCATTCGCACAGAAAATTGAGCCAGACAGACAGACAGACAGAGAAATAAAAGATTTTAGTAATATAGATTTCTATTTTCCATTCGCACAGAAAATTGCGCCGGACAGACAGACAGAGAAATAAGAGATTTTAGTAATATAGATAAAGTTAAAGTAGCCCTAGTTTTAGGTTTAAGTTTTAGCTTACTTGATGTAATCTGTTTTTGTTTTGTTTTTTGATTATATTAAATGTTGTTTTCCCGTTACATATGCGAGGCTTATGGAGCGAAACGTCTAGTATTCATCTAAATTAGCCTTTTTCTACTTTTTTTTTAACAGCTAAATAATTTCTACAGTAAAGTTTTACTATCTTGTAGATATTCTTTCTTGCATTTGATAAGAAAGAATTTCACTTTGATTCAGTTTCATTTGGCAAGAAATACAGCACTTTAAATAAGCAGACTGAATACCTGTGTTTTATTCCACGTTCTACTTAAGGGTGTAATCATGGTGAGGACTGATGACAGGCCTTCTCCCTAGGACGATTGGATATTGAGACTCGCTACCGATTGTTTTTGGCTTTTTTTTTATTTTATTTATTTATTTATTTATTTTTTTGATTGAATAAATAATTTGTTTATTTGATTTAGTTTAGTGTAAAACTGAATTTGCAAATTTACGTAAAGAATTATTTATCCTTCCCTATACTGAAATCCTGACTGCGTTTACTGCTCTATTACAATTATTCATTTTTGTTTTTATATCTCGGATATATAGGTATAAAAATATTACCATTTAATTTAATGGTGAATTTTAGGACCATAGGCATACGAGTAAATCTCACTATAGCTGAATAAGAATTCAACTGGTATTATCCATTACATTCAGGAATAGTTTTTGTAAACAACCTATATAAACTGTCAAAATTAATAAGGTTGTAATACGTACATAGATGAATTTTTATTGCAACAATTAGTTTAATGAGAAAACTTGCCACTTTTCCTGCAATAAATTCTAATCCCTCTAATCGAAATGTTTGGTTATTCATTGTGGTTTTTTTGAATTATTGTTTTCGATTTCTCTTTGGTGTCAAGGCCACGTATCCAGAGCACAAGTGATGGTTGGCAAGCGGTCGATTCTCTGTTAGGCTGATATGATAGGACGGAGGGGGCGGACGAAATGGGTTTATCAGCTGTTATTCACTAGAGCATTTAACAGCTGATAGTTTGAGGAGAGCATCGTTTATGGCTCTACGGGGATCAGAACACGAATCGCACAGATAAAAAGCAAATTGAGAGTCGGACTCGGAGAAAAGATTAACTAATCTAAATGCTAGTTTGCTTTAAAATTAAAGATAAAATGTAAAATTAAAAATATATCATAGAATTACAATAATATTTATAAGTAGAATATTTTTTAAATATTAATCTGCAAAACTACTTATATTTAATTATTAAAGCAAACTTTTAATACTGCATACTAGGATAAAAGTATTTTACCAGGCCTATACTTTTTCGTGATTACTTTTGTCTTTACTACAATTTTTTTAACTATATATTTATCTGAAAAACTTTCCATTAACATTTTTACAATAAAGTAAAGAAGCATTTTCCAAGATTTTTTTAAAAGTTAATGCTCTGCTTACGTTGATTAAATATTGCTGCTAAGTAACATTAGCAGCATATACTATATATTGGCATTTATTTATTTTATCATTTATTAGTTTTGTCAGCTTCATATGATGTAGAAAGTAATTGTTTTATTTTATCAATTTATTTTACAAAATTTTAAAGAATATTGTCAGTGATTTTTTTAAAATTATATAATAAAGCAAATTTTAAAAATTACAAACTCACAAGCGTTTATCCCTCGATGAATAAGATCAGATTAGAAATATCATGACATTAAACGAAGCTTAATTGTAGTAAACCATTAAGAAGAAGTTAGCGTCGTTGCTTGTGTCGACCTTAGGAACGTCTGGAGGTAAAATAACTTCAGTGAAAAATTACTATTTAGTGTCATTCGCAAATGGCGCCCAAAACGACTACGAAGCATTATGGGTTTTTTTTCAACCAATCTTCATGATTATCGTTGTCCCACCAATCAACCAACATTAGCCCCTTCCCTCCAACATCCACAAGCCACAAAATCACTAAGAAAAACCCACCTATCGACCACACGATCATTCACAAATGACATCAAGTAGCAATTACATCCCTGTGACACTGATAGTAAAGTTTTATCAATTTCGGTATCTCCAGCTACAGTCAAGAGCGTTATCATCTGAGATATTGGGACTACTTTTAGATTTCGAAAGGACAAATAATTCGAATAACTTCATTCTGTTATTCTAAATAATGAAACCAATCAATAAATAAAGGACTTTAGATTTTGCAAAAGATAAAACTTTGATTAGTTAAACTAACAAAAGTTCCTTATATTTATAGATAGTTTATTTATATTTGCCTATAAAAATATTTATAAAAATATATTAATTGCTAATTTACTACATTTATAGCCATCTACATTTATAGGCAAAGCCAAGCAAATTCAAGACCCCCCCCCTTAAAATAAAAGGGAAACTATTACAAAACATCCCTGTCCAACATTATACAGATTCAATCAAAGTGTCTCTTTAGGACATTTCCTACACTATTCTAGCGATCCCTTAACCAATTTTGCTTTTTTAGAGAATACTTAAAATTTTGAAGATAAATTAGTCTGTTAGTTTATCATCAGAAAATGGAAAATTGAGGCTTTCAAGTGCATTCATGAATCCTTTTGTTGTTCCGTGGCTGCACTGTGAATTGACAGTACTTTTCTTTGCTGCTAATGTGTGGAGAAACTTCTGCACTATTGCAATGTTTGTACTGCTTTTTTTGTTTTTCTGGATTTTCGCTGTAATTTGGATAATTCGATACTTCTTCCTCTTCTTCTTTTATATAGTTTGAACTTTGAATCATTGTGCAGTGAATGTTTATGCTTAGTCGTCAGATGGATAATTCTATGCTATTTATGAATGATTCGAGATTCGAGAAGTTCCAAAGAAAGAGAGTTTGTTCTGAAGAAAAGTTTCAATAGAATAAAGATTTACCTATTTCGACAAAGAAATAAGTAAATAATTGGTTTTTGGATTTCGGGCTAATAATATATCGTGTAATTTATGCTTATGAAAATATAATTATAACGAAAAGTTTGTTGTTTTAAATTTAATTAAAACTATAATATCTACAATAATTTTAAAAAAATAGTTAAATGGACTTTAAAGTATTGATTTATTGATGATATTTTTGAGGTATCCTTCCTTTGAATATATTCAGGCAAACTTATTTCTGAAATCTATTTAACATTTCCTATTGCATTTTTCTGTCTCTCAATTAAATAATGGATTTATTGTTTTTTGTTTGTTTTTTTTCTTCTGTGCAGGCACGAGTGATCCTTACGTTAAATTTAAAGTGGGTGGGCGATTGCTCTATAAAAGTAAAACGATAAATAAAACACTAAACCCTGAGTGGGACGAGCATTTCACTCTGGCCATTGAAGATGTCTTCCAGCCAATCCACATCAAGGTTTTCGACTACGACTGGGGTCTCCAGGACGACTTCATGGGATCCGCCTACTTGGATCTCACAACTCTCGAACCAAACAAGTGAGTAACCTTCTAATTGAATATAGATTTTTTTATTATCATTATTAAATAGTGCCACTGAAAACCTGAAACCAATGTTAAAATCTTTTAAATTAATTGATGAAGTCTTTCAGAGCACTAGTTTTTTTTTTGTCATATTTCTTTGAGAGATAGGTTTAGCTTCACTTTTGTCCTTGGGCTCTCATTCAAATCCCAGAAAGAATATTACTTGAATACATTGACAGCCATCATGAATCCCAAGTTTTGATGTATTTATAGATGGCACCACACCTGACAAATCCGTGGTCTATTAAGGTAATTCTTAATGTTTCCTTTCTAATAACGTAGAGGAATGTATGTTTGAAATTATTGTATCTTTGTGGTTCTCTTGAAATTAAGGTTTATTTGATTAAAAGTATTTCCTAGTGAATTTCTTCTGGCGTTTCGCACTTCGTAATTTCTATGTATGGATTTTCAAATTGTTAAATTACAGAGCAAAAAGAAACATTGATATTCTTAAATAAGGAAAATGACCAAGGGAACCATTTAATTCGACAAAATTTAAAATATCAGAATCAATAACAGTAAATATTATTAATACTAAATTCTTTAAAGAAACTAAAAATTAAACCCTTTCAGAAAACGAGACATCTCAGATGTTTAATTCTATTCCATTCGCCTTTTTTTTCATACATATTCTTCCTTTAACTATTTAAAGATAAGGGTTTATTGTTCGTTGATGCTTCAATTAAAGATTTGATTGAAAACTTAACTTGGATCATTGCCTATGTTGTTTACGTAAAGATGTTTTAACACAATGGAAATAGTTTTTCCTTCGTTCAACCTTTCTTGTTACTTGAACGTCTAATCTATTTTTGCCGAAACTTGTTTACTTTATTCCCTCTCATATGTACATCCGGGAAATTTTAATCATGATTCTGCAAAGCGGGAATTGAAAATTCAATTGGCGGGTGTCGCCCGGATATTCCAGCAGGGATTTCTAGCTGCAGCAGCCCTTATTAAACCTATCTGTTCCACTTCTCTTAGAAAGTCCACTTCAGCCTTTCAAGAAGTTCTATGTAACTGACAATATATAACTAGATATTAAGTTGAACAACATATTTAGCCCTTGCCATTAATTAGTGTTCTAAAATTTCATTATCATTAAAATCGTTTAAGTGATATGACAAATTAATATGCTATTCAAATGAGATTTAGATTCAGCTTCTGCTGATTAAATTTATTGAATTGTCGTTCAGGCATAGACGAGCCGTTGTGGCAGTGACTGATTTTTCCTGAATCTGGATATGAATCCCAGGGCCTGTTTGTATTTTTCCTTTGTTTATCTGCTTCTTCTCTTTCTCTTCTTGAGGCTGTGGCTATTTGAGTTGGTTTGTACAAAAGGCCTAAGGTCGCAGTAGTAGTGATATAAGCAAGAGGTTTATACGTGAATATAAAAAAATAATTCCATTATATAAAATTCAAAAATTATCTTTCGAAATTAACGAATTTGTTTTCAGTTAGTTGATAATGTCTGAATTTCTTTATTATGTATACTGTATATTTCATGTTATTTTCTTCATTTATTGCCTAATACTTCGTCTTTACGAATCATCATTGTATTGAATTTAAATTATAGGAAACTCGACATGTATAGATTTCCAGTTTCTTGCTTATCATATTGTACCCATAAGAAAGAGTGAGAGATTTCAAAAGTCTAAAAATCTAACCTTTTACTATTTTTATTTTCGACAAACATAAGAATTTAAAGGATATTTACAAAAGTTGTGATTGGGATAGTCAGTGCCATATGTTTTGCTAATGATTGGGTAATTTGAAATCAAATCAAAAAGATACGTTTCAATTAACCGTAAAAGAAAATCAAAATGCAATGCCTAAAATTTGACTTGAAAAGGTGAGACCTCACTGTTTACTGGTGGCTAATCTTAGCTGATGACCGCCAAAGAGCGTGAAACATCTGTTTTACGATGTCACTTACTTGTTAGTAAACAGTTGGTCTTACCCATTGATGTTTGAAGTTTACGGATTAATTTAAATAGTTTCAACTGGAAATAAAAGGAATTTATAACAAAAACAATAATTCTTTATAATACGATTGCCAATACAATACGATTTTGCAAATATTACAGATTCGCAAGAACTTACAATCAGCTATTAATTGATGACAACTTATTGCTGATTATCGTGTTTTCTTAAAGTATTAACAGTAGTTCGGAAGTTAGAGGTATATTAATGTAAATTGAACGCTAGACCCAATTAAAGTTCTCTTATTTTGAATGGGTTGTACCTCAAACTGTTGGTCTTAAAATAATCCGCGTTGAATGTGTGTTTTCAGAGAATCCCATTCAGTCGAGCCCTAATAATTTACTGAGGAAATTAAAACGCAGTAATTTTTTATTAAAAACTAGGATAACCTCCTGTCTCCCCCTGGTAAGTATGCGATAATCCAAGAAGAATCGATTCCAAGCGGTTATGGCAAAAAAGTGATATTTTATTCCTTTTTGAATGAACTCATTATTTGATAGCGCGCGAACAAATACAATAAAAGTAGGATTGGATATTGGAGGACCAGCAGTAGTCCAATGGTTAACGTTCCTGACTGCGAGGACGAAGGTCCTCGGTTCGAATCCCACGCAAGGCGGAAAAAAAGAAAATTTTATAATCTGACTTTCTCAGCAAGGGAAACTAATAATTAACAATTGCGCCGGACAGATTTTAGTAATATAGATCACAGTGACCTAATAAAAAGAAAGTATACACTAATGTCATTTTTGACTCATACAAGTGGTCTCAAGAAACCTAAGATGGATTTATTTCATTTTTAATAAACCCTGTAATTCCAAGAAAATTATTCGAAATATACTATATGTCCCGGGAACAGGAACCAATAAACTTAAAATAAATAAATAAAAAAGAGTTCTGAAGATATTGATAGATATGTTGTAAATTTTGTGGGTTTTTTCCCTTTAGTCCAGAAAAGAACAATAAATAAATTTGTAGATAAGGTAAATGTATTTGCAGTAAGTTGGCATTTCAAGATTTGCGTCGATTCGGATCCTTTGCACAAAAGAACCATCGATTGGCAGAAGGTGATTTGGAATTCGAGTAATTGAAACCATGTTCTCTCCACCGATGAGTTCAAAGTCAGCTTATGAATGAATCCTACGCATTAAATCTGACGAACACATCAAATTGGAAGTCATTCCTTAAATATCAGGGAATAGGCGGAAATAATTTAATTGTCTATGAAGGCGTAACGTGATCAATTGCCACATGCCCTTACATCTAATGTTAAATTGTCCACAGAATCCTTTGACCCTTAAAGTTCGCCTAATGAGACCTTAACACAGAAACCTACAAGGAGTAATTATTAACCAATTACTTGGCAGAAAAGCTGTCCAGTTTATGGAAAGGTATGCAATATCTTCCAGAATTCAGACAAAAAAGTGTTGAGACACTCAAAAAAAGATGCTTGGAATCTGTTCGTCCATCTAGAAACTTCAGTGACCTCTGCACTGCTGCAGAAATCAACTGAATATAAGAAATCAATGTTTGAGAATTCTAGCTGTGCAACTGTTCGAAGCAAAGGATGTCTCCTTGTCAGTCTTAAGAAGGTTACAAAGGCTGAAGGATGAATGGACCATAGTCACGCTTCGTCCGTCAAAGTCTCTGATATGCATTAGACAAGAGCTGCGTGAACTTCGGGGGACTGTTGAACTAGGAAAACTTTCAGTCTGTGATCCTCTGCCCTTCCAATTGATCCAATGCGGCCTTTCATTGACAGATCCTTCCAGGTATATACGTCATTGTATGTTTTGATTGTCCACCTAAACTTAAGAGATAGGAAACGCTTGAGAAAATTGTAAAAAAAAAAAATTGTAAGAAAATTTGTAGAAAACTTTATAAGAAAGAAGGAAAAGGGACCTCAAAATTACGAAAACAAAATAAATTGACTGATTAAATGATTATCTAATTCATATGATAGCATTTATTCCAGTTACAAATGAATGAAGTCGGGCACATGAATTCCACAGAAATCCGAACATTTCTTTTTAAAAATTAACAAATTTCACATTTCATTCCCATATGATATCCTGGGCAGCTGTTTCGCACTTTTTGGAATCTTCTAATCATGTCTGAAAATCTTCAAGTCATATCTCCTGAAGTGTAGGATAGAAGTAATTTCAAATGTAAGAAATACAATGGACTTTAAAAAAATATGGTCAGCGAAGGAATTTATTTTCCTATAATATTTTCGTATTTGTATCCCAGGAATTTGATAAAATAAAAACGTAATAGATAAATGTTGTGGAAGAGGATATCGATTTCTTTGAGATAATTTCAGAATGTCAGAATTTCAATTTAGTTTTGCTGATCATGAAACCTTACTTATTATAAGTTATGAAGATTTATAATTATTTGAATTTATAAGGCAGATATATTGGCATGATAAATATCAGAATCTCAGGTATTAAAATAGATCTTATGGTGAATATTATTCTTTAAAATATAATTACATTCTAATATGTAGGAGTAAATATATAAAAAATAATATAAAAAATGTTACTCTGTTTCCTAAATTTACTTGAAAAAAATCAATTTCCAGTTTCGTTATTTTTAGGACTTTGTTTTATTAAAATAGGCTAAATCTTTAAGAAAGTTCAGCTTTAAATCGTAATTGGGTGTGAATTAGTTGTTTTTCCTCTCATTGTTTCCTTTGTAAATAATTCAAAGATGGACTGTACTGTGACTGCAAATTGAAGTGTTTGTTCTTTTGCAGAGTTACCAATCTGACATTAACTCTGATGGAACCAGGCAAGACTGATTACATGGGGGAACTCCACCTGACCGTAACACTTATTCCACGCACCCAGGAGGAAAAAGAGCAGGTAAGTCAAATATTGGATCGCCAATTATTTCTCAGAGTGAGTGAAAGAAAGGTTTGTCCTATCGGAAGCTTTCCTATATATTATTAAGAAAAAAAAATAAAAGAAAAAACACTCGCACAGAATGAAAGATCCGAAGTTAATCGAATACTAATAGAAAAGCAATTAGTATTCAATCTGTCTGCTCTGAAGGAAAAGGAAGAATGAAAAGAAGGAACAAAGAAGATTAAAAAAAACAAAAGAAAAGCCAAAACGAATCAGAATTGTACTGGCAAGGTAAAACTCAAATTTAATCACTTTTTTTTTTTAGAACTGAAACATTCTACGTGAACCTTTAATATTAAGGGTTTTCATTATTCTTTATTGTTTTTTTTTTTAAGATGCATTGTTTCTGAAGGGAAATTAATTTAAGAGAATTACGTTACTTAAGTTGGTATAGGAATTCGTTGTTTTGATAAAACAAATATTTATAGTTGTAATTTATGTAAGGAGTACTTTATTTCAATAGATTTACATTTTATTTTTTTCATTATAATTAATTTTTTATAGTTCTAATTTCAACTTAAGTTAAATTTTCACATCGGTCTAGATTTATTTCCATTGTAGTTATATGGTAGTTACCAATAGGTAAAAAATTGATAGGTAATAAACGATTACCCCATTTTCATTATTTTAATTCTGTATTAGTTACTTCGCCATTAAGGATGGTATATATTCAAGAAAATAGATTTAAGAAAATAGAATATAGATTTAAGAACAGGTTGTAGATTTCTGCAAAACACAAAAAAAAATCACGATATTATTTCTTAATTCTATTTCTAATTTTGATACAAGAATTGAATTTTTGGATGCCTAACATTTTTTAATATTAAACATTAATATTTAGAAATACGTAACTTTTTTCTTCAGTTATTATTAATTTCGATGACTCCTTTATTACAAAAAAATCCACAAGAAAATAAATGACTTACCATTTATTTATAGTTGACTTAGTTGTGCATCATCCGATAGCCTTAACATATTACATAAGGAAAAGAGATTTCCATAATTGAATTAAATTATTATTGACGTTCTAACAATTTTTCTTTGTAAAACTGATTTTATGTAATATTCAGTAGTTATACAGATTACCCTTACAGTATTATTTAGTTCTGTAGCTTATTTTTAAATATTCAATCTCGAATGAATCTAATAATGTACATTTACATTAAAGAATAGATTTTGGAATAAATTACAAGCTATTCTGTTTCAGAATATGTTCAATTCTTTTTATTATTATTATTATTATGTTTGTATGTTTCAAACCTTGGGTTTGCCCAGCAAAAACAATATGGCGGGTCAAGGACCAAAGCACATATTGCCAAGTGTAAAGACGTGTGCAAGAATGATTAGGGATGTGTGGTTGTGTCCATAATTTCCTAACTATGCGGTTGTGTTGAGTACCACAGCCTTCTGCAGTTATTATTATTATTATTATTATTATTATGTTTGTATGTTTCAAACCTTGGGTTTCCCCAGCAAAAACAATATGGCGGGTCAAGGACCAAAGCACATACTGCCAAGTGTAAAGATGTGTGCAAGAATGATTAGGGATGTGTGCTTGTGTCCATAAATTTCCTAACTATGCGTGTAGTGTTGAGTACCACAGCCTTCTGTAGTTGTGCATAAGTGTTTTTGTGAAGTCCTAGTGTGCTGAGACTGTGGTGCAATGTGTGAGGCACCAGACCAGTGGCAGACAGAACGATGGGTACAACACGTACCCGATCCTGCCTCCACTGCTTCTGGAGCTCATGTGCTAGATCAGTGTATTTACTGATCTTGTCTGCGTGAGTTTTCTGCATGTTCTTGCTGATAGGCACTGCAATATCAATTAGATAGGTCTGTTTGTTGACCTTATCAACAAGTGTGATGTCTGGTCTGTTGTGATGTATGGTTTTGTCTGTGTGAATGGGGCGGTCCCAGTATAGTTTATATGAGGGCGATTCTAATACGCTTTGTGGTATGTACTTGTAATACGGGACCGTGCTCTTAATAAGTGAATGTTTGTGTGCTAGTTGTTGATGAACGATCGACGCTACCTGATTGTGTCGGTGGAGGTAGTCTGTTTGAGAGAGAAGGGGACAGCCTGATATTACGTGGTCGATCGTCTCATGCGTAGTGTGGCATTTCCTGCATTTGTCGTCATGTGTGTTTGCATCGTGTAGAATGTGTTTCTTGTAGTTGCGTGTGGAGATGACTTGGTCCTGTATTGCGATCATGAACCCTTCGGTCTCCCCAAACAGCTCACCACTCGTCAGCCATCTGTTCGACGCTTCCATGTCAACATGAGGCTGGCTGAGTTCGTGATGATGTCTGCCATGGAGTTCCTTACGAGCCCATGATTCACGCAGCTGCTGAGTGTGGGTGTCAGGGGTGGTGAGTGTTGGAGAAGAGTTTTCGAGGTTCAGAGGTGTGAGGTGTGTGTCAGCCTTGACAATGGCTGAGTGAAGTGAGGAGTCTTCTGCTCTTTGGTGGAAATGTTCCCTAAGTGTATGCACTTGTTTTTCGTGTAGGGTGATGAGGTTGATGAGTCCTCGGCCTCCCTCCTTGCGGGGAAGAGTCATCCTTTCCGTAGCGGACTTGGGGTGGTGCATGTTGTGTTTCGTGAATGTAGTGCGTGTTGCGCGTTGTAGTGCTTCGAGTTCGGTGTTTGTCCATGGAATTATGCCGAACGAATATGTTAGTGTGGGAACGGCAAAAGTGTTGATAGCTTTAATTTTATTTTTGGCGTTGAGTTGTGTTTTGAGGATTTTGTGAACTCGAGCAAGGTATCTGTTCTTCAGTGCATTTTTGATGTTTGCGTTGTCAATGACGCGCGCTTGCTGGAAGCCCAGGTACTTGTAGGTCTCTCCCTCTTCCATGGATTGGATGGCCAAACCATGGTCCAGTTCAAAACCCTCCAAATTCGAAGTCTTCCCACGTATTATGTGTAACTTGCGGCATTTGTCAATTCCAAATTCCATCCCAATGTCTTTGGTGAACTGTGTGGTGGCTTGTAGTAAATTAGTAAGTTGTGCATTGTTTGTGGCATAGAGTTTAATGTCATCCATGTAGAGTAAGTGTGTGATTTTATATGGTGTCACAGTGCCTGTGGTAAGCCTATAACCGTGTTTTGTGTTGTCTAGTATATGGCTCAGTGGATTCAAGGCGAGGCAGAACCAAAGAGGACTCAAGGAGTCTCCCTGGAAAATACCTCTCCTTATGGGAATGGGATCTGTAGTGATCGAGTTGTTAGAGGTGCGTAGGTGTAATGTTGTGTTCCAACTCATCATCGTGGCAGCTAAGAATGCCGTGATCTTGGGGTGTATTTTGTAGATATGAAGAGTGTGTAGGAGCCAGGAATGAGGGACAGAATCAAATGCCTTCTTGTAATCGATGTATGCGATATGTAAGCTCCTATTCTTCGCGCGTGCCTGGCGCAGGATTACAGAGTCAATAAGGAGTTGCTCCTTACAACCCTGGGAATTCCTGCGACAGCCCTTCTGCTGTTCGGAAAGAATGTTATATGTCTCGATGTGTGTGTAGATCTTGTCTGCGAGGCAGGAGGTGATGAGTTTGTAAAGTGTGGGGAGGCAAGTGATTGGGCGGTAGTTTGCAGGTTGCGCTATTTCAGTGTTCTTGCTCTGTAGGTATGTGACACCCTGTGTGAGGAAACGAGGCATATGTTCTGGGTGTTGGATTATGTCAGTGAGTGTAAGCGCTAGTTTTCCATGCAGGGACGTGAACCTCTTGATCCAGAAGTTCTGGACTCCGTCTGCACCAGGAGCCTTCCAGTTGTGTGCATGTTTTAGTGCTGTCTGTATATCTGCGAGAGTAATCTCATGGAAGGACATGCAGGGTAAGTGTTCAGTGAGTTGCTGTTCCTCTGTTATCCATGGTGCTTTATCATTGTGGGGGATAGGGTTTGACCACAGAGACGACCAGTATTCATGTAAAGCCTCGCTGTTGGGAGTGTTTGTGTTAGTTGCAATAGAGGAAGATGTAAGGGATCTGTAGAATTTTTTCTCATTGTATTGGAAAGTGTTGTTCTGTTGTTTGCGCAGAGTGCACTGTTTGTATCTTTGTAATCTTTTTGCAAGTGCACTGAGTTTTTGTTTTAGTGTGTCGAGATGTTCCTGAACCCGGTTATGATGATTTGAATGTGAAGGGCGAGTATTTATGTACTTGAATATCTTTCTAACCTGGGACATAAGTTTCTTTGTTTTGTTTCCTGCACAGTATTGTGTGAGCCTGGCTATGTCTCCTCTAAGGTCGCTGATGCGGCCCTCAAGGCGACGTCTCCAAGGGGGGATGTATTCTTGTGTCCGTGCAGTGGGAGGTATGTTGTGTTGTTTGATTCCAAGTGCCCGAATGGTTCCCTGTGCAGCACAGTAGAGTGTTGTATGTATGTCTTCTAATGTTTGGATGTTGTCAAGGTGTTGTGGGATAGTGTGTGTGTTGAGATGATATATGACTGTGGCGAGTTGTTTTGATGTGTGTACTTTGGGGAGTGGCGGCCTGAGTGTGGGGTCTGTGCCTGTGTATTGTGCAAGTGCAGTGTAGAAATGATCATGAGCTGCACGTAATATTTCATTAGTTGTATTGTTGGGGCATGTGTACTGAGGGGTAGAGATTGTTTCTGTGTTTTCCATAATGGTGTCTTCTGGTGGGGTGTGGTTTGGTGTCCTGTGGTTGGATTCAGCGACTTCTTCTTTAATTTGTGCAAGTATGCATGGGAGAATAAGATTGTTTACTACAATTGAACGTCGCTGATCCGCTACCCGCTGTTCGCTAAGCCCTAACGATGGATAGCGTGTGGTGAAAGCTTGGTATAGTGCCTGTCTGTATCCTGTTAGTTGAGTACCTAACTTTGTAACAGTGAAGAAGTCGCGCATAAGATCCTGGTTCATCTGTGGTGACCATCGGATGCGCTGGCGTGGTTTCCCAGTCTTGGTGGTCGCCTGCTCTGACACAGACGAAACACTTCCGACTGTTCGGGCTGGATGGTGTTGCCCGGGCATTGTGGTAGCCATACTACAGGATGGGGTGCCACTTTCTCCACCACCACCTGCGGGAGACTGTAGTATATTTTTCGAACGGAGGCCTCTGCCTAACCCCCGAACGCGGGTGACTTTATCCTGCGCCACACCCGATGCAGCATGATCTATATTAGAACGTGTTCTCATCATAAATGGTTGGACCCTTTAGCCTACCCTAAAGCTAGTGTAGTTCCCGCCCCCACCGCGAGGAGGTAGGGTCCATGGGGGCTTATTATTATTATTATTATTATTATTATTATTATTATTATTATTATTCAGTAGTAGGCTAGTAAGATCATCTGCGTTGTATTTTATTATTGTGAAATACTTTAGTTGATAGTGAAAATTATATTAAAGAATAAGAAGTACTTCATAACATAAAGAGGAATCACTATCTTGAAGCAATTCTGTTTTCGGTTCTCTTCAGATCTCAGCCAATTTATCCATAAGATAGAGATTTTCCTACTTCACAGAAATAGATTTGAAGAATAGTCTTGAATCTCTAATAGTTATGAACAAAGCCGTCACATATCAACTAATTTTCACAAATGGGATTTTCATCTTTTTTTTTTTTTTTTTTTTGACCAAATTCCTCTCCATTAACTATAGTTCCCCTTCCTTTTCCAAAAGCAGTAAGTGTAAACTGTTTTTCCAAATTATCGATACCCTGGTTATACATTATACGTTACAAAGAAATAAACACAAAAGGAAAGAAATGAAGTGCCTAAGTAAGCCAGTTCCAGAAATTGATTCCAGATCCAAGCGTAACAATTAAATTACCGAGCCATCAATTCATATCTCTCGACTATGACTGGACGATATTAGGTGATAGATGACACAATACATTTACGATACAATGCATGTCTTTTGTAATTTTCTTTCTTTCTTATACTCACAAGATAAGTTCTTGTTAAATTTCTGAGTAACTCTCGTAATTCTTGTTATTAAGTTAAAGTTGCGATCAGGCCCAGAGGACCGCGCAATGCAACTGGAGGGTTGGCTCCAGTGTTCAGAACCTACGGGAAGAAGTTGAGGACGGGGAGGTCGGCCCGTCGCTCGCCCGCCTTTAACTACCGGGAAAGAAACCCGGTACCCATTCTATAGAGGGCTGGGTAGACCC